>CM034302.1:69817295-70241942 GCA_019925795.1 Dendrobium chrysotoxum | reverse complement strand
AATATTCACATCCAACAATAATAACCTCATCAAATACTAATAACAATTTTCAATACAAACAATATCTGCTTGTAAAAAAAAAAATAACCAGCAATAATAATCACATCGTACATTTTAGATTAAGAGGCATGAAATTAAAATATTCACTGTAAAAT
Source organism: Dendrobium chrysotoxum (assembly GCA_019925795.1). NCBI lineage: Eukaryota > Viridiplantae > Streptophyta > Magnoliopsida > Asparagales > Orchidaceae > Dendrobium > Dendrobium chrysotoxum. The sequence goes on along the minus strand of CM034302.1, from coordinate 70,241,787 downwards.
TCACATAAATACAATTTTCAACTAAGATCTAACACAACTTACACATATATCATATGAAATAAGAACATTTAAAGCTTTGAAAAAAAAAAAGAAAACTAAACTTACTAACCTTCTACAACTGAGAGGCCACCTCTATCTTCAAAGTTTGAGTGATGTTTCTCTCGAGTATTGGGGGCTATTTATAAGCCCGAACTATTGCTTCTTTCTTTAAAATGAGCCTCCACCGAAATTTTTTTTCGCACGCCAGCTATCCGCCCGCATTTTTCTGATTTGGTCCCCACGTCCCACAAATTTTTCGGAAAAATCTTGCCCAGCTAATTACGATACAATACGCTATATGTATCGACACATTCCGTAGAATGCGCTTAACAAATTGGTATATTAAAGAAACAGGCCAAACGAGTAAGCCCATTCAGCAAAAAATTCGCCAAAAAAAATTATGCTCCTACTGCTAAATTTAGTTGAACTGCTGCTGCTGCTTAAAATTTGGCAATCTTTTTACACTCTTTCGCTTCTCTCGCTCAAGAACGAAGACAAGGAGCAGAAAACTCCACCGACTAAAAAATTGGGTTGAAAGTCCTCCAGCCTTGCGGTGCTCTCCCTCACTCACTCCTCTCAAAACACTGATCTTGTCCCTATCGAAATGGTAGATTAGAATTTAGAGCTTCGATATTCCCAGCAAGCTCGCTCGCTAATGGCTCTTCCTTCCCCCGCCGGCGGATACTCCGTACGTCTCCCGTCCTCTCACTATAGGCCTCTTCTTCACCCCAAATCCTTATTCAATCTCCTAAATCCTAATAACCTTAGAAACCCTAGATTCAGCCGAAATCGGTGCTTCTCTGTTCGTCCCCTCCGGAGGAAACCGCTGGCATCGGACCGGTTTAGTCGACTGTTGACGAGCGACGAGGAAGGTTTGGTGGGGGAAAGCTTTCTTGAGGCGATCGAGGAACTTGAGCGGATGGTGCGAGACCCTTCGGACGTCCTCGCGGAAATGACAGACCGGCTCTCTGCCCGGGAGCTTCAGCTGGTGCTTGTCTACTTCGCACAGGAGGGGAGGGACTCGTACTGTGCACTCGAGGTTTTCGACTGGTTGCGGAGAGAGAACCGCGTTGATGGGGAGACGATGGAGTTGATGGTATCGATAGCCTGCGGGTGGATCCAACGTATTATTGGTGGAGAGCATGAGGTGGACGATGTGGTGGGTCTATTAAATGAGATGGATTGCGTTGGATTGGAGCCTGGGTTCAGCATGGTGGAAAAGGTTGTTTCTTTGTACTGGGACAGGGGCAAGAAGGAGGAGGCCGTGGTGTTTGTGAAGAATGTCATGGGAAGAGGGGAGTTGGGGTTTATGGGCCTAAGGATGGCGGAGAAAATGGAAGAGGCGGGGCGGTGGGCTACATTGCCTGGAAGATGATGGTGAGTATTTGTGTTTTCACACTTTTTACTCCATATTTGTCAGTATTGTATGAATAAGTTCATCTTTTTTATTTTTAACTATTTTAAATATTACTGGTGTACATGCTTATTTACGTTTATGATGCCGATGACCATGTAGAAATGAAGTTGGAAAGAACTAGGGTATTGATAGAGTAACGATTTAGATGATTACCTTCAGGTTTGGAAATTAGTAAATAGCTTCATGTAGTTTATCCCTTATGTCAAGAAGAGAAAGACAAAATAATTAAAAAGTTATAGGGAAAAACCTCAAAATTAGAACATATTTAAATTTTTTGTTAAAAAATCATTGATTTATGGTATTGTTTTCTGTTTCTGTTTAGATGCCTTCTAAATTTCTGAATTTATTTCCCAAATTTGAGCACTTTGTCTTCGCATCTGGAGACATCATATAAGGATATCTTGCTATAATTTTATCCCTAGTTTTAACTTCTATTAATTAGTTGGATTGCAATAATGCTTCAATTTTTATCCTAAAATCACATACTGGTTAGCAAATGTCGATATTCTCAACATTTTTTGCATAGGCGCATGGAATCAACACACGATTCATGAGTTGGATCTTACCAAATTTTATGTTTTTTTTTAAATATTCATTTAGGATCATGTAGGTTGTTGATTTGCATAAATTGCGCACAACACCTGATTGAATAATAAGGTTTCTGCCAACTTGGTTATAATTGTGAGGTCGCTTCAAAGCTAAGTAGAATGCTAGGTTGCACCAAAACGCTGATTATAATTGTCGTTTGCACTCAATTCCTACTAAAATATCAAGGTTGCTTTGAATATTGAAAGAATGATAAGGTTGCATGATAACTTGCTACAATACAAGCATCACAACCAAATCTTGGTAGATAGTTGAGTTGCTTCCAAATCCTGTTGAAATAGCAAGCTTGCATTCAAACCTTGGTGCAATGCTATTGTTATTGTTGGTTGACTAATAAACCCTTTAGTTGATCTAGGTGGACATAGTATTAGCTATTATATTTTCTTCATGTGAAAGACACTTACAAATTTAATGGTTAGTTGAATACAACAATACTTTATTATTTGTCCTAAAAGTCACTTTACTGGTTAGAAAATGTCGTCATTCTTAACATTTTTTGCAGAGGTGCATGGAATTAATACACAATCCCATGAAAAGGTTCTTACCATTTTTTTTTAATTTTGTAATTATTCAGTTTGAATCATTTAGGCTGATTCGCATAAATTGTGATAGAATATAGGGTCACACCATGCTTGGTTGAATAATAAGGTTTCTTCCAACGTGGGTAGAATTGCAAAGTCGCTTCAAGCCTAAGTAAAACACTTATTCACATCAAAACCTGGATTGTTAACATGTTTTGCACTCAATTCATACTCAAATATCAAGGTTTCTTTGAAAGAATAATGAGGTTGTATGTTAACTTGTTTTAATACAAGTGTCACATCCAAACCTTGGTAGGTATTCAAATTGCTTCTAAATCTTGTTGGAATAACAAGCATGCATCCAAATCTTGGTAGAATACTATTTCTGTTGTTGGTTAATCAATATATTCTTTAGGTGATAATGGCGGACCAATTACACCCCCGTCCCTAAAACAAAAAAAGTATCCCTAGTTTTAACTGTTATATTAAGTTTCATCATGCAAGGATACGTAACATTTAAATGATTAGTTGGGACACAATAATACTCTAATAATTATTCTTAAGTCTTTTTATTGGTTAGCAAATGTTGGTATTCTTAACCTTTTTGCATAGGCACATGGAATCTGCATACAATCCCATGAGTAGGATCTTACGAAATGAGCATATATGTGAAAAGGTTAGAGTACCTCCAGTGGAAGATAAGATTAGAGAGTCATCTTAGATGATTTGGTCACATAAAATGGCGTCCTTCCGATGACTCGGTTAGGAAAGTAGATGTATTACATTTGGTTTACGTTAAGAAAGGTAGAGGTAGAGCTAAAAAGACTTGGTTAGAAAATATTAGAAATGACTTTTCTTTTTTTAGATTTAAATGAGAATTTGACTCTTAACAGGACATAATGGAGAAAAAGGATTCATGTAGCCGACCCCACGTAGTGGGATAAAGGCTTGATGTTGTTGTTGTTGTATTCAGTGAGGATCATTTAGGTTGATCTACATAATTGTGATAAAATATTAGGGTCACACCAAATCTGGTTGAATAATACGATTTCTTCCAACTCGGGTGAAATAGTAAGGTCACTTTAAGCCTAGGTAGAATACTATGTTGCACCAAAACCTTGATTTTTATTATTGTTTGCACTCAATTTCTACTAAAATATCAAGGTTGCTTTAAACATTAAAAGAATAACAAGGTTACATGATAACTTGTTACAATACTAGTGTCACATCCAAAACTTGGTAGATACTTATTTTACTTCCAAATCCTATTATTACAGCAATAAAATCATGGTAGAATACTATTGTTATTGTCTTGTTGATCATCAATAAACCCTTTAGGTGATCATGGCCGACCACATACAATCTTTTTATTGATTAGCAACTATTGGTATTCTCAACCTTTTTACATATGCGCATGAAATCTACATACAATCCCATGAGTAGGATCTTACTAAATTTTCTTTTTTTTTAAATTATTCAGTGATGATCATTTAGGTTGATCTACATAATTGTGATAAAATATTAGGGTCACACCAAACCTGGTTGAATAATACGGTTTCTTCCGACTTGGGTAGAATAGTAAGGTCACTTCAAGCCTAGGTAGAATACTAGGTTACACCAAAACCTTGATTTTTATTATGCTTTGCACTCGATTTCTACTAAAATATCAAGGTTGCTTTGAACATTAAAAGAATAATAAGGTTATTGATAACTTGTTTACAATACAAGTGTCACATTCAAACCTTGGTAGATACTCGTTTTACTCCCAAATCCTATTATTATAGCAAGCTCTCGTCAAAATCATGGTACAATACAAGTGTCACACACACACACCCACAAAAAAAAAAAAGAAATCCACCTGAACTTTAACCTCTAATTGACACAGATCTCAATGGATTTTGTTACATGTGATCTAGGTTTGTAGGGTTCAAAAGTATTCCCATAGGGCCTTTGTTAGTGGGATCAACAATATTGTTTTTAGCAACTTCTGTCTAAATATGATTAGAACTTGGTGGAAAAGAGAGGGTCAAAGGGAGGGAAGGTAATTATGGCATAGTTTATTATTTCCTTATTCTTGAAGATGTAGAAATTATAGGGGTTTACACTTTAAACATCCAAAGTGTTGACTCCATTGTCCTTTTTCATAAAGTTGTAGTCTATGATGGCTTATTTTGTGAGTTTTTCTTGGAGCTTGTTGAGTTAAGAATTGAGTTATTTTAATTCTCGTAAGCATTCTAACGTGTAGCCAAATTAATCTTGTGATCCATTTTGTTCAATGTGTTCATTTCGATAATACTTTTATCTAGGTGACTATGCTATTTAGTTAGCAATGCCATCTTTGAAATGTTATTTGTTTGGTTTTATTTCATCTTTCTTTAAAGAAAAAGAAATTTTATTTAGAATATCATGGATAAGATTTTTTTCCCCTTATTTTAAACCATCAAGATTGAGTAACGGTGTCAGCGAGCAAATTAATATTACCTTATTCTAAACTATTTTAATCTTAACTACTCAGTTAATTTAAGTAGTTGTTTGATTCAAATAAATGCTAAGTATGAGTTTTGAATTCTTTTAAGCGTATTAATAAGTTTACCTGATGTAGGACTAAATACTTAGGCAATGTTTAGATAGGAATTTTGCACGCTTGAATTGTTAAAAATAATATTAATTAAACTTGTAGAGATTTAAAACGATAAAATAAAATAAGAGTGGGGCGAATTTAGTTTAGGCCAAGTTACACACATGAAAGCTAAGATCATTTAAGTAGCCATTAGATTAAGCATAACATACATAGAAGAGCTTCAACAAAAATCCTTTAGTTAACAACGAGATAAGTTACTATGAAAAGATCTACTCACTCAACTCTTTATGCAAAGGGGTAAACGGAGAAGCTTAACACAAATCATTGAGATGCCACAATTAAGGATAAACTTAGAAAGATAAGACTTGGGGAGAGTTTACCTTGTTAGGATGGGCAGCTAGGACAGTTTCCGGCGGGCGGAACAATTGGATGATCTTACTGAGATTTCTGGACAACAAATGGTGGCTTCTTGGAAGGCTGGACAGCAACAAATTCTGGCTTGAACCCTTGGACAGCAAGAAGGAAATCTGGGACAGCAACTCTGGAAATTTTGAACAACAACGGTGGCTTCTTGGGGGACTGGACAACAACGAATTCCTGCTAGAATCCTTGGACAGCAAGCAGGAAACCTGGGGCAGCAACTCCCTAGGCCACAAAGGGAGGACAGCACACTAGCGTTGTCTAGAATTCCTGAACAGCAAAGAAACTATGGGAAAACAGTCTTCTCGCAACAAGAGGGAAAGAAAATCCAAAATCTGAAATTAAAATTAAGATCTTATCTAATTTGAATGGTGGAAATTCAAATTTTGAATTTCAAAATCAAGGGGAAGAGAAGATGGAAGATGTGATTTTAATTCCATGTAAGGAGATGCATTTAGGGAAAGGGATAATTAGAAAGAGGGAGAGAGGGTGGCCAGCCTAATGAAGGGGGGAAAGGGTGTCTACATTCAACGTATGTGGCTTAAACATTAAATGCTATGTTGCACCGATACTCCTATTTACGAGGCATGTTGTATCGGACACGCGTCTGATACGGATACGCCTCCAATATGGCATGGTTACGTGTCGGATACGGCTTTGTCATGTCCAATTAAAATATTATTTAAATTTGACATGACACACGTATCAGATACGCATGTCTTGTTAAAAAACGAAAAAAAAAAAACGGAGCCGCAATTTGCCCTATTCATTTCGGCTACCCGCTCGATATCCCTATTCATTTATGCGGCTTAAACATTTTCGCGAGCTAGGTTTTCTGTTTCCGCAAAGGTGTTCGTCTTCTTCGTTGTAGTTGAAGGAGCGGCTCGACGACGCAAGCATAGAAGCGGACAGGATGATCCTTTGTCGACGAAGAGGCTCGACGACGTGAGCATTAAAGACGATAGGATCATCCTTCGTCGACGGAGCAGCTCGACGACGCGAACGGTGAAGGCAACGCGAGCAGTGAAAGTTTATTTTCTTCGTTTTCTTCATCGTAGGCTCGATACCGGAACTCGTATCGCTCGGTATCGGAACTCGTACCGCTTGGTACCGGAACTCTATACCGCTCGGTACCATGCTCAGTATCAATGCTCGATACCGCTTGGTACCTCTTCGCAGCGTTCTGTACCAAGCTCAGTATCAATGCTCGATACCGCTTGGTACCGAGCGGTACCGAATGGTACCAAATGGCACCGAGAAGCTAGAGAAAGCTTTAAAATTACTCTTATAATAAAAATTTGTTATGGGGGCGTTGCCCCGGAAACTCCCGCAGGGGCGCTGCCCCTTGACCCCGCGACCTGACCGCCATGGGGCAGCACTCCCTTGGACCCCCGGCATATCTGCGACATCTCTACACTTATACTTAAAAAATTTCATATTTCAAATTCATGTTGTTTAATTTGTGTCGATCCTTCGTAGGATTATGAGCTCCAGTGGCGTAGAAATTGGGTTTAATGATGGTTCATCAGAGACCAACATTGAAGATAACAAACCTCTGTGGAGTTATGTGACAAAAATAGGTAAAACATCAGAAGGGGTGACAATATTGTATTCAAATACAATTACTGTAATACCACATATAAAGAATCATATTATACAGTGAAAGCTCATTTGTTAAAGATTAGTGGTCATGGAATTAAAGTTTGCTCGAAGATAAGCTCATCACAAGTGGCTGAATTACAAAGGAAAATCAATGAAGTTGAACAGATGAGTAGAAAAGAGCTTCCAAAATAGATTCCACTTCCAAGCACCCATGCTTCATATCTTTCATCATATTCTTCAATTAGAAGTGATGACAGTACTGTAAATAAAGGGCCTTTCCGAATGGAGTGATATGAACCAAAAGAAGAAAACATATTGTAGATAGTGCTTTGGAGAGCATTTAATTTACAAATGAGAAAACAACTAGATGGGGAAATAGCTAGAATGTTTTACTCAGCTGGACTTCCTTTTAACCTAGCAAGGAATCTACATTACAAGAATGCCTTTACCTACGCATGTAATAATAATCTTGCAGGATACATGCCACCAGGATATAATGTTATTAGAATAAAGTTGTTGCAAAGAGAGGGATAATATTGAGAAGTTGCTCGAGCCTACTAGACGGGTTTGGAAGGAAAAAGGAGTTACTTTGGTTTGTGATGGGTGGACAGATCCACAAAGAAGACCACTTATCAATTTCATGGCTGTAACAGAGAGTTATCCTATGTTTATCAAAGCTGTAAACTGTGAAGGACAATACAATGATAAGTTCTTGATTTTTAATTTAATGAAAGAAGTTATCATGATGGTGGGCCTTAAAACATCATCCAGGTCATTACTGATGATACACTTGTTTATAGAGCTGTAGGTCTACTTATAGAGCAAGTCTATCCTCATATTTTCTAGACACCATGTGTTGTGCATATGCTTAATCTTGCCTTGAAGAACATTTGTGCAATTAAGAATACCGAGATAAATGAAATCACCTACATTGAATGTCATTAGATGACAGTGATTGCTGGAGATGCAGTTGTAATTAGGAATTTTATTATGAATTACTCCATGGGACTCTCTATCTTCAATGATTTCTCTAATTTGAAAATGCTTGCGGTTGCTGAAACTTGGTTTGCCTCAATTATAGTGATGTTGAGAAGATTCAAAAAAATAAAAAATGCTTTTTCAAGCTATGGTGATCAGTGACAAATGGTCTTGTTATAGGAAAGATGATGTTAGAAAGGCTAGGTATGTAAAGGAGAAGCTTTTAGATGATTTATGATGGGATAAAATTGAATACATCTTAAATTTCACAGATCTAATTTATGAGATGTTGAGAGTAGCTGATACGGATAAGTCTTATTTACATCTCATTTATGAGATGTGGGATTCAATGCTAGCCAAAGTAAAAGAAATTATATATAGATATGAGAGGAAGGCACTTTATGAAGACTCAAGCTTTTGGGATGTTATTTATGCTTTTCTAGAAGATAGGTTGAGCAAAAGTAATACACCTTTACATTGCTTGGCTCACTCACTAAATCCCAGGTAAACTTTAATATTTTTTCATTATCAATTCACAAATTGTTGTTTAGTAATTTTATCAATTTTTCATTATTTATTTTTAATGTTATTTGAAGATATTCAAGTAAAGAATAGCTTCAAGAGGATCCTCAAAGAGTTTCTCCACAGAAAGATTTAGAAATTTCAAATATGAGAAAAATATGTTTGAAGTGTTATTTTTCAAATGAGGAGAGAAGAAGTGTCAATATTAAGCTTGCTAATTTTTTTGGTTATTTAGAGGACTTTGATGACCAAGAGTCATTGTGTGATAGGTGGAGAATTGATCCAAAAATATGATGGATTATACATGGAGCTTCAGCACCTCTACTTCAAATAATCGCCATAAAATTGCTTGGCCAAGTTTCATCATCATCTTATTGTGAAAGAAATTAGAGCACATACTCGTTCATCCAATCAATGAAGAGAAATAAAATTGCTCCCAACGGGTTGAAGATTTAGTTTATATGCATACAAACCTTCAGCTTCTCTCAAGAAAAACTCCAACTTATATGGAAGGAGACAACAAGATGTGAGATGTTGCAGGAGATGGATTTGAATCTCTTGAGGATATGAGAATATTAGAAATTGCTAATCTTTCACTTGATGAGCCTGAATTGGAAGCTATGATTTTTATTGAAGATGATATAGAAGTTCAAAGACAAACCACTGAAGAAGCTAATCCTATCATTCCTTCTATTGAATAGTTGAAACTTCATGTGCTAGATAATTTATATTTTTGTTTTTGTTGTTGTACTAGACATTTAAATATTTAATGTTTTTGTTTTGATATTATAAGATACAATGCTACAAATGATATTGCTTTCAATTTTTTTTGTCATTTCAAATATTACGCTTTGATTACTTTTTTAATTTTTATGTATGATTTATATATTATAATGCCGTATCCGTGCCGTACCCATATCCTGTATTTTTAAGAATTGACGTGACCCGTATCCGTATTGTGTCATAGCAGTGTCGTCGTATCCATATCGGTGCAACATAGATTAAATGTGATTGGGGAATCAAATCTGAAATTTAATTTCAGATTTGGAGTGATTTGGGAAGGTTTCCAAAGATAGAGTTAGATTAATTAGAAAGATTTTGAAATTCAAATTAATTTGAATTTAAATTCATAAATTTTCCAAATTAATAAAAGTCTAAATGGGGAAAGTATTAAAGGCCAACTGATGGTGGGGTCTTGGGGATGGAAGAGGAGGTCGACGGCTAGGGATTGGGTAGGGTGGCTGACAGCTTAGGGTAGGGAGGGGATGGAAGGCCGGCGGATTGTTGGGGTGGAGGAGGGAAGGGTGGCGGTTAGAACTTGGACTTGGGAGGCCAACGGCATGGAGGTTATGGTGGGGAGTGAGGCCGACGGGTAGGGAGAAAGAAAGGAGGGGAATAAAGAAAAAAATAGGGAAAATCAAGAGCTCACCTGATGGGGGCTGTTGGATACTTCGTTTGGCCTCTCCTAGGCTTCACCTCTCTCTCAAGAGTTCACAAGAAAGTATAACCAGAAATCTCAAATTTTTATTAATCATCATTCATTAGCCCTTCAAAGAAGGGGAGGGACTTTAAATAGTCCAATACATGAAGGAAAAATAAAAGATATCATTGCTCCTAGGGCTTACAAATAACTAGTCCCTCAAGTAAGGGCATAAATGAAAAAATGCAGAAAATAAATAAATATATCACATATAATCAAAAATAAAGAGGTGTCAGCGTGGTCGTAGATCGTCGGCTACGTCTCTAATATATTTTCATGGTCGGATGTCCCCATCATTCTCCCGAGGTGAGAAAAAGCTCGACTCCGTCGAGTAAGCGTCCCGAGTGCTCTCATTAATCTCCAATGTGTCTGGGTCAATCTGCTGTAGCTCCTCGCGATCCAACCAAGTATCCTCTGACTCAGGTTTACCTCTTCACCTTATCAAATATCTTCTTCGTCCACCTTCTTTTGTGGAAGTAATGTCATCACTTAGAATCATGTCAACCTTCTCCACTATAGGTATTTTGGAAACATTTTGAATAGAGGTAGGCTTGGGTTCTCACAGGGTGGGGTCACACAAGGCTCAATTTGAAGTGGATTTGGTGGGTTAAACTCTTGACCCTCATAGGTTACTAAATCTTCTATGTTAAAAGAGGGATTAATGTTGAATTCTATAGGTAAATCCACCACATATACATTGTTATTGATTTTTTTGACTATTTTAAATGGACCCGCACTTTTAGCATGCAACTTCTTAACCATTCCTTGTGGGAATCATTCTGGACGAATCCGTATCATCACTGAATCACTAACCCTCAAAAGCTTTAAATCTTCGTTTAAGATCAGCATAAAGTTTATAGTTAATATTGCTCTGTTCAATTTGGCGTGTAATTTTCTTATGTAGCTCATGCAAATACGATGCAAATGAGGATGCAAACTTAGAATCCTATACTTATGGCGCATGGGTATGAGGTCTAAAGGCTGTTTAGGTTTGAATCCATAAACAAAATTTAGCAGGACTCAGGCCAGTGGTGCGGTTCACAGAATTATTGTAGGCAAATTTGGCTTTAGGTAGTTTGGAGTCCCAATCCTTAATGTGCTCTCCTACTAGGGATCTTAACAAATTACCTAAACTCCTATTGACCACCTCGGTTTGGCCATCAGTTTGAGGATGAAAGGCTGTGGAAAAGTGCCGTTTAATATCCATTTTCATCCAAAGGGTTTTTCAAAAATAGCTCGTGAACTTAACATCCATATCGGTTACAATAGGTCTTCGGTAAACCATGTAATTTGATGACCTCATTAAAGTATATTTTGGCAATATGGGAGGCGTTGGACGCTTTAGAACAGGGTAGGAAATAGGCATTTTGGAAAAGTGATCAACTACAACACAGAAGACATTATTCCTTCGAAAGGTTTTGGGTAATCCTAGGACAAAGTCCATGCTAACGTCTTGCCACGGGCAACTGGGAACTGGTAGAAGAGTGTAGAGACTGGTGTTTTGCTTTCGCTGTTTGGCCAGTTGACAAGTGTGGCACCTACTGACCATTTTACCAACATCCTTCTTCAGGCTGGGCCAGAAGAAGCGGTACTCTACGACTACTATAGTCTTATCACGACCGAAGTGTCCAACGAGGTCTCCGGTGTGGAGTTCCCAAATAAGGAATTCTCAAAGAGAAGTGCTAGGAATACAAAGCTTTTGAGCTTTGAAAAGGTATTCATCTTCCAAGAGAAAATCATCCACAAGACGAGTATTGCTTGTGGAGAAAAGGGAGTAAATCTCCTTAAAGTCGGGGCACTCCGCATTGTCCTCTTTAACTTTCTCAAACCCGACGACTTCTGCTCTCATTTCAGTGGTGGTCATCATACGACGCCTGAGAGCATCAGTAACTTTATTTCAACTCCCGCCTTCTGCCTAAGGGTATAAGTGTATTCTTGTAAAAACTCTACCTAACGTCCACGACGTGCATTTAGTTTATTCTAGAAGTTGATATAACGAACAACCTCGTGATCCGAGAAGATGACAAACTCTTGCGGGAGTAGTAGTGTCGCGAATACCGAAGGGATTGGATCACCGCATAAAACTCTTTGTCGTAAGTGGAATATCGTTGCCGGATGTCATTCAACTTTTCGCTAAAATAGACAACAGGGTAACCTTCCTGTGACAAAACTCCTATTCCGACTCCTGAAGCATCGCAGGTCACTTTGAAGACTTTGGGAGGAAAGCAGGAAGTCTCATCACTGGGGCTTGCAACATTCTTTTCTTGATTTTTCGAAGGCTTTGGTGGCAGCCGGGGGTCCAGTGAAATCACCATTCTTGAGGCAAATCAGTGATAGGAGACACAATGGTACTAAAGTTTCGAATAAATCTCCTATAGAAGATGGCTAATCCATGGAGCTACGGACTTTTCGAATATTCTGAGGAACAGACCATTCTATAATGGCTTTCACCTTCTCGGTGTCTACAGAAACCCCTTTGACGGACACGATAAACTCTAAAAAGATAACACGTTCAACAAGGAAAGTGCACTTCTTAGGATTTGCATAAAGTTGCCCCTTCCTTAGGATCTAAGTGCCGACTCACAGATTGGCTATAAATAAGAATGTCGTTGAAGTAGACAACGACAACTTTCTCATGAAACAACGACAACTTTCTCATGAAAGGACGCATCACTTGGGTCATGATTCTCATAAAAGTACTCAGGGCGTTACTCAACCCAAATGGCATGACTATCCACTCATATAAATCATCCTTGGTCTTAAAGATAGTTTTTCACTCATCACCGGGTCGGATCCGGATCTGGTAGTACCTACTCTTAAGGTCAATTATGGAGAAAAGAGTGGCTCCCGTCATCATATCAAACATATCGTCTAATCTCGGGATTGGAAAATGATATTTGACGGTGATCTTATTGATAGCACGGCTATCAACACACATTCTCCACGTACCATCCTTCTTCGGGGTAAGAAGGGCTGGTGCCCGCATAAGGATTGAGACTTTCCTTTATAAAGCCTCGCTGTAGTAACTCATCCACTTGCTTCTTAATCTCAGCATGTTCTGTGGGATTCATGCGATAATGGGCAGATTGGGGAGGGATGGCTCTAGGGACAAGGTCTATGTCATGCTAAATGTCTCTAAGTGGAGGTAATTGATCAAGGAGATCATCAGGGAAGACATCAGCAAAGCCAGCCAGGTATGGGTTGGACCTCCTGAGGGATAGATTCATCAGACTCAGTGGGAGTCTCACGGCCAACCAAGGCGTACAGGGGTGCACCTTGGACGACCTTAGAATTTAGAACCTTGGCAGTTACAAGGTTCAGTCCCTTTTTAGGTTTAATAGGGTTGGGTTTGGGGTCCTCCTTGACCTGGGGCTGCGATGGCAGAAGCTTGATCTTCTTACCTACATATTCAAACACGTAGTGTGGACATTATTGTCAAAGAGCCAGGGACGCCCTAAGATGATTTGTCCAACATCCATCACCAGAATATCACACCACACGTTCTCCTTATAGCCAGCAAAGGAGATGGGTAAGAGGCTTTGTTCCTTCACCTCTAAGGCAGTGGAGCTGACCCAGGCTACCTTGTATGGGTTAGGATGGGGAACGCCCGACAAACTTAACTTGCACACCATGCTGGAGGAGACAGCATTGATGCAACTGCAATTATTCACTATGCCCTTACCGTTCTTATCCTTAAGTTTGGTGTAGGTGTGGAAGATTGTAGTCCTATGCCAGTCATCAGTGCAACAGGTTGTGACAGCGCACATCCCACCACGCAGATGGGAGAGGTGTTAAGTTTTTTAATACAGTGGACGATAGCAATGTCGTCGTCCTCCTCAAAGAATTCACCATCGTCTTCCACTTGGTGAATCTGGTCAACCTCGGGTTCGAACTCTTCTTCAGTGATCTCTTCGATAATCGTGACTTTCTAGGGACTAGAACACTGAGAGTCAATATGCCCATACCCCTGGCATCTAAAGCACTTGGTCCTTGGGTTGGACCTAGGGGTATCCGGGGTGGGAGGCTTGCTCCTAAAATCACGACGGGCTGTAGGTGGACCAGGAGGTGGTCGGGTTGGGTTTCCAGGGGTCGGTCGGGGAGTGGAGTGGATCGGACCACTAGAGGGTCGAAAGGCAGGTCTAGAGTCTTGATGTCGGCTAGGGTATTGAGGACGGGTTTCCTCAAGATCTAAGACTAGACTGTAGGCATTCTCAAGAGTGGTGACGTTCCGAGCAAACAATTCGTTGCACAGGTCTTCGCGCAACCCGGTACGGAACATGGATAGGATTTGTGCAGGGGTAGTAGAGGTCTCCCCCTTGCAGCGGATCAGATAGTCATCAAAAAATGCGATATAATCCTTGACTGGTTTGTTCCCCTGGGTTAATCTATTTCACCTATCGAGGAGCCTGGAGAAGTATGAGGGAGGTAAGTACTTCTGTTTAAGCTCTCGCTTCATTGAAGGCAAATCGGTAATGGGGATACTCATTACAGGACTCTCTAAGGCTTTCTAAGTTGGACCAGAATTGACTAGCCCTACCAATGAGTTTCATTTCGGCAAACCTAACCTTCTGGCTTCAGAAATATTGTACCACTTGAAGAAACCATCCATCCCTTTAATCCAATCTAGAAAGAGTTGGGGATCTAAAGTTCCGTCAAAGGTGGGAGCGTCAACCTTGATATTTTTTCATCAGTGGAATATCAGGGTCGAGGTTGTGATCATGTCTATAGTGGGGAGCTCGATAAGAGGCGCGAGGTGGTACCTCATCATGAAAGGTATCGTCCCCATACATGGATGGAGGCCTAGACGGTGCGTAAGGGATAGGATGATTCCTAGTTCTTTCTAGTGTGTCGAATCGTTCAGTTGTATTTCTATGGAGTTCAGCTATGTCGTCTTGGTTCTCTTTAAGTTGTTGACTAATCGTACTCATCTGACCTACCAACTGGTCTAAAATCTTGCTAAGTTGTTTCGGGTCCATTAGGATACACTACGAGATACTAAAGGTTGATGGGGTGTAAAGGACAACACTTAATCTTATATGGAACTTTCCTAAGGCTTGCGATATGATGTAGAAATTGTATGGACAACAAACAAATTATGTATAATAACATATGAATGCAATGTTACACAGCTAATTAAGCTTAAAGATGGCTATTTAAAACTCTAAGATGAATTCTAGCACATGCAACTTGAGCAAACCATGCTCTGATACCAGATGATGCAGACTAAATACTTAGGCAATGTTTAGATATAAATTTTGCACACTTGGATTGTTAGAAACAATATTAATTAAACTTGTAGAGATTTAAACGATGAAATCAAAGAGAGTGAGATGAATTTAGTTTAGGCCAAGTTATACACATGAAAGCTAAGATCATTTAAGTAGCTATTAGATCAAGCATAGCATACATAGAAGAGCTTCAACAAAAATCTCTTAGTTAACAACGAGATAAGTTACTATGAAAAGATCCACTCACTCAACTCTTATGCAAAGGGGTAAACAGAGAAGCTTAACACAAATCATTGTGATGCCACAATTAAGGATAAACTTAGAAAGATAAGACTTGGGGAGAGTTTACCTTGTCAGGATGGGCAGCTAGGATAGTTTCCGGCGGGCGGAACAATAGGATAATCTTGTTGAGATTTCTGGACAGCAAATGGTGGCTTCTTGGAAGGCTGGACAGCAACAAATTCTGGTTTGAACCCTTGGACAGCAAGCAGGAAATCTGGGATAGCAACTCCTGAAAATTTTGGACAACAACAGTGGCTTCTTGGTGGGATGGACAACAACGAATTCCTGCTGGAATCCTTAGACAGCAAGCAGGAAACCTGGGACAGCAACTCCTTAGGCCACGTAAAGGAGGACAGCATACTAGCGTTGTCCAGAATTCCTGGACAGCAAAGAAACTATGGGAAAATAGTCTTCTCGTAGCAAAAGAGAAAGAAAATTCAAAATCTGAAATTAGAATTTAGATCTTATCTAATTTGAATGGTGGAAATTCAAATTTTGAATTTCAAAATCAATGGGGAAGAGAAGATGGAAGAGGTGATTTTAACTCCATGTGGGGAGACACATTTAGGGAAAGGGATAATTAGAAAGAGGGATAGAGGGTGGCCGGCCTAGTGATGGGGGGAAAGGGTGTCTACATTCAACGTATGTGGCTTAAGCATTAAATGTGATTGGGGAATCAAATCTGAAATTTAATTTCAGATTTGGAGTGATTTTGGAAGGTTTCCAAAGATAGAGTTAGACTAATTAGAAAGATTTTGAAATTCAAATTAATTTGAATTTGAATTCATAAACTTTCCAAATTAATGAAGGTCCTAAATGGGGAAAGTATTAAAGGACAATTGATGGTGGGGTCTTTGGGATAGAAGATGAGGTCGGCGGCTAGGGATTGGGTAGGGTGGCCGATAGCTTAGGGTAGGGAGGGGATGGAAGGTCGGCGGATTGTTCGTGTGGAGGAGGGAAGGGTGGCGGTTGGAGCTTGAACTTGGGAGGCCGGCGGCGTGGAGGTGATGGTGGGAAGTGAGGCCGGCGAGTCGGGAGAAACAAAGGAGGGGAAGGAAGAAGAAAATAGGGAAAACCAAGAGCTCACCTGATGGGGGCTGTTGGGTACTTCATTTGGCCTCTCCTAGGCTTCACCTCTCTCTCAAGAGTTCACAAGAAAGTAGAACCAGAAATATCAAATTTTCATTAATCATCATTCATTAGCCCTCGCAAAGAAGAGGAGGGACTTTAAATAGTCCAATACATGAAGGAAAAACAAATGACATCATTGCTCCTAACTAATCCCTCAAGTAAAGGCATAAAAGGAAAAATGCAGAAAATAAATAAATACAACACATATAATCAAAAATAAAGAGGTCCCATCGTGGCCGTAGATCCTCGGCCACGTCTCTGATATATTTTCCATGGTCAGATGTCCCCGTCATTACCTGATGATGTTTGGATTCCTTAGCCTAGCTTTAGGGGCAGATTAACTTTAATGGTTTTAGGGCTATATGGTAATGCATTGCTTTTCAAAATCCTTCAATGCTAGAGGTTTGATCTTTGTGGAAAGCATAATAGAATTCTAAGTTATTCGTGCTTGCTCTTTATAGCATGAGGATTGTCAAGTATGCAATTACTTTGCAGTTTATCCATCTTTATGAAGGTAATAGCAATTTGTTTCATATGGCACTACATAACATTACCATTAGAAACCTAAACTATTATTCTAGGCTATGTTAATCAACATCTGAAGTAAGTATGTCATAAGTTTTTTAACCCAGATGCCTTGGTCTTTGTTAGTTTAAAGAATTTTTTTAATGGAAAATAAAGTTAAATATGATTTATGCCTAAATTCTCATTATTGTACTGTAAAATGACCTAAGATTGAGTTTACGTCGTGTGTGTTTACTGTCAAGGTTAATTTAGTCTATTTGAAGGGCCACATTAACTTTTAGCAGTGTTTAAGGGGTTAAGCTATTATGGCTAAATATGGTAATGCGCTCTTCAAAATCCTACAATGCTATAAGTTTGATATGTGGGAAAAGCGGAATGGAATTCCTTTGTGTGAGCATCTTTCTACAAACTTAATGACAACCATGGGCATGCTTATAGTGAAGTTTATCCATCTCTTTATAAGTAATAGAATTAACATTCAATGTCTTAATCATAATGTAAGCTAACTTAGCCAACATCTAATTAAGCCTGAATAAGATTTAGGGATTTTTTATTGAGATAACTTGTCCAACTTTAGTTAACAATAGTGTAGCCCCAAACCAATCAAAGCTTGATGAGTTTGCTGTTGACATGCCTTGTTTTGAATGCTTTTTGCTTGATCATGAACTTGAGTACTAGTGAAATAATTTGTTGAATACAGGATATTGTATTGTCAAATTTGTTTGAATCAAAAAATAGAGGAAATAGAAGAGGAAGCATGCTGAGGAAGGATACCAAATCATCTCACTTCATTAACCCCACAATCACTATTACAATATAAATATATATTAAAGGCTAGCTGACAAGTATAATAGAAAGTAAAAACGAGTGGATGACATTAAGCTGTTAATGATGAATGTTGATGATGATGATGATGATGAAGGTACAAAAAGTGGCAACAACTCTAACAAGAAATAGCAACTTTAGTAAAGACCACTTGTTGTAATAATACATTCCGTTAGCACCTCCCCTCAAGTTGAGGAGTCCTGAGGAATTATCAAGTTGGATAGAAGTAGTTGATACCTGTTGTTTAGAAGAGATTGAGTAAATATATTAGCAAATTGGTTTTAAGCTACATAGTGAACAGTGCTTGTCTTTGATTTAATACAATTCCTGATGAAATCATAATCAATATTAATATACTTTTTTTGAGTATGAATTGGATTGTTAGCTAGGGAAATTGCCAATATTATCACATTAGATAAGAGTAACAAGAATCAATTTGAATATAAAATTCCTGTTAATCCGCGCAACCAAATAATATATATAGCTATGGTAGCAAATGCTCTGTATTCTGCTTTGATAGAGGGCGAGCAGCTGTAAAATATTTTTAACATACTAGGAGATTAGAGTGTCTCCAAGAAAGATAGAAATACGTAGCCGACTTTCTATCATTGACATCATCGTCTTAATCAGAATTCAAATAAGACGTAAGTGTAAGCAATCCTCGATGAACATGTAAACCATGATGAATAGTGCCTTCTTTATATCTATGCAGTCTTTTCAGCATTTGATAATGAGGAGGTAAAGGTTGACCCATAAATTGACATAAACAATTTACCACATATGAGAGATATGTCCTTTGTGATAGTTATATAAGGTAAAGAACCAACTAGATGCAATAGAAGTTGTGATCGGATGCCTTTGAATTGATAGAAACACATTTCAAAGTCATTATAGCAGGAATAGGAGATTTTGTATATCTTGGATTTTGAATGGGCTAGCAGTTGTCCATTCTTGCTCGATGGAGGATATTTAGAGCATATCTTGATTGATTTTAATGCAAATCATAGGAGGTAGGAGCAGCTTGAATGTCTAGAAAATTCAAAATGTTGCCAAGATTTCACATATTGAATCTTCGTTGCAGACGACAAAGAAAGGCAGCAATGTGTTGGAAATTTTGTCGGTGATTAAATATGTGAAATCAATATAAATCATAATATATATAATAATTTTTCTGTGGTCGTAGACAAGTAATGAAGGATCGATATTGCTAAAAGAAAAATTAGTCTGCCATAGATAATCCAAAAATATTGCAAATTATTGTCTAGATAGCCTTTTTGCAAGAGACAAATATGTTGAGGATAGGAGTCAATAAAACTTTGTGGTTGTGACTTTGAGGCAAACATGCAAAAAGGTATTGGAGACATCTAATTGAGTAATAGTCCAGTTATTATGAAAAATATGGATCGTTGGTATCTTATCAATCTGACTAAATATTTCATAATAATTAAGACCTTGTTCATATTTGCAGTGGTGCAGCTAGAAAATGTATTGAGGGGGGGGGGGGGGGGCACTAAATAAATTTTTTTAAATTCTCTCTCAACTTTTTACATCTAGGCTTGGGACCGGTATAGGTAGTTTTAAATTTTTTTTCAAATTACAATAAAAAAAACTTTGGTAGACCTTGGGAAACAATGGGAGCTTTATCTATAGCTATAGTGTCATTTGAGGGGGGGGGGGGGGGGCAACTTTTTACATCTAGGCTTGGGACCGGTATAGGTAGTTTTAAAATTTTTTTCAAATTATTATTTATGAATGTAGAATATTAAATATAAAATAATAACAACTTACAATAAAAAAAACTTTGGTAGACCTTGGGAAACAATGGGAGCTTTATCTATAGCTATAGTGTCATTTGAGTGCATTTAGTTTTGAAGTTTTACTTGCATCCTAATACATTATGACTTGGAGAATAAGGGGCAAGAGTCCAATTACCTTGACCCTATAAGGTGATGTGAAACGAAAGGGGGGGGGGGGGGGGGGGGGGTCATTTGAATTTTGAAAATTCAAAAAAAAAAAGGGGGGGGGGGGGGAGGAAGGAGAATTTGAATTTCAAACATCCCTTAATGGAGGAGATTACCAAAATCTGAAAATAAATTCAGATTTTAATTAATGTAGGGTTAGGGGAATTTGAAATTTGAAATTAAAGGGGATTGGGAGGGAATTAGGCCAAGAGATTTAATTAATTGGATCCTTAATTGGGCCCCAATTAATGTGATTGGAGAGAGAGGGGTGGCCGACCATAGGAGGAGGGAGGCAAGTCTTGGTTCAATGAATGTGGTCCCCAATGGAATTAATGTGATTGAAATCAAATCTGATTTTTATTTCAGATTTGATTTAAATTGAGAAAGCTTCCTAATGGGGTTTAAATTTTATGTGGAGGGAATTGAAATTCAAAATAGATTGAATCCCAATAAAGTTTCTTTCCTAAATAGCGTGGAGGTAATTTAGGAAAGTAATTATTTGGCAATTTGAAATTTGAAATTCAAATTGACCAAAAGGGATGGCCGGGGTTAGGAGAGGCTAGGGAAGGCCGGTGGGGAAGGGGATTTGGGAGAAGCCGGTGGCTGCCGGATGAGGGGGAGGGTGGCGGCCTAAGGTGGAGGTGAGGTGGCGGGTTAGGGAAGGCAAGGGGACTTTGGGCTAGGTGGCCGGTGGTGGTGTTGGAGGGATTTTGGCCGGCGGCTATGGAGGAAGGAGAAAGGTAATTTAGGGAAAAGAAAGATACAACAAAGAAACAAAGGATAAAACCGCGAGCCTTGGACTCTTCCGAAGACTGACGGGTGATGCGTTGCCCTCCCCGAGGGACTTCAATCCACGAGCCCGGACCCATCCTGCGGCTGGTGGAAATAAGGTTGTCTTCCTATAGGACTTCTCTCCAGAACTCACACAGAGATCCGGACAAAGGCTCCAATGAACTCACTAAGAGATCAAGCAAAGAAATCTAAAATTTCATTAATAATCCATCATTCCATTACACTAGCAATGACCTCTATATATAGGCCTCAAAAATTAAAAGAATACAATAAGACAAACATGCCCCTAGGGCTTACATAATACCAAACCCTTAAGTAAGGGTAAAAACGGAAAATGCATAATTAAAATAAAAATTACAAATAAAAATTTATGATAACTTCCGACGATCTTGGCCGTCGATCTTTAAGTCCTCTTCGGATAGGCATGGACGGTTGGATGTCCGCATCATAAGGCCTCAAATTCTTCAGTCATGGCTCTTTGCCATTTTATGATAACTAGTCGTCCTGAATCATAGAAAAAAAAGGCTCTTTGCCATTTTACATCTTTGATATCCACAATGTAGAAGGTAAGAGCAATAACAGTGGAATGAAAAAGATGAAGAATATGTTTGGGTTTAAGATTGCCATTCTTTAGATGAGTTTGTATTGGGTACATGGATATTAGCTAGCATAATGGGAAGCTGAGGTGAATAAGAGTTGGGCTCCGGTATGGATGGCATTTTAAGAGTAGGAATCGTTAAAGAAAGAGAGATGGCGTAGATTGAATAGTAGGCATAGGAGATGTAGCTTCCATGGATGGAGTAGAGATCAAAGAATTTTGATTGGCATCGGTTGGTCGGGACAATATAGTAGAAGTTGGGATAGAGTTTGAGGAAATTTAAAGAGTTGCTTAACACACTGAAATGGAAGAGTATGAGTATTTCTAAAGGAAATTTATCCTCATGAAATAGCACATGTTGAAAAATGTAAAATTTTTCGATATTCAGATTATAACATTGAAGTCTTTTTTAATTGAGAGGCATTACCAAGAAAAATATGAGGAATTGATTTTTGGTCTAACTTGTATGGATAATATGGTTTAAGCCAAAGATAATACACGCAACCAAAGTTTTAAGCTCAAAATCTTTGGGTTGTTATTTGTACAGAAAGTAACCAGGAGGATAATTGTTGGTCGTTGGTGAAGGCATTGACTAATTAGATAAGGTGCCATGAGAAGTTTGTCAACCCAAAATTGATGTGGAAGATGAGCATTGAGAACAAGGGTGTGTGTAGTTTAAAGATAGTGAAGTGTTATGCCAGCCCAGCAGGGGCCGACTGGACCGGTCAAACCTGGACCGGTCCTGTTCTACTCCAGGCGTGGGCGGAACAGAGAAACAGGGGGAGAGGGGGCGGAAGCCTAGTGGGGCCCATGCATGGATTAATTCAATTGTGGTAGGGAAAATTTGAATATAAGGGCTGTTTAGGTATTTTGTAATTGTCCTTTGATGTTAATTAGGAGCTTATGAGGGAATTAGGATTTTTATCTTGAGATTGGCTGAAATTTTGCGATCTTGTCTTGTGCTTGGGCTCTAGGCTTTGCTAGAGAGTTTTGGAGAGTTGTTCTGCCTTTCAAATTGAAGAACATTGTATCTTTGATTGTTTTCTTGCATCTATTAGTGAAATCCTTCGCTCTTCTCTAAGTTTTCCATTATTTCCTCATAAAAACAGCTGCGATTGTGCTGATTTCCTGCTGTAAACAGTAGTTTGGGCTTATTTTCGTACTGATTTTGGTTAGGTTTGCTTGCAAACTCAAGTATTACCCTAGGGTTACTTGCGAATTCAAGTATTTCCTATCAAATTGGTATCAGAGCATCGTCTTGGGACTATCGGCGGTTGAAATCCTGAAATTTCAGTGGGTTTTTTTGGCATCTGGAAGAAGATTTCTTGGGATTCTTGGGAAGAAAGATGGCCGGGAAGAAGGTTGAAGTCTTGGAAGGCGAGATCGGGCAATTGAAATCAGATTTGGAAAGAAAATTTTTTTATTTTCAAAATCAAATCATCTCCAACAATGAAAGGTTGGAAGGGAAGTTCGCTGTTATGAAAGAGATGATGAAGAAATTACTCGAAATAAAGACCAATCCGACGACATCGGAAATAAGAGAGACCACCGACGGCCATGGTGTAGGAGGAAATCCAAACCGGAGGTGGAGATTCTTGAGGGGGAGGACGACATGCCACCTCTAGAACCGCTTTCTAGAGAAGAGATAAGCATAGGATACGACAGAAGGGGTGCTGATTTTGTGGGAAGAAGGGAAGAGATTCACCGCAGGGGTGCTGATTTTGAAGGGAGAAGAGGGGAATATGATGAAGGGTTCAGGTATAATCGCCGGAGGGATGATCAGGACACCTGGGGAGCAGCTCCTCTTCGAGGAATAGGAGGATTTGGAGGATACCGGGGATACGGAGGAGATCCCAAGGTGAGGAAACTGAAGATGCTCATCTTTGAGGGCGAGGATGGCCATGGTTGGATTTACAAGGTGGAGATTCTTACGGGAAGGCACTGGCGTGGTACCAGTGGCGGGACATGAGGCGACCCATTCGAAGCTGGAGGGAGTTCAAGGATATTCTGCTAGAGCGTTTCCGAATCAGTAGGGGAGGAGACTTCTACGAGCAGTTCTTTGCTCTGACGCAGGAGGGGACAGTGGCAAAGTTCCGTGATCGGTTTGAGTACCTAGCTAGCAGGCTGGATCGCCTTTCTGAGACCGTGCTTGAGGGGAACTTCATGAAGGGGCTCAAATAAAAAATCAGGGCAGCTGTTAGAGTGATGAGACCACACGACCTGGGGGAGGCCATGGAGTTGGCGTAGCTGGTTGAGGACCAGAAGCATCTGGAGAGGGGGGCTCGAGGCAGTAGCTCTGGGGGATCCTACTGGATGACTACTACCTTTTTAGCTCCCAAAGGAGCGAGACAGGGAGGATTGCGAGAAGTACCGAAGGAGAAGTCTGGAGGAGGAGGGCCTGGAGGAAATTTTAAGAACCTGACGGAGAAGGAGATCCAGGAGAAGCAAGCTAAGGGGTTTTGTTTTCGGTGTGATGAGAAGTACATGCCAGGGCATAGGTGTAAGGACCGAACTCTTCAGGTTCTCACTGTCTGTGATGATGAGGAAGCTGAAGAGGGAGGTGGAAGTGGGATAGAAACGGAAGAGGAGGAGAAGTTGCATTTGGATGTGACGGAAGTCTCCCTAAACTCAGTAGTGGGATTCACTCCGAATCACACTATGAATGTGAAAGGAGAGATAGCTGATAGAGAGGTGGTTGTGCTGATAGATAGTGGTGCAACCCACAATTTCATTTCCACTTAGATTGTTGATTTTTTGGGGGTGAAACTTGTGGATACAGGAGGGTACAGGGTGATGATGGGCACCGAAAAGGTAGAAATGGGTAGAAGAGTTTGTAGGGGAGTAGTGTTGACCATTCAGGGAATACAGGTGAGGGATGATTTTCTTACCTTAGAATTGGGGAGTACGGATGTGATTTTGGGAATAAAATAGCTACAAACCTTGAGAGAGACCAAGGTGAACTGGGGAGCACTGAGGATGGAACTGGTAGTGGGGGGAAGGAGAATGGTGATACAGGGAGATGTCGGCCTGTCTAGAATGGGGGTATCTCT
The DNA here is from genome assembly GCA_019925795.1 of Dendrobium chrysotoxum. Lineage (NCBI taxonomy): Eukaryota > Viridiplantae > Streptophyta > Magnoliopsida > Asparagales > Orchidaceae > Dendrobium > Dendrobium chrysotoxum. The sequence goes on along the minus strand of CM034302.1, from coordinate 70,217,229 downwards.
CAAGTCCATGATACGAACCATCCAGGAGGTTGGAGGTGGATATTTGGTGGAACTGCAACGATTGGAGAGTCAGTGTGGGGGAAGAGGGAGACATTCCTCTTGTAGTGCAACCAGTCATACAACAGTTCAGAGAGGTGTTCCAGCCACCTCAAGGGTTACCACCTTTCAGAGAACAAGAGCATGCAATTCTGCTAAAGGAGGGGGTGTCATCGATTAGTGTACGACCCTACCACTACCCCCAGATTCAGAAGGATGAAATTGAGAAGCTGATTAGAGAGATGTTGAAGGCGAGAATCATCCGACCAAGTGTGAGTCTTTTCTCTAGCCCCGTATTATTAGTCAAAAAGAAGGATGGTAGCTGGAGGTTTTGTGTGGACTATAGAGCGTTGAATAAGGAGACTGTCCCGGATAAATTTCCCATTTCGGTGATTGACCAGCTTTTGGATGAGCTGTATGGAGCAGTGATATTCTCCAAACTGGATTTGAAGTTAGGGTACCATCAGATCCGGATGAGAGAGGAAGACATCTCTAAGACAACGTTTCGGACACATGAGGGGCATTATGAGTTTCTGGTTATACCATTTGGGCTTACCAACGCCCCTGCTACGTTCCAGTCACTGATGAATAGGGTGTTCAGACCGTATCTCCGGAAGTTTGTGCTGGTGTTTTTCGATGACATCTTGGTGTACAGCAGAACTGAGGAGGAGCATCTGAAGCACTTGAAGCTGGTCTTGGGAGTTCTACAGGAGCATCAGCTGAGAGCCAACCTGAAGAAGTGTTGCTTTGGCCGAGCCAGTGTGGAGTACTTGGGTCACATCGTATCCAAGGAAGGGGTGGCAGCTGATCAGTCAAAGGTGGAGGCGATGTTGAGATGGCCCTTACCTAAGAATCTGAAGGAATTGAGAGGATTCTTAGGGCTGACAGGATACTATAGGAGATTCATTAAAGGGTATAGTACTATAGCATGGCCGCTAACAGAGCAGCTGAAGAAAGATAGATTCCTATGGGGAGAGGCAGCCACAGCAGCATTTGAGAAACTAAAGAAGGCTATGACCACGGTACTAGTTTTAGCTCAACCAAACTTCACTCGGACCTTCATAGTGGAGCGTACAAGGTAATGGGCATGGTTCCGTGGTGAAGGCTTTCACTTGATAAATAAAGGTTTGCTTAGCGTATTCATGTGATACAGGGTTGAGTCACGTAGACAGCTTATTCAGAAATCCTCTAGGGGCTGTAAGTTATTATACTTTGCCTAAAAAAGAGCTGGCCAAGAGTTAAAATTAAAGCCCTCCTCTTCCTCAAGTACCAGACTTCAAACAAAAAGACAGAAGAAAAAAGACTTTTGCATGTACCAAGTACTTTAAGCTAAGAGGAAAAGAATTATTTTGTGTTGGTTAATTCCTCAAAATTGTTCAAAGTATCGCCCTCAAAAGAGTTGCTAGGTAATAATACATGGTCTTTTTGAATTGTGCTAACCTTTCAACCAAATATTGAGGAAGAAAATACATTTTCAAAATCAAACATGCCTTGATTACAAGTCTTGATATCTTTTCTTAATGTTCTTATGACATAGTGATCTTCTTGCCAACTCAAGCTAACTGCACCCTCGCTCCCAAACTCCCCACCGGACTCCTCCAACAACCCAAACATAGGCACGCACGTTTTAGAGAATGTGCACATGTAAAGTATGAGTTGCTCTATAAGTTTTTCTATATGCTCAGGAAGTTTTCGAAAATTTGCACATGCAAAATGACCATTGTAATCATATTTTCTATACAAATCAAATCTATTTTTCAAGAAGTTAATAAGAGGAATCAAATGAAGCCCTAGTGTGCTGCTTGTAAAATGTTAACCTTAACTTCTAGGCTCTGAAATCTGATTCCCTTCTAGAATTTGTGAAATTGAAGTTCTCATGCCTTGAAGACAGCTCCTGCTGAGAAAAAATTCTTCTTTATTTATTAAGCTTATTGGATGTGTTGTTTACCATTTGTGCCATGCCTCTGTTGTTGCCTGTTAAGTTTCTATTTTTATTTTCCTTTGCCTTGTGGAAGTATGCCATTTCCTATAATAAAGCATATTGCATTTGCTTATTTGCTATTTGAGTTTGCTTCTGTATAGGAGAGTTTATAATCTTGCCTTTTGTTGTGGGAGCTTATGCCTAGCTTTCAGGTTGAATAGATGCATGCTAATTTGAAATTTTAGTCTGTTCTTTTTTTTTCTTCCTTTATTTGGGCACTTGCTTAGAACTAGAATATGCATCCTGCTTAATCTAAGTTAATTGGAAGTTCGGATCATCATCATCATGAGACGTTTCCTAACTATTTGGGGTTCCACAGGAAGTAACTCTGATAATAATAAAAAACAGTAGTTATATGGAATCCTTTCTCGTTGAAGTTAAGGCTAATTGAAATTTTATTCATTCATTTGTTGGAAGATGCCACAAGTACTAAGCATGGTTTGGTTATTTTTGTAACAAACTCTGTTCTTGCAAATTTCTCTCAGGTGGATGGAAACTACATTGGTGCAGTGAAAATGGTCATTGAGTTCAAAGAGAGTGGGTTGAAACCTGATGTTTACAGTTATCTTATTGCGCTTACATCATTGGTAAAAGAGCAGAAAGAGCTATCGAAAGCTTTACGCAGGTTGAAGGGTTCATTAAAGGCTGGTAAAATTGATAAGCTTGATGGTGAAAGTATTAGTCATATAAATAATTATCAGTCAGAGCTCATAAGATATGCTGCATGCTTGTCAGAGTGGGCAATCGAAGAGGGAAATACCAGAATTTCATCAGTAGTTTATGAGAGGCTTCTTGCTATGTATGCTTGTGCCGGTTTTGGACTTGAAGCTGAACGGCAAATATGGCAAATGAAGCTCTTAGGTAAGGAACCAGATAAAGAACTTTATGATGCTGTTTTGGCCACTTGTGCTTCACAAAATGAAGTCAGTGCTGTCCACCGTTTGCTTGCTGGTATTGAGGATAGAAATGCAGAACATAGGAAGAAGTCTTTATCATGGTTATTAAGAGGTTATCTCAAAGGTGGATATTACTTGGATGCTTCAGAAACTCTTGTGAAAATGCTTGATTTGGGTTTATGTCCTGAATATATTGACAGGGCAGCTGTTTTAGAAGGTTTGAGGAAGATAATTCGGGTGTCTGGAAACATTCAACCTTATATCAAGCTTTGTAAGTACCTTTATGATGGTGATCTGATTGGACCATGCCTTGTTTATATGTATATAAAAAGATATAAGCTCTGGATTGTAAATATGCTTTGAAGCTTTGTAGATATGCTCTTTTGGACCTGCATTGAATAACTCGTCAACAGGTCAACAATGGTTTCATATCACCCGATATATGTTATGTAATGATATTCATTTTATTATACAAGATTCTGAGAACTAGTGCCTTTTATATTCTAGAATTTGCTTGTGTGCGAGAAATTATTCTGTGTGGAATCCTGACAGTAAAGAATCGTCCGGACTGTTAGTGTACATACTGAGTACACTGAGTATTTTTTTTATACAGTTTAATTCAAATTGTGTACATACTGTTTGTACATAGCATGTGCACTCACATTTGGATGATTTTTTTCCGTCTGGATTCCGCACAGAATAATTTCTCCCTTTTTTTTATCTGATTTTCAAGCGCTATTCAGCTGTTAGCATGTTTCAGATTCGCCAGCATGAGATATTTCTGGGAGTATTCTCCGGATTGCTTCAGACATTGTCTCAGGGGCATGTGGTAGAGATCATTTTAGTGGTCGCTGAATTCTAAGCGCTTTATTCTTTTCAGCTTCGTCAGTTTAAATTGATTTTATTTGCTACTAAAATGCCATCCGAAGCAAATGTCCAAGTGGTCTGAAATCTTGTTTAATTCAGCGGAAGCTTGTAGAGTTTGAAACAGGCATGATCTTATTACTTCGTTATTTGTATGGCTCTGGCCTTAAGATTGAACTGCATCATTTCTTACTTTGTACAGCTTGGTGATATTACACTGTCCAGTACCTTGTGTCTTGCATCATATTGCTCTCTGCCTATCAGGATATTTTCACCAATATTGAAGCATTTAAAAAAAGAAAATTGGAAGAGAGAAACAGAGATGAATGTCTAAGTTGTTTCCTTTAAAAATTCTATATTTCGAAATATGTTTTCAACCTTGTGTTGTGTAACTATTTCATTTTGCATTAGAGGCCTTGCGTCTCCGCAGGGCTTAACTTGGTAAGAATGTGTGTAATCTATAATTGTTCAAATTAGTTTGGAAGCAGTAGGAAGGATAATAGACTGAGCCCTAAAACTTGAATAGAAAACGAAGCCATAAGGCTGACCCAATAAGTTGGGATAAAGATGATGATGTTCATCATCATCATCATCACATATGTGTACGAGAGTTTAGGGTTTTAAGCCCTAAACCCTAAGCCCACATGCATTATTTGCCTTGATGTTTTACTCCAAAATGATTCTATTTATGAAAACTAGTAAAAGAAGGTTACTCTTAGGAATCATTTGCAAAGTTTTATTTTGGTTGTTGGATTGGCAGAGTCATCATTGCTACGGAAGTTTCCGTTGTTATCTAAAACATATTTTCTGTTGGTCAAGTGAAAGCATTAAAAATGGCCAATATACATTGCATTGAATTATATAGTTTGGGATTTGGGTTTAGAAGATTAATCTTGCTTCACTTTTCTACTAATTTGTGTTGGTCTTGACATTTGTTAAATGTGACTTGAAGTCGTAGAGCCCAAGCATATTAGCCCTACTATACTTTGATTTGGTTTGAAGTGTTCTATTTTGCTTGTTTTTTAATGCAATCAACTAGAAACATTATGCCATTTTCTTTTCAACAAAATGCGAACATGATTCCTACAAGAAGCACAAGGCAGGATGATGTAGCCCACTTAGTCTTCTATCACTCTATTTCTTTCTTTGTAGTTCGTTATTTCTTTCAGTTTATGCTCTTTTTTTTCTTAGCAAAAGAACTTTCTAAGTTGTTCATAGATAGCTTAGTGTGTTACAAAATTTGATAAAGAAGAGAGCAGAGGATAATTCATTGTTGCTGCTTCAAAGGAATACTGTAAAGTTTATCTTCTTCTTCCTGCACCATTGAATGATAGAGTTCCCCGTCTTTAACCTTGCAGTGCATTCAACTTCTCACTACACCAAAGTTGCTATAAAGCGCCTATCTGTGCGATGGCTGGCGGAGGCTGAGACAATTATCATGATGCGGACACAGGTGCAGACCCTTTGGGCGTGCCTCTGAACATTAGATGATAGGTTGGTGGCCTTTTATTTGGACATGCAGAGATTCTCCTTATCATGGGAGGGAGAACAAGCACCATTCAGTAACCACTTGAGGTTGAAATGGACAATCAATAGCATCAACTACAATAGCATGATCTTTGGTGAGCATCCCAAGGAAAGCTGGTGTTCAACGGAGAGCAGCAAGATAAGTTGCCTGATAATTCCACTAGCATCTGGTCTGAAGGTTCTCGTTAGCAACCTTAGGGCCAAGTAGTTCCCAAATTCGATACATGCGACGAAGTGGCGGCATGGTATTTTTGGTGAGCCATGGTTTGTACACAACTCACATCCACACATCCATTGTCATCAGGAATACCAGCTCAAACTTGATGTGCCCTGTTTGGATTGTCACATGCACATTGAAGAATGTTTTGATTGGATTAACTGTATGGAGTTCTTTTTTTGTGTGCATGAATATACCAGAGGAAAAGAAGGTGAAACTTATGATATAAACTCAAGCATACAGCAACCACCTGGGAGATCAAGCTGCAATCCTAGCTGATGTTTTGAGATCAATAATCCAAGTATTTGAGCCACTAATAAACTCAAGGTAAATCTTTAAACCATGGCAGCTCTATTCAATTGATCACCTAACACCTAAGACACACAAATATACTAGACAACACACATAATGATGGTGGTAACAAGTAATTCAACAATTAAGCATAGTTAACCCATTCAAATCAACAACAAAAGCATACGAAAGTGCTTAATGCAAGAATCACCATGTGAATACGCTACAAAGCAACTGAATAATTAAACATGCAAGTAAATATATACTAACGAGCAAAGACTAATTTTTTATGTAGTTTGTCTTTCATACGCTTAAGGCCCCAGCAGATTAGTCCCCTACTTCCTCTTGAACCTGTTGACAAACTATTATAATATCTTTCTTTTCAAGTGAAAGAGCATCTATACTAAGATAAGAGCACCCAAAAAAAGAGTTTTACACTCAAATCTTTCAGAAGTTCTGTAGGACTTGGTCCAAATAAGTTTATAATAAAAACTTCTAAAGTGTTTCAAGACTTTGTTAGTGAACTAACGTTATCATCTAACAAATATAAGAATGTTCCATATATATTGCAGATGTATAATAACTCAATACAAATCTTGCTATAGAGATTGATGAAGATCACTCAAAATGAGGAAACAATTGAGTTTTGCTTGGTGTACAGCCTAGATTTCTTGTAGTTTCACCAAGAAAAATCCTCACTTTTATACGTCTTTTCTTTTTTTATTTGTCTTTAATATTTTCATTTTAATCTTATTATGTGCTGTAACATTCAAAACAATAGTGAGAAAATTTATTATCTTAGTATTATACCAAAGATAACGCAAATAAATTAAGTTGGGAGCAACTCATATGAGAAGTATTTTTTTATATGAAAGCCCAAAAATAGAAAAAAATCATGAGGCTTGGACTAGTTGAAATGATTCTATAGCATGTTTTATGGGTTACAAATGATGCCCTTCGCTACAATTAGGAATGGTATTGATATAATGCAAGAGGCATGAATTTTGGAAGATGACTTTTATGATTGAAGTTAGAGGCATCTTAAGATGTTGGAGTCAACGTCTTAAGAGATTATTGATAATATATGTGGTTGTCCTTCTTAGAGACGGGAGATCTTAGACTAAGAAGTTTAATATAAGGCTTGTAGGCCTTGACACTAGTGTCGAGGGTTTGCATCCATCTATAGGTAATGGCAAATGTTGACATTGGTTTCAACAATATTCATAAGTATTATTGGCGATGATATGCATTAGCGTTAGTGTCGATAACGTGCATCCGCCTTTTTGGCGATAGTGTGGGTCGGCGTTGGCATCGATGATATTCAACAGCATTATTGACAATGGTGACGATAAAGTTGATGTGCATCAGCGATGGTGTCACATGCAATAACTTTAAAATATTTTCTTTCTTCTTCTCTTTTTTCTTTCTCTTTTACTCTAATCTAGTATGAATGCATGTTTATATTTCTTGTAATATATTTCTAGTATAATGAAAGATGGAGTATGATTTTTAGTCAAATATATGATGAAGAAAGTTATACTGCATAAGTGATGGCTTTCAAAGATCAATAAACGATGAAGTTGATGACTATGTCAACCTCTCCTAATGTCACGAGGCTGATTGTACATGATGAGCGAGCACAAATTTACTTGAGAGCGAAGAATTCATAGCACTCAAGTCTGAGAAGAAAACCCTCATTATTAAGGTTGAGATTTTTGCTCGAAAATAAAAAAATAACTTGAATATTGAATCAATTTTTGGTTTAGATTGAGCTTAGATGAAGTTGGCTCAATTCAAGTTTGAGCCGACTTGAAATCAAGTTGATTCGAGTCAAGTTAGTTCGAAATCAAACCAATTCGAGCCATGAGCTAATTTCAAGTCGACTTATATGAGTTTGAGCAGATTTTGAGTTGGCATTGGATTGACTCGAAATTAACTCATTTTCACCCTTAATCATGATAGAGAATTTAAACTACATAATTGATTGTCAGAGAAAAAATACAACCAAACAAGAGCTAAAGTTGTGGTTAGCTATAGCTTTGAAAGCTATAGAAGGTTTTAAGACATCTTTGGTGATAATGGTAAGAAGTATGTTAATAACATGTATGTGCAGTGCTTTCTAAGGCTTTTGCCTTTTAAAATTCTTCTAGAGGAGTGTGAATCATATACCTTTCAAAGTTTATTCCTCCTGAGATTTGCAAATGAGTAGAAATCATTTATCTTCTAAGATTTATGTCTTTTAAATTTTTTAGATGTTGAAAATCCTGAACTTTTCGATCCTTATGTCCTTTGAGATTTTTATCAGTGAAAATCCTTCTATATCTTCTGAGTCATACACTTTGTACGATTTCTTGACGAGTAGAGATTATTTCTATCACTAACTTTTGTGTAGGCTTTCTAGCGATGACCTTATTCAACACTAGCCACCCACTAAGACTTACGTAACCAATGTGCCTTAGAGGGGTTTATAATGAAGATCATATATGCCATTAACCCTCTTGGGATCTTTTTAGTGATGATGCAACACCTATAGAGTTAGTGTACCATTCGACCCATTCTAACTCTACAATATTCAAGATAATCTGCTAAATTTTGCATTTAAACCTTTCTGTATATGTCTGGGGATATTTTATGGGCATGTGAGAGTCTATATGTGCTCTATTGTGAGTTTTTGGGGGTCTATTTGTATGTTTCTAAAAATCTAAAAATTTTTACTAGGGCGCTGCGACGTTGGGAGTGGCGATACCCCAGCATTAAGCTCTATGGGATTTTAGAAAATAATTTAGCACGACGGCGTTGGGGGCTCTTAGAGGTAGTGTCTTGGTGGCACTATAGGGCATTGTGGCACTCAGCCTAAATATTATTTATTTAAATATAAATTTCCACTAAAATGCTAATCCATTTATTCCTTAGGACTGTCAGTTAGTGAGAGAGAGAATTTCTATAGAGAGAATGCCAAATATGGCTGCTTCGGGTTGTTTTCAGCTGACGGCCCAATTTTAAAAGTTGCTCGGATCGAGGTAAGTTAAATTTTGCTTATCTCAGTTTTTAAAAATACAACAATTTTGAAAATATTATGATTTAATTTATATTTTCATATTGCAAAAACGAGGATAATTTTACACCTGGAAACTTTCACCACGTAACTTTATGTGTTATAGATATAATAATTTCAGACATTTAGTTATTTTTTGGGGAATTTTATACTAGAGGTTTTGAAAAGTGCACTTTTTTAATTATCTAAAAAATAATCCTAAATCTAGAAAAAAATATTGTAGTACAATTAAAGTCTTAAAACAACATTCTACACAATCTCTGATAATTGGTTTATATTCTAAAATAATAGATTTTTGTATAGTATTACATTTAGTTGCCTGCCGTTATAACATTGTGTGAAATTTTGAAATGTGTTTATTTATGTTTTAATCAATACAATGCAATGAAATATGTGTTTAATTAGTTGAAATGTGTGATTATGAGAAAATCTAGTGTGGGTGGAAGAAGTTATATTTTTGTGCCTATGGGTATATTTTGGTGCATATGTGCATGTTCTAGTTTCTACGAACATGTTTTGGTTCCTATGAGTATGTTTTGGTGATATATGGGCATTCTATTATGGTGCTGACATTGGAAGGCAAAAGGGCATGAGGAGAAATTATTACTTTCTATTCTGATATACAAAATATTTGTTCATTTACTTTACTGCAATGCTATATAAGTTTTCTAATAACTACAAGTATGATCCTATTCAATAGAGTGATTTAATATACATATTTTAAACTTAGCTGCACATTTACTAAATGAATTATTTGGAAATTTAGATCAATAATTGTGGTCTGTTGAGCTGTGTTTGCTCACAATTATTTCGTCTTCTATTTTTAGAGTCTGAAAGAGGGAAAAGGGGCAATTGAGTAATAATATCAGGATCTGAGTTTATATAGTGTTTCTTTCTTTTGACTTTTATACAGTCATGACTAGTTATTATTCTACTCTGTTTTATATTCCTATAAATAGTCACATACTATAATGTAATTATTATTATTATTATTACATATATATATATATATATATATATATATATATATATATATATATATATATATATGAAAAGAAAATTTTATGAATGAGTTTATTTTTAGTATCCTTAATATTATTATTTGCTCTATAGTTTGTCGTTAGTTTTAAAGCTTAAATTGGAAATTTTTTTTGAAATTTTCTTAAAACTTAGATCCTGGGATTTACTTATTGCAAACCAACACAATAGAACATATCCAGTCTTTGGGTCTTATCGAGTTGGATTGTGACAAGTATTTTTAGTATCAGAGCAGTAGTTTTGGAAATTGATTGTATCACAGTGCGCAAAGAAATTGATCTATAAGTCAAGTGATATGGTTTTGGGTCTATTTGGGCATTCATTCTTATTTATTTTCATGTGCATGTATCCAATTAAATATTCTGTGTGATTATGGATCTACCAAACCCAGATATAATAGATGGATAGAGTGTCAATCAAGCATTATCGGTACATAGTAGTACTTCTACAGTTAGTTCTAATATTTTTTCATAATTTGTCAGTCTAATAACCTGGTTGATGGGTGAGGCACAGAGCAGAGTTTCTACGGTCTGATCTTATGATGTAGACAGTTATCTACAAATATTTTTGAGATTGAAGCCTTTGAGATTTGAGAACTTTATTGAGCCCAGAGCAATAAGGACTGGTTGAGGAGGTTAGAGAAGACTGTTGATGATATGTGGTATCCTCCTGAGAGGAAGGTACAGTTGGCAATTTTTCTATTAGATGGAAAGGAAGAATGCTAGTATATGGGCCATTAAGAGAAGTTCCAAGGGAGACTGAACTCCCTGATTAGCTAGGAGGAATTTTCTAATGTGTTTGAGCCTGGTTCATACCACCTTCTACACATCAACAAATATAGGAGATTTTTTTCAGGTTAGTTCTAGGGAGTAGGACTGCTATATAGTATAAGATAGAGTTTACTGTCTTAGCCAGATATGCTCCATGGTTTGTTAGCACTCTAGGGGAGAAGTGCTATAGGTTTTTGAGGGGATTATGAGACAGTCTGAGGTAGCCATTGGTTCTATTTTATATTTTTTACTTTTTTTAGCTTATGGAGAGAGCAAATCAGATTATGATAAATTTGATAGCTACTCAATAGCGATGGACTACTAGTAGGAAGTATTTTGGCAGTGAGACTTATAGTAGTGGATTTTTTTGGAAGAATATTAGATTAGGACCTGAAGATTCCAAAAGAGGTGGATCATCTGTATATTAATTCCTGGCATAGGCAGTGATGCTAGTTCTGGGAGTTTTATTAGTGGGACACATGTGTGCTAGTTATGGTAAATGATACTTTTGTCAGTGCTAAACGATGTCATGATAATATTTTAGGTCTAGGTAGGCTAGATACAGGATAACTGATTGTCCATATGTAGGAACTAATCGACATTCTGAGCCCATGACTAAGAGTTTAGTTAGATATATAGGAAGATCAAGGATAGTTCCACTTTGCATATTTTTTGAGGGGCCATCTAGTTGAGGTAGTGGTTCTAATTTTGTAGCAGGCTCTGTAGCAAGGAGACTATTCTTAAGACAAAGAGAGCTTGGTAGTTATGTTGCTCTAGTTCTAGTTCAAACACATGTATATAATTTGACTCAGCATGAGGCTTGAGATGTCTCATATATTATTAGAGGTATGGCTTACATTTCTAATTAACCTTGTTGCATTTTGTTTGATTTTAGAGCCAATCATTCATTTATTTGCAAGCGCTACATTGATTTATTACAGTTGCCTTTAATATTACTTCCTTTTACTCTATATGTTACTTTACTGACTATAGAGGGTATGGTAGCCAGTAGGGTATACTTTTATGAGTTAGAGATCTCCAATAGGAACTAGGGGTCTAATCTAATTATGTTACTCATCTGAGTTCAATGTTATTTTGGATATGGATTGCATGAGTCGATAAGAAGATAGGATCGATTGCTTGAAAAGCGAGTCACCTTATTTCTGGGTAGTGAGTGTTATCTTCTTCTGGGAGTTAGAGGTATTTTGTCATGTCTAATCTCTGTTATGGATGTAGATTATTTGTAGAAGAAAGGGTGTGTAGTATTTCTGACATCGGTAAGGAAAGCAATGTAGGTTCTAAATCTCTTTCTGATGTCCCGATAGTTCAGAAGTTTTTGGATCTTTTTTTCCTAAGGAGTTAGTGAGTCTACCTTCAGATAGAGATATCGAGTTTTATATTGATGTATTTTTGCATACATCTCTGATATCCAATACTCTGAATAAAATGAATCATTTAGGAGTTTCAATGGTAGAAAGTATAGCTAGTAGACAAGAGATTTGTCCATCCTAGTGTGTCTCTATGGGGAGCACCTATTATGTTTATGAAGAAGAAGGATGATATGATGTGTATGTTTATTAATTATAGAGAGCTGAATAAGATTACTATTAAGAATAAGTATCCTGTGTCGATAATCGATGATTTATTTGATTAGCTTTTCAGGTCCTTTGTATTTTCTAAGACCTGAGATCTAGCTAGTATTAGGTAAATGTGAGAGAGCTGAAAGTTAGAGGAGGTTGTTAGACCTTAAGGAACTAGCCTGAGGCACACTAATACAGAAGTAATACTATTACATGATGAGGAAGATAGTACACTTATCAAAAGCTACAAAGATTTTGATGATAGTATAATCAATACAATGTAATATCAATCATAAATTTTCAACCAAGCAGTTATATCTAAAAATAAAATGTGAAACAATAAAGTGCAGAAAGTAAAAATTAGAATGAGCACACTAAATTTATAGTAGTTCGGTCAAACCATAACCTACATCTACTCCTCGGAGTCATCCTCTTGAGGTATTGCATTAAACTCTTTAGTGACTCTCCTTTAGCCCCCACAGCTAGGTGGAGAAGCCCTTATAAACTCTCTTTCACTAACCCAGTGTGGTTGAGGACCGTACTCCTTTTCACCTTTCTGATGAGGCATAGATCCTAGACTCCTTTTCACCCTCCTAGTGAGGTAGAGAACTTAGAGTCCTTTTTACCATTTGGTGAGGCAGAGAACCTAGACTCTTTTTCACCCTCTTGGTGAGGCAGAGAACTTGAATCACTTTCACCTTCCCTGGTGTGACAGAGTAGCCGGGTCTTTTGACACCAAAGAGGTCTTATTCCCAAAGCTTACCTCAAGACAAACCTTGACTCTTGGAGAAACTTAGGTACAAGTTCGCCAAAGCAACCGTGTGAAAACCCCCTCTCACACTCCCTTGAGGCCCACAAGGATCTCCCTCTCTTATAAACTTCACCCTTCTCTCCCTAGCCCAAAGCTCTCTCTTCAAGCTTTCTCCAGAAGAAAATAACTCAATGAATGCTTAAAAGACTCTTACAAAGTCTTATGAGAAAGCTTAAAAAGAGGGCTTCAAAAAATGCTAAAAATTTTAATTCATCCATCAAAGATTGTACAATATAATCGCAGGATCGTCTACTACGATGTGCAGAATTTGACTTATTAGTACTGTACGATCACCAGTTAGTACTGTAGGATTAGTTCAAATTTGCATGTTAGCTCTGTATGATCATTAGTATGAATGACCAATCATATAGTATGAGTAGTTCAACCGAAATGCAGTTCATCCAGGATAAATCATGGGACGACCAAATATCGTCTCGATTGATCGTACAGTACGATCCAGTTCGTACACTACGATCAAAATATAAGAATTAAACAGATTCGATTGATTAATCATATGAGTAAATTTGGCAATATTTTAAACATCATATAGTACAATTAGGTTTGTATAGTACGGATAGAATAACTTTTCAAATTCAAATTTTTGTCTAATTTAATGAACGGCGGGGTTTCTAATTATAATAGATCATCCTGTACGATGTGGTGTTCGTACTGTATGAATAATTATATTTTAAAAATTTTTAAGAAAAAAATAATATTTTAATTAATTGCTGTAACAACAGATCGTACAGTACGATCCATATCGTACAGTACGATATACAGAAAAATTAAAATATTTAAAATTATTTTTGCTCCTTTTGTATGTGTGTGCATGATCACATAGCTGGCATACACCCTTACAAGACTTAACTCAAGAAATTAAAAATAAATTAAAAAAAATTACAAACTCTTTTAGCATAACCTATTCTACCTCATCTTAAGCTTTGAATCTTTAAATAACGGTACATGTTGAGCCTGAAATATTAGTTAACACATAAAAAATATGCACTACAAATACTAGGAGAAATATAGAGGTAATTAATAATATTTATTATCATCAAAATAATAAACTCGGGAGCTCGAGTTGTAACAATCTCTCCTTTTTTTATGATGACAAATATTATTGGTTGAATTTGCAAACTAAAAATATTTTTTTCTAATCTCACCCTTACTAAAAAAATATATTAAAAACTAGGGGAAATTTTATATATATATATATTTAAGACAAATAAATTTTTAAAACTAAACAACAAAAAATTTCAAAATCTAAATAACAGAAAAATAGATGAACAACAACACTTAACCACAAATACAACTACCATAATACATTCTCCCCTTTTGACATTATCAGAAAGAAGAGATAAAATAACACCTAAAATTAAAATACATGCAGAAGAAAATAACAACATACATAAAGAAACTAAAATATGAAATCATGCTAAAATATAATAAAAATCAAACAGACAAAACAAATAAATAAACACACAAACAACCCTTAACATACTTATACCTGATCGAATTTAATAATTAAATCTTTGAATATTTAGCATAAGTTTATTACCTTATCTTCTTGCTCCTGTTTTGATGATTCAGAAGCTAAGTCTGCCTAGGAGATTTTTTGCTTCTTATCATTTATCTTTATTATATTTTTCGTTGTTTTTGCCCTTTTCTTTAGAGGATAAGTTTTTAAATTTGAGCACTCATATTTCAGATGTCCAGGTTTCCTACACCCAAAGCAAATAACATTGGAAGAAAACTTAATATTTTTATCAATTTTACATTTGCTCCACTTTTGTTGATGCTTATGCTTATGCTTTAGTAGACTTTAAAATTTGTTTGTTATCAATGTTATCTCCTTACTCTTTTCATCTACTAAGCCACATTCATCTGTGTCTTTAGCTTTTAGCACTATAGTCTTCTCATCACCTGCATCCAAAAGTCTTTGACTCACACTTTACTCGTAGGTAATCAGTGAGCCTATTAGATTGTCAATAGAATAAGCATTCAAATCTTTCAATTCACATATAGCCGTGACTTTGGCATCAAATTTATCAAGTAGAGAACATAGAATTTTATTAACCTTTTCAAAGTTTGAAAGTTCACTACCTAAAGCATGTAAAGATGTCACTATCTGAGTAAATCTAGTATACATGTCTGAGAAAGTCTCATAAGATTTCATGCTGAAAAGTTCATAGTCATGCAGTAATAAATTTAACCTAGATTGTTTGACTTCACTAGTACATTCATATGTAATACATAGTCTATCTCAAATATCTTTGCTAGTTATGCAGGTCGAAACTCTCATATAATCTTCATAAGTTAAAGCATAGAAAAAGTAATTCATAGATTTAGCATTCAATTGAGCATAAATTTGTTCTTCTTTACTCCATTCAATAAAAGGAATGTTTATTTTGACTCCTTTAATAATTTATGATGGTACATAATAGCCAGTTTGAATCATATACTACATTTGAAAATCTAGAGATTGTGAAGATATAGACATGTAAAATTTTCAAAAATCAAATAGAATATTATCAAATAAAGGTGGATGTGTTATTGAATAACCCTCCGCAGTGTGACGATTACCAAAATGAGCCATTGATCATTTCTTCAAAAGTTTTCTAAAATCTTATTTTTGAATCCCGCTCTGATACCACTTGAAAGTTCGAGGAGGTTGTTAGATCTTAAGGAACTAGCCCGAGACACACTAATATGGAAGTAATACTATCACTTAATACGAAAGCTAGTACACTTATCAAAAGTTATAAAGATTGTGATGATAGTATAATCAATACAACGTAATATTAATCACAGATTTTCAACCAAGCAGTTATATCCAAAAATAAAATGCAAAAAAATAAAGTGCAGAAAGTAAAAATTAGAATGAGCATACTAGATTCATAGCGATTCGATCAAACCATGACCTACGTCCACTCCCTGGAGTCCACTTCTTCAGGTATTGCACTAAACTCTTTAATGACTCTCTTTTAGCCCCCACAGTTATGCAGATAAGCCCTTACAAACTCTATTCCATCAACCCGGTATGGCAGAGGATCGTATTCCTTTTTGAAAGTTCATTAGAGATGTTAAGCCCTTATGAACTAGCCCGAGGCTAACCAAGAGGGGGGTGAATTGGTAATTTTAAAAATTTATGAGTAAAAATGATTTGAAAATCTTTTTGAATATTTTAAACTAAATGCAATAGCACAGACCAAACACAGATTTCACCCAAGCAATTAATTACAGTAAAATAAAGTGCGAAAAATAATCAGAAAGAACACCCCAGATTTTATAGTGGTTCCATCAACTTGACCTACGTCCACTCCCTGAAGCCTCCCCTCCAGGTATTATACTAAAATAAAGTGACTCTCTTTCTGCTTCCACAGCAACGCGGAGAAGCCTTTACAAAACTCCTTTTCACCAACCCGGTGAGGCAGAGAACCCCGACTCCATTTACTCCCTCCTGAAGTAGGCAGAGAATCTTACCGCCTTTTGCTTTCTCCTTAAGCAGGCAGAGAACCTTGATCTTCTTGTAAACGATCTTTCCATAGAGACACCAAAAAGGACAAAGGATGATGACTGGAGAAGACGACTCAGATCCTTGCTTGGAGTAATCATTGTAAACACCTCACAAACTCCCCCTCATAAGATCCTCTCTCTCTCCCAAACTCTCCCTCTCTCTCCAGGCTCTCTCAGGTAAGAAAAGTGACAAAAGATCTCAACGATAGAAGACACGATATCTTAAATACAAAGGCTCAAAAAATTGCCCTAAATTTTAACTTGCCATCAAAGATCATCTAGGATGATCAGTAGATCATCCTATACGATTAGTACAAAATCACACATATCAGCTTGGATGATCTGGTTCCTCTGGACGATTAGAAGATAAATTTTGTTCAAATCGTCCAGGATGATTATGCGATCATCCTGGATGATTAAGGAAATGTACTCAACTTCAGCAGTGGAAAGTACAACAGAGTTTTATTTTCTACTAGACCAGGAGACTAAGGATTATCCTATGAATTGATAAGTTTCAGAAGTGCTCTTTCTATCCACCATACACTCTGTAAAATTAGAATCAGAATATCCGATAATCTCAAAAGAAGTGTTGTGTCTAGGATACTAGATTCCTAAGTTTGGAGTCCCTAAGAGATATCTAAGAATTCTCTTAATAGCAGTCAGGTGGGATTTTTTAGGATCAGCTTGAACTCTAGCACAGAGACAAACACTAAATATTATATCAAGTCAGCTAGCAGTCAAGTAAAGCAGTGAACCAATTATTCCTCTGTACTTCTTTTAATCAACAGATTTTATATTTGAATCCTTATCTAACTGAATAGTGGAGCTCATGGGAGTGTTTATTGGCTTAGCTTTATCCATTTTATATTTCTTCAAAATATCCTTGATGTACTTTATTTGATTGATAAAATTTCCATCATTTAATTGGCAAAGGCTAGTAGCACTCTAATGGCTTTCAATCTAGCTACAGGGGAAAATGTCTCCTCAAAATTAATCCCTTCTATTTGGTTGTACCCCTTAGCCACCAATCATGCCTTATTCCTAACCACCACATCAGAATCATTCATTTTATTCTTAAAGACTCATTTGGTTCCCACTACACTTTGATTTTTAGGTCTTTTTGCTAACTCCCAAATATTATTCCTCATAAATTGGTTAAGTTCTTCTTACGTAGCTAAGATCCAAAATTCATCAGAAAGGACTTGATTGATATTGGTGGGTTCAGTAATTGAGATAAAGGCAGAATGGTTTACTTCCTTTCTAAGTCCAAGCCTAGTTCTAACACCTTCAGAAGAGCCTCCTAAGATCAGTTCTTTAGGTTGACTCAAAAAATATCTCCAATCTCTAGGCAAAGTGTTTTGAGGTTCTTCTACCCTTTCCTCCAAATTTGTATTTTCAACTCCTTGGATAATCTCTCCTACCTCTTCTTCTTCCTCAACTCTAGACTCCTTAGGATCAGATTCATCAAATGCCACATGAGTAGTTTCCTCCACCACCAATGTCCTCTTGTTAAACACCCTAAAAGATTTCCCACACTTGAATATCCTAAGAACACTCCTTCATCAGATTTTGGGACAAATTTTTCTAAGGATGGCTTCCCATTGTTAAGAATGAAAACCTTACAGCCAAAGACATGGAGGTGGGACAGGTTTGGAGTTCTACCCTTAATGATCTCATAGGGTGTCTTATTCAGATTGGATCTAACATTCACTATATTCAACACATAACATGCTATGTTCCTCGCTTCTACCTAAAAGTATTTTAGAAGTGAATACTCAGCAAGCATGGCTCTAGCGGCTTCCACTAAGGTCATGTTCTTCCGTTCAGCTACCATGTTCTGCTGAGGGGTCCTAAGAGCTAAAAAGTTGTGACTAATCCCTTGCTCCTCATAGAATGATCCAAATTTCATATTTTTAAACTCTCCACCATGATCACTATAGATGGTCAAGATCTCACAATCTAACTTCTTCTGAATCCAAGTGGAGAAAGATTTAAGTTCATCAAATGACTCAGATTTATGTGACAAAAATCTAATCCAAGTCAACCTCGAGTAATCATCGACAATCACAAATTTATAGACTTTTCCCCCTAAGCTGGTAGTGCTAATGGGTCCAAAGAGATCCATGTGAAGGAATTCTAAAGGTCTAGAGGTGCTGATATCCTTAATGGAGTGGAAAGAGGATTGGACTTGCTTCCCTAGTTGACAGGCATCACACAGGTGGTCCTTAGTGAACTTAAGCTTGGGGACACCTCTAACTAAGTTCTTTTGGGTGACTCTTCTAAGGGTTTTCATGCTGGCATGACATAATCTCCTGTGCCACAATAAAGACTCATCAATAGCAGTTTTTAAGTAAAATGATGCAGTACATTCAATATTATTTAAATCAAGCATGTTGATGTTGTTGATCCTCTTGCCCTGCAAAATAGTGTTATTATTTAAGCTTATAATATAAGTGTTTGCCAGGAACTTAATGCTGAACCCTTTGTCACAGAGTTAACTTATGCTGAGCAGGTTGTGTTTTAGTCCATCTGCAAGCAAAATATTTTCAATCAAAAGGTTCTTGGAGTTTCCAATTATACATATGCCCACCACTTTTCTTGTGGTGTTGTCTCTAAGTGTAACCTTGCCTCAAGCCCTGGCCTCCAGTGAAATGAATTGATTTGCATCTCCAATCATATATCTTGAGCATCTGCTATCCAGCTACCACATGTTCTCATGAGGTCTTGTGTGAGAGCACCCCTGCAAAATCATCAGACGTCAGATTTAGGAACCCAAACAAATTTGGGTTTCTTCTTATAGAAAGAAGAATGTAATGCATGTATGCTATGCCACTACAGGAAAACTCATTGTTACCAGCGGACGAAATCCGTCGGTAACAATGAAAATCCGCCGGAAATATACGGTTTCCGGCGAATTTCCGACAGAAATCCGTCCGACGGTAATTCGCGTGTCAGAAATAGATTACCGATGGATTTAATCTGTCGGTAATATTTTCGGCAGATTTTCCAGCGTATTTCTGACGAAAAAATAACAAAAAATGACGTTATTAGTTTCCGGCGTATGATCCGCCGGTATTGCCGGCGGAAATATCCATCGGTAATGCCGGTGGATTATACGCCGCAACAAACCGACGTTACTATTACCGTCAAACTTTCCGACAGACTAAGCGCCGGAAATGTACGGTGCATAATCCGTCGGAAAGTTTGATATATCGTATTACCGGCACCATTTCCGGCGGATAATCCACCGGAAACCTGTAACATTGACAAAAAAAAACCTTCTTCCCTCTAAAATTAGATTTCCACAACCTGCAAATAAAACATATACAAAATAGATATACACAACGATGTCCACAACACAATAGACAATACACTATATAAACAATGTAACAATGTTCAAAATACATACTCAATATATTCAAATATCCACAATTATATTTCAAAAGATGTCTAAAACACAAATATAAATGTCCACATCTGTAAAATGAATAAAAAACATCTAGTCTGAATTCGTTTCCTCCTCAGCTGCTGTACTCTTCCCACTGCTCATCTGCTCCCTCATCCTTTGCATTTCTTCTAACATTTGAGTTTGTTGGATTTGCATCTGCTGTTGTATCTCCATCTGCTGCTGCATTTGCATCTGCCAATCAGCTTTGGCTTTCCGTACATGTTCTAGCTCAGCTGTAAGGGCAGTTATCTGCTGGGTATATAAAGACTCCTTGGTACTAGATGAAAAACTGCAGCCACTAGATGTCTGCCCTTCATATGCATAAGCCTGCGAGCCTAACCCGTACACTCTGCAGTGCTGCATTCCTCCTACCGCTTGCGACCAAGTGCGGTAGTCAGAATATTCAGTTGATCCGCCAGAAGAATCTTCACCTGCTGCAGTCTGGCTCTCTCGAATTCGTGTATACTCCTCGTATGAAAGTGAATAAAGAATTAAGCAATTTTTAGATAACATTACAAAAATTGAACTTATATACTTACAAAGGCTTTCCTTGCACGCTCGTCAACCCATCGCTGGTCCTCCTGTCACTTGTGGGTATGACTATGTAATTCAACAGGAGTAGGTTCTTTGCCCAACACCGCTTTCTGTAATATACATATATTAGTATTCTTATTAAAGAAAATTATTAAAAGATTTTAAAATTTCTTACCAGACGTCTTCTATGCTCAGTATGTGGAACAGAACCCCCAGACGTCTTATAATAAATTCAAATCATCAATTAACGGTTGAAGGAATACATCAATCTTTGCTTTTGGATTATGTGGCCCTGGAATGATAAGCGTCAAAAACATATAAGGAGTTGTCATGCACAACTCTGGAGGAAGATTGTATGGAGTGAGTATCACAGGCCAACATGAGTAAGGTGAAGCAGACTGGCTAAATGGAGTGAAACCATCTGCACATAAACCTAATCTTACATTTCTTGATTATGAGGCGAAGGTGAGATTTGTACGATCAAAGTGTTTCCAGGCATCTGCTTATGACGGATGTGTAATAAAACCTTCTTGTTAGATATGTTCTTTATGTCATCTCATATGTGCAGCAGATCTCATGGATGTATATAACTGTTGCAGTCTAGGAATTATATGTAAGTAAAATAACCTACTAACTGGTACTTCCTTCAGCTTTCTTTTCGTGATAGATTTTGATTTAAATCTTGGTGCGTTGTAATAATGGCATGCAATTTCTAATTGATCATTTTTATAGAATAACATGCATCCATTGATACAACAATCTATTTTTGTGTATGTCAAACCAAACTTGGAAACTAGCTTCTTAGTCCGATATAAATCTGTAGGAATTATATTATCTGCCGGATTGGTTTCTTTGAGCAGCCCAATGAATTGATTAAAACATTCACGGGGGACATTATATTCTGCCTTGATACTTAATATCTTAACAGCAATGGATAACTCTGAGTGAGTAGTGCAACCCTTCCATATTGGTTGTTGAGAAGCATGTAGTAGATCATAAAAATTTTGAGCTTCTTTCTTAGGTGACTCAGGATTAGCTTCTGTATACTGTTCAAATTGTGCTCCACTTGCATCATGAATTAAGTCCTCAAGATTAGGTATGATATGCTCTTCCTCACCTATAGTAGCACTTGTCGATGGGCCACATCGAGAATCGAAATGTGGTTCATACTCACCATGAGAAGTCCAATACCAATATTCTGGCATGAAGCCTCGACAATATAGATCAACAGTAACATCATCTGGGCTTAGGTAGACCTGATTTTTATGTTTAGAACATGGGCAACGAATCATTCCATCTTTGATGAAGCTGGGCAGTTGAAAAGCTGTCTGAATAAAAATATTCACCCCTTTGATGAACTCATCGGTTAATGTCTTTCTTCCTTGCGCCAATCGATTATACATCCAACTTCTTTGAGTTCTGATATCCATAATATAACCTACATATAATATGGATATATTAAATTTATTGAAGAAATATACAAAGACTCTTAGCCTGCTCAGAAGGCAATCATTTTAATTAAGTGACAAAACCATGTACTCATCCACCTGAGCATCCTTATCCCTACAACACTTAACCTAATATTATGCTTCTCTTCTAATGGCCAATATTCTACACCATAAAGCATTATAAATCCAACCACCATCTTATAGAATTTCCCCTTAAGGGGCTGTTTGGTATGCGGATTTCGGCCGGATTTGGGCGAAATCCATCCAAATGGCCTAAAATGCAAATCCAATTCTCACGGCAAACGAAATCCTCTCCAGTCAGAAAATTCCCCTGATTCGCTCTACATACCGGATTTCCGAAATTCCACTGACCATGGGAGTCCATCTCCCTGCTCTTAGACATTCCTACGAAAGCTACGTTGTAAATCCGAATTTTCTAATGGCCAATATTCTACACCATACTGCATGGGTTGGTTTGGTTGGCCAAATCCCTCTCCTTGCCCTAGACCCACTTAAGTAAACTCCCCAAATAATTTTCATGATTTAACCCCCTTAGGATTTAGTAAATTATTTGGTAAATCCGGATTTAGAGAATTTACAAAATCCTACTTAAATGAAATCCTAGGTTCTACCAAACAGCCCCTAAGCTTGAGGGGGACTTTTCTATCACACAACAAGCCCAATGCATTCCTCCACTTCAACAATCCAATTTGAATTCTACTAATAATATCACACAAGGGTACAATCTAGTAAGAACATCCATGACTAAAGAAAAGAGAGTGTTACCTCCACACCAAGGAACGTCGTCGAAGGAGTGAAACCGTGTTCGATTCCAAAGGAACGTCGTCGAAGGAGCGAAACCTAGCAGCGAAGGAACGTCGTCGGAGTGTCGTCGGAGAGTCGCCGGAGAAGGAGAGTCCGCCGGCGTCGAAGGAAAGGAATTCATCGTCGGAGCGGAATGCGTCGTCGGAGCGGAATCAAACACAGAAAAGCCGAACGAGACGAGAATGAGGAACCAGGCGCGGGATGGCTCGAAATAGGGCCTTTACCGATGGATTTTTCGGCGGATACTCCGTCGGAAAGATTACCGGCACAACGTCCGTCGGTTATAGTTCGTCGAGTTTAAGTAAGCCGGCGGACAATACGCCGATAAGACCACCGGTAATTTCCGGCGGATATTGCGTCAGCAAACGAAACTTTTTCAGCGCAATTGCCGTGTATTATCCGCTGGTAAATAAGCGACGGATAATCCGCCGGAAATTCCGTCGCATAATTACCGGCGATAAATCCGCCGGTAATTGCGTCGCTAGTTTTTGGCGGATACCATCTGCCGAAAATTCCAACGGTAATAGATAGTTTTCCTGTAGTGTGCTATGAATCATATAATTTAGGCCTCCACACTCAGCGTGTACTATAGTGAACAATGCATGTGTGGGAGATATGTCCTAACATGCCACAAGAGAAACATCTAATGCCAAGAAAAAGGTTAACTAATCTACATGGGTGATAGTGCCTCTTCTTAAGTTTGAATGATGCATGTTTTGATGATTTTGAATAAACTTCTTCAAGTGATGGAGGTTTATAAAATTATGCAAATGTATGAGATATTTCATTATTCTCAAATGCACTAATTTTTACACGTAAAAATTTATTTTTCTTTTTCATACTTGCAATTTTAAATTTCAAATAATGCTCAACACTATCTAAATCAGATGCATGAGTTTCTAATTTCTTAAATGCAGCTTCTAATTCAACATGCGATGCTTTTAATGAATCATGCTCAATAATTACATCAGAATATTTTTTATTCAACTTATCAAATTCATCAAGTAATGGCATGTGCTTGCTATCAAGTATAGAATGATCCTTAAGTAATACTTCATACTCTTTTTGCAGATTTAAGATTTCCAATTTTAAACTAGCATGAGTCTTAAGTTTTATATATGACGAATAAATTTTCTCAGAAACATCAAACAATTGATCGTAGGTTAAATTACATACCTCTTCTTGTTCAGACTGACCAGGATGATCATCCGCCATCAAACACAAGTTTATAGTCTCCACTTCAACTTCAGTCTCAGAGGAGTCAGATGTAGAATCTGCCCAGAATGCCTTTTGAATCCGCTTCTTATCCTTCATAAACTTGGGTTTCTCCTCACGCTTCTCCTTGCTTGGGTGAGCCTTAAGTATACGACAATCAGCTTTTATATATCCTGGCTTCCTGCATTCAAAATAAACTGTATTCGAAGAACCTTTAGAATTTTTGCTCGACTTACCTTTATTCCATTTTTTATTATTCTTGTCTTTCTTCCTTAGAAAGCTTTTGAATTGCCTAATGATTAAGGCAACATCATCTCTTTCAGACCCGAAAGAATCAGTCTCCGTATCATTGGCCTTCAGCACCACAGTTTTATCTTTCTTTTTCTCACCTACATCAAGCTGTCTTTGGTTCACCCCTTACTCGTAAGCAATGAGTGATTCAAATAAGTTATCAATAGAATAAGCATTCAAATCCTTAGATTTAGTGATCGTAGTTATCTTGGCATCATAGGAAGAAGGCAAACATCTCAAAATCTTGTTAACTTTCTCATAATTAGTAAGCTCTCTTCCTAAGACATGTAGGGAGGTGACAATTTGAGTGAACCTAGTATAAATTTCAAATATGGACTCATTAGATTTCATGCGAAAGAGTTCGTAGTCATGAAGCATGATGTTCAACCTAGACTGTTTAACTTCAGATGTGCCTTCATAAGTGATACACAATCTATCCCAGATTTTTTTACCAGTTGTGCAAGTAGAGACACTCATGTAATCCTCAGATTTTAAAGCACAAAAAAAATAGTTCTAGCATTTTGCATTCAGTTGTTCTAAATCACGATCATCAAAGGTCCATTCGACAAAAGGAAGTTCAGTTTTAATATCATTAACAAGTCTAAAAGGTGCTTCATAACCATCTTTAACAAGCATCCACATGTGATAATCAATATATTATAAAAACGTAACATGCGAGTTTTCTAAAAATCAAATGGTATGTTATCAAATAAGGATGAACGAGTAATGGAATAACCTTCTGAAGTGTTTCTATTACCAAAGTTAGCCATGTATCAAATTCAAAAGTTTTTCAAAACTTAATTTTATGAATCCCGCTCTGATACCACTTGAAAGTTCATTAAAGATGTTAAGCCCTTATAAACTAGCCCGAGGCTAACCAAGAGGGGGATGAATTGGTAATTTTAAAAAATCATGAGTAAAAATGATTTTGAAAATCTTTTTGAATATTTTAAACCAAATGTAATAGCACATATTAAATACAGATTTCACCCAAGCAGTTCATTGCAGTAAAATAAAGTGCAGAAAATAATCAGAAAGAACACACCAGATTTTATAGTGGTTTGGTCAACTTGACCTATGTCCACTCCTCGGAGCCTCCCCTTTATGTATTGCACTAAAATAAAGTGACTCTCCTTCTGCTCCCACATCAAGGCGGAGAAGCCTTTACAAAAATCCTTTTCACCAACTCGGTGAGGCAGAGAACCTAGACTCTTTTTACTTCCTCCTGAAGAAGGTAGAGAACCTTACCTTCTTTCGCTTCCTCCTGAAGCAGGCAGAGAACCTTGATCTTCTTATAGACGATCCTTCCTCAAAGACACCAAAAAGGATAAGGGACGATGACCGGATAAGACAACTCAGATCCTTGCTTGAAGTAACCTTTGTGAACACCTCATAAACTCCCCCTCACAAGATCCTCTCTCCCCCCCCCAAAACTCTCCCTCTCTCTTCAGGCTCTCTCAAGTAAGGAAAGTGACAAAAGATCTCAATGATAGAAGACAAGAGATCTTAAATACAAAGGCTCAAAAAATTACCCTAAATTTTAACTTATCGTCAAAGATCATCCGGGATGATAGGTAGATCATCCTGTACGACTAGTATAAAATCACACATATCAGCCTAGATGATTTGGTTCCTCTGGACGATTAGAAGGCAAAGTTTATTTAGATCATCCGGGATGATTCTGCAATCATCCTGGAAGATTAGTTCAAATCAGGAATATCGTCCAGAAGATAGTTCAGGACGTCCAAGAGAAAAGCCTAGATGATTAAAGGAAAATGACTTGATCGTCTAGGGCGATACGTAGATCGTCCTGTACGATTAGTTCAAAATTACACAAAATCATCCGGCACACTGTTCGGGTCATACAGGTCAATCATGCTGGATGATTTCAAAATGACTTGATCATCTGGGATGATATTGATATTGTCTCGTACGATTAGTTCAAAAATAAAAATATCATCCAGCATACTGTTCGGGTCGTCCAGGTGAAAAGCACTAGACGGTCAGGATTTCTAATTGATCGTCTAGGATGATCTTGCGATCTTCTAGGATGAAATGATCGAATCAATCAAATCTTAATTACTTTCCTTAATCACCTGACTAATACATGCATGATTATAATGAATCATCTAGGATGATACATGTATCGTCCAAGACGATCAGATCAAAAAGTTAAAAATAAAAACTTGCCTAACTTAGTCTGGCGGCTGGGTATTTCTGATTTGAGAATATCGTCCTGTACGATAGGTGTATCGTCCAAGACGATCTGCTTAATCAGACCGACTTAATATGGTTGCCCTAATTAGAGTTCTATTTTCAATGGATCGTCTAGGACGATATGAATATCGTCCAGAGCGATTTAAATAAAATATGAATAGAAACTCTAACTCACTAAAACTCTCCTCCTGAGTGTTTGTGTGTGTGTGTGTGTGTATAAGGTTACTTAGCTTGAGGATCCATTACATTACATTTGACTCAAGAAAGACAAAAAAATTACATTTGAAGACACACAGATCTGATCTTGAGCTGACTTGATTTGCACTTGATCTTGCGGACCTGAAATGTTAGGCAATCAAACAGAAACAGAAATGTTTGTTATCATCAAAAGCATAATTCTCCAAATTTGCAACACTTTTCACCCTCTTGGTGAGCTAGAGAACCTGGACTCCTTCTCACCCTCCTGGTGAGGCAGAGAACCTAGACTCCTTTTCACCCTCCTGGTGAAGCAGAGAACCTGAATCACTTTCACCTTCCCTGGTGCGGCAGAGTAGTTGGGTCTTTTGACACCAAAGAGGTCTTCTTCCCAAAGCTTCCCTCAAGACAAATCTTGACTCTTGGAGGAACTTAGGTGCATGTTCGTCAGAGCAATCATGTGAAAACCCCTCTCACACTCCCTTGAACCCCTCTTATAAACTCCACCCTTCTCTCCCTACCCCAAAGCTCTTTCTTCAATTTTTCTCCAAAAGAAAATAACTCAATGAATGCTCAAAAGACTCTTACAAAGTCTTATGAGAAAGCTTAAATAAAGGGCTTCAAAAAATCCTAAAAATTTAATTCAGTTGTCAAAGATCATATAATACGATTGCAGGATAGTCCAGTACAATGTAAAAACTTAACCTGTTAGTACTATACGATCACCAGTTAGTACCGTACAATCAGTTGAAATTTGCCTGTTAGTGTTGTACGATCATCAGTACAAATGACCAATCATACAGTATGATTAGTTCAACCAAAATACAGTTCATCCAGGATGAATCATGGGATGATTAAATATCGTCTCTGTTGATCGTACAGTACGATCCAATTCATACAGTACGATCAAAATTAAGCAAATTTGATTGATTAATCTTAGGATTAAATTTGGCAATATTTTAAACATCGTACAGTATGACTAGGTTTATACAGTACGAATATAACAACTTTTCAAATTTAAATTTTTGCCTAATTTAATGAACTGCGGGGTTTCTAATTATAATAGATTATCCAGTATGATGTGGTGTTTGTACTGTATGAATAATTATATTTTAAAATTAATTTTTTTGGAAAAAATTAATATTTTAATTAATTTTTATAACACCAGATCGTACAATATGATCCATATCATATAGTATGATCCATATCATACAATATGATATATAGAAAAATTAAAAAATTTAAAATTATTTTTGCTCTCCTTGTGTGTGTGTACACAGTCACCAGGCTAGCATACACGGTTACAAGACTTAATTCAAGAAATAAAAAATAAATAAATAAAAATTACAGACTTTTTCAGCATAACCTATTCTACTCCATCTTGAGCTCTAAATCTTCAAATAACGGTACATGTTGTACCTGAAATGTTAGTTAACACACAAACAAATATGCAGTATAAATACTAGGAGAAATATAGAGGTAATCAATAATATTTATTATCATCAAAATAATAAACTCAGGAGCCCGAGTTGCAACAAGAGGTAGATGTGATGCAGACTACTTTTAGCATTCAATACAGGCACTATGAGTTCTTAGTCATACCTTTCGAGGTGACTAACGTATAAGTAGTTTTCATGGATCTAATGAATAGGATATTCTAAAAGTATCTTGATTAGTTTGTGATTGTCTCTATAGATGATATTTTTATTTATTCTACTTCTAAGGAGGATCATGTTATGTATCTTAGGATTATTCTGGAGACTCTAAGGTGGCATCAATTTTATGCTAAATTATCTAAGTGTGAATTTTGGCTGAAATGTATTTCTTTTCTAAGAATTATGGTGAGCAGTGCATGTGTTTATGTGGATTTAGGTTATTACTGTTTGGCCGAGGCCTACTACTATATTTGAGGTATGCAGTTTCTTAGGCATGGTCGATTATTACAAGAAGTTTTTAAAATAATTTTCTCAAATTTATACAACCCTAACTAGATTTACTCAGAAGTAAGTAGCTTTCATTTTACATTTGATTGTGAGGCTAGCTTTCAAAAACTAAAGGTCTATTTAACTTTTGCTTAAGTTCTAACTCTTCCATTTGGTACATAAGGATTTCATGTATTCAATGATGTTTCATTAAAAGGACTAGGATGTATTCTCATACATCATGAGAATTTTATAGCATATGCTTTTAGGCAGTTGAAGCCATATGAAAGGAACTATTCGACACATGATTTGGAACTTATTGTTTTCATCTATACTTTGAAGATCTAGAGACGCTATCTATATGACATTATATGTGAGATATTTACTAACTGAAGTATATATTTACTTAAAAGGATCTAAATTTGAGGTAATAGAGATGACTTGAGCTAATTAAAGACTATGATATGACTACTCGATTGAATCTTCAAATAATCAATTAAATATGAAAGTAGTAATAAAAATAATTTTTATACTCAGTTGATCTTTCTTATCTATAGGGCTACCCCAATGTTGATTGATTCATATGGTGTTGGATACTCAACGATGTCGTATCAATAATTAGATGACTACATTATTTTCTATTCTTTTAAATAGTTATAATCTTAATAAAATTTTAGTAGAAATGAAGAACCTACCGTATGATATCCTATACAAAATGCACAAGTAGAGTCTAATATAAAGCCCTATGAATTGATTGATGGTGGTTCTAGATAAAGTTCAAGTGAGACAGATGATGATGATGATGATGATGATGATAACTTCAAGGTTGAGATAAAATTTAATGAAGTTTTTCCTAGGCATGACTTAGTACAATGGCATGTATTCTCTAATAGACATTGATACAACTCTATAATTTCAAATGAATTTTTCCTAGCAATTCACATGACAAAGAAGTGGAAAGCAATTGATACTTATGATGGTCTTGTAGTAAATACATTCATAAATTAGGGGAAGGTAATTTTAGACCAATTCCTTCAAGGGATGATCTTTGCAAGCAAGGATCACCTCCAATATGGCTTAAATGGATAATCCATTTTGAATAATGTGGAATTTTGAAAGTTTGCTTTGAAATAAGAATAAACTTACCATGGAGTGCACATGCTATAACCATCCATCTTATCCACTATATACCTCATTTTTATATGAGGTCATCAGGACCTTTCAAACTCCTGATTAAGTCTTTAGTGATTGATATCCACCTATCAATTATTCAATCAATCAATCAACCACTCAGCATTCAATCAATTATTCATCCAGTCTATAATTAAATTCAATACTTCAATCACTTTCAATCAATATACACTTTATATTTAATCATACAATCAATGCTTCAATCACTTAATCAAATCAACCACTCAATCATTCAAAGCTTCAATCAACAGTCTCCATTCAGACTTTAATTTTCATCAATCATTCAACTAGCTTCCAATCTCCAGTCCATCATACAATAATCAAACAATTCAATCATCCAGCTTCCAGTTAAATATCAATTAACCAGTATCTATATGCAATTACAGTCCTGTGCTACAATCATTTGATTTAGTGTACTAAGCACTGATCCCTAAATCTCAATCAAAGTCCAAATCATTTCACTAGGAGCTTCAGACATCAAACCCAACACCTTTGAACCCTTGAATCAATATTTATAAAGATGATCAATTAAGCTAGCTCAAGCTAGCTCAGTTGAACATCAAACTTCAATTACCCTTTAATTTATCATCAAATGAACTCTAAACCTCACCAAACTTTTTTGAATCACTCTCCTAGTGAATTGGACCCAGATGATCACTTTGGTCTAGCCACTAATTGACCTGGTCAATTGGACCTAAACTTGGTCAAATCAAACCTATTTGAACCCAATCCTTGTATATGATTCAATCAATCAGTTGAACATCAAACTTCAATTACCCTTTAATTTATCATCAAATGAACTCTAAACCTCACCAAAATTTTTTGAATCACTCTCCTAGTGAATTGGACCCAGATGATCACTTTGGTCTAGCCACTAATTGACCTGGTCAATTGGACTTAAACTTGGTCAAATCAAACCTATTTGAACCCAATCCTTGTATATGATTCAATCAACCATTTTAACCTACCAAAATAACTTCAAAGCATGATTCAAATATTCCCAAACATCTTTTAACTCAATCCATGGTGGTTTTGACTTGGTCAAATCTCCCAAAGTGGTCAAACCCCATACATCTTTGACCTTTTATTTAAATAACCATATCTTTGCTTCAATACTTTATATCTTATGTCATTTAACCTTCAAATAACTCTCATGACATAGCCTAGTCTTTTTGACTAGGTTTGACTAGCCAAACTAGTCAAAACCATCGTGAATATTCAAAGTGTTCAACACTCATCAGAACTCTCATATCATTGCTCTAAAACCTCTCAATCCCAAGTTATCACACTCTTCAAGTCCACATCAGCCTCCATTGACTGTTTGACTAGTCGATGGAAACTTAAAATCCTTCAAAATGGTCAACATAGCTCTTTCAAGTTACTTCCCTCCATTTCAGCCCATTTAAACTATTATAACTGACTCTAGAAGCTTCCTAAAGTTCACCTAAACCTGTTTTAAACTTTGGATTAATCCTAAGCTAATCAAACGGTCCAAACAACCCATGTAAAGATAAAACTAGCTTTACACCTCATACCCCCTTTGTCCTTTGATTCTCTAGCTTTCTAACTGCCTAAGGACATGTGACAAACATCAGAGCAAACTTCCAAATGAATCCTAGCCCTCCAAATTAGCCCTAAAGGTTTGAATTAGCAAAAGGGCCAAAAGGAGCTCATTCCTTGACCATTCACACTCTCACTACCCTGACCCTCTCCAAACCAAAACTTCTTTCATTTTGGATCTACACAAACTCCTTTACATTCCCCAACCCAAAATCTAGAGGTTGAAGGTTGCCGGCCGCGAGCTTTAGATAAAATTTAACCCAAGGTCCGTCCAACCCTTCTACTAATCGATCCAAGCATTTTCAGCTCTTGATGTCTTCTAGGGGATTAATCTAGGACAATCAACAAGCTCAACAAGCCCTCAAGGTTTCAAAATGATCAATCCTATCAAGGTAAAATGTTAACCCTAGTTAAATCTACTTAGGGTTAAATAACTTTCTTTAAAGCGCTTTTCAAACCACAAAAATAAATCCCCATTGTTCAACTGGTTATGCTAAAGCTCTGTTTAAAATTTTAAGTCATTTAGTTTAGCTGTTTGTGAAAATTAGCCATTCTTCATCATCTAGGGTTAGTTAAACCTTTTTTAAAACTATACAAGATCTCAGCCATTGATCATTTGATCAATGGCTGAAATCCTGTCAATCCGTTGTTCGTCCAACTACGGGAGATCTCTGTTTTCTTAGATCTCCTATCTGGTGCAATCAGAGCCCTTCATTTTAAACCGTGGAGGATCCGACGACAATAGACATTTGCTGACGCGGATAAGTGAAAATGCGTCGCCGCCATCGCAGTTTAATCATTCGACAATGATTGCGCGATGGCACAATCATTGCCAATGATTGACCCGCCTCCACGTGTTATGAATCCGCCAATCAAAAGGCGACACGTAGCCCGCCGGCACCGCCATTTCTATTATAATTAATATAATTTATTTTAAAGGCTTTTTTTAATAGAAGAAACTTCAAAAAATTATAAAAAATAAAATACTAAACCAAAAATTACATATAAATATTCATTTTCTTCAGTTTTTCATCCTCTTGTATTTAAAATTAATTTTGAGTAAAAATATTATATAAAATTTAAATAATTTCATTTATTCTATTTTCTATTTTTAATTAATATTTTGTTAAATAAAAATTCAAATAATATAAAACTTGGCCCAAATATTCTTATGCATATTTGTGACTTCCAGTAAATTTCATATATTTATTTGAGCTATATTTTCATAGTTATTTAATTTATAATGACAAGGATCATTATTTAATTTGTATATTTTAAATTTTATTATAAATAAATTCTATTTTCATTTGCATGCATTTAATTACTCATTGGGATTTTTGAACAGAGCTTTATGGATGAAAATTTTAAATATACCAATTTATAGATTATTTGGAGAGTAATATCAATGTCAATGTTTCTTAATTTCCTTCAATCATCCTCCAAATACGCAATGGATTGTACTCAAAGAAATTCAAATGGGGATTTGATATCTTTACTTTTCTTAGACTTAGCTCACATGTTTGATTAATATGATTTGTTTATATGTATTTGTTTAAAGGGTTAGATACATGATTTCAATCTTATACAACAATAGTGACATTTAGGGCCAAAATCAAGAACATGTCTTAGTTAATCTAGTCAATTTTAGGATTCATTTACACATCCCTTTTTGGGATGAAACATAAACATAGAAAACTAATGCCATGTACCTCGTGATCAAACTCACCTTGAATGGACATTAATTGACTTTATAACAACGATTAATTTTAGTTAACATTTTTTAAGGGTTAAATATAAATAAATTCTAATAAATCATATAAAAATCTTAAAAATTTAAAATGAACACTAATCAACTTTAAATCAAATGAAAAATCATTAAAATTTGAATTCAAGTTCACATCTCATTAAATTTTAACTAATATTTAAATTACCCTTAATTAACCATTGATAAAATAAATTCAATAAAATTCAATAAAACTAAAAAATATAAAATGAATTCAAAGTAAAATAAAATGAAATTCAGAAAATTATAAATTCATTTTAAATAAATTTTCAATTAAAATTAATTTTTAATTCTTCAATTAAATCAATTTCATTTATAATTAATTAAATATTATAAATAAAATTCAAAAAAATACTTTTAAATTCAAATAAAATTAAATATATTTCAGTATCCTCTATATTTGATTATGGAGATAAATATATAATCTATCTTTCTAATTGGAATGATAGGAGAATATGCTTTTCATTCTTCGTGATGAATAGTATATTCTCTATGCCACATCTGATTAGAAAAATAAATTATAGTTTTCTTTCATTGAAATCGATAGAAGGATATTAGTCTACTCTTTGGGGTGGTATAGTGTCCAACTATGCAGATTTAGTCGAAAGAAATATTAAAATATAAATAAAACAAATTGTGTGGGACTCGAAGTATTTTTAAAATAAAAAAGTTCTCACAGATTTTTCTGGCGACTCCGCTGGGTATAGACTTCTCTCTCCATCTTAAATGAAGACTAAATTCTTTTTAAAATCACATATAAGTTTAATTAAATGTTTGGGCTATTAAATTTCATGTAAATGTTTCTCTATTTAAATTTCTGTCATGTGTTTCGAGATATCGTATAGTCGTGCAATTTGTGTTTGATTTTGCCTATGTGATTTGATTTGATTATCTTATGATTTTTTTTGTATAGTTGTAATTTTTTCTAAATTGAGTCAACCGAGATTGGTATGTCATTTGTATGACATCTACATGTTTATTTAAGTCCACAATTTACATGATGAACGCCAGTCATGGCTTCCTTGACTTTTCCTAAAAAGCCAAACAGATGGGCCAACTGTCAGCACCGGCTTAGGTCCTAGATCTAGTAGAAATGCTGCCCATTTTTCATCTAACATTTACATGTCATTTGTGTGATTAGTCATTTAGATTTATTTCAAATTTATTCAAAAATTTTATTGAGATTTTCAATCTTTTATTTTTTCATGCATTTTCCTCAGATTTTTCTCGTAAATTTTAAGTGTCTTATATGTTTTGTGATTTTATTGATTTGATTGTATTATATTTTAATTTGTATAGCTGTAGATTCCTTAAATCAAGTCAACCCAGCTTGGTATGTCATTTGTATGACATTTGCATGTTTATTTAAGTTTACAGTTTGCATGATCAATGCGAGTCATGGTTTTCTTGACCTTTCCTAAAAAGCCAAGCAGATGGGCCAACTATTAGCACTACCCATTTTTCGTCTGACATTTCCATGTCATTCGTGTGTCATTTGCATGTATTAGAGTCTTCCATTTTTGTGTGCACTCGATTTCGGGTGAGTGCGTCGAAATCAAGCTTTAGATTATAAATTCATAACTCTTCTCCCCCTCATAAAATCCTTCTACTCGTGTTTATTACTATTTTTATATATACACTCAAGATTTTTTAGGACAAGGGTCCTTATTTAAGCTCTTTTCAATCTAATTCCAATCCCTCTACAATCCTCAATAAATCGTTCTCCCGCATCTACACTTTATGATTGTGCTTTCTTTGGTTTGGGTCCTTAACTAGACTATTTCATCTTTCAAATCTTTAACCTATCCAGACCTTATCTTAGACTCTAAATAGATTCAAATTCTGATTCAGTATTTAGATTCAATATAAAGACTTAAAAAATTCAGTTATTGATTTGGATTCTTATAAATCGCAGAAAATGTCTGGAAAGTTAATCTTCAACATCAACGTCACTGCTGCCCAATCTACTGAGGGCAATCAGATTAAATTTGGATCAGGTTTTGAAAACCTCCAGATCACCTTTGGTACACCACAAGCTGAATTGGTTATACCTGCCACTGAATCAGTTAGATCAACTCCCTTGCAAGTTAATATCGAGGGTGGATCTACAGTTGTCCCTGCAGCTGTTAAACCCTCTGTCTTTACCCGTATGACTTATCCCCAATCGGCTACTGTAGCTAAGGGAAAGTCCCCAGCTATTTTTGAAACCCCGTTGTTTGGGAATTTTGAGATGGGATAATCTTCTGGCATCCTAAAAATAACCAAGTCCCAGCGCCATAATATGATTCTTCGCATGATGCTAAGGATTGAGAGAGCTGAAGTATTAAAGGAAGATGCTCTTATCGCTGCTGGACTGAGGCAGCAAAAAAGATGACTGCTGAAACACCTGAGGCATACATTAATTCTCCTCAGTTGGCTGGCAATAGATTTCATCCACTGTTCGTTGTTGTAGGAGAAGAGAGTGTACTATAGACAGCAAATTCTCCACCTACACCATTTCAGAATGATCCTGTTCTTCTTTCTCTCTTTGAAAGGAACCAAAAAATTAAGAATTTACTGAATGGACTGATTCAGGACTATGCCACTGGTTATGGCCAGTCAAAGACAAAATTTTTGAAGAGCGTCAAGGATGTTATTTCTACTGAGGTACACCCACATTCAAGTAGAAGGAGAGGAGAGTCCCCTCCTACAAAGAAAAGAGTGTAATTCCAGGGAGTGAGTCCAAGTTGACCTGTGGCTACAATAGATCACCATTAGGAACCAAAGAAGTTCCCACATTATGATCATTATCAGAATTTTGATCATCAGCATAGTTAGAAAACTCCTATAAAATCTTTAGGGTATGGAGAATTAGGTCGTCGAGGGTATAATCCCTTATCTCCTCCTTCTTCGCATCACTCTGGCAATCATCCTTTGAGATTCTATGACCATCCTGCAAATCAATATCCCTCAAGACCTGATCAGCACCACTCACAGGGCAGCAAATCATCTTCTAGTTTTGATAGGAGGAGAATGAAATTCCCAAATCAGTCATCCTCATTATCTAACAAGGATAGGGTTTGGCGGCCCAAAAAGGTTCCTACTCCAAGTGCATTAATGAATCTAAGGAAGAATGCATTGGATGAAAGATCGAGGAAGGGGAAGTTTGTAATAGAACTGACTCCTCCTATAGAGTATACTCTGGTGGAACCACATCATGTGGGAGAAAAATCAATCGAAGAAATGGTGGATCATATGGAAGAGAGTATCTGCTAGATCAACGAAGAGGAGGCTACAGAAGATGAAGATATGAATCAAGAAATGTCTAGCAGTTTTAATATGGTTGGAACTCGCTCATCTATCCATAAGGAGAAAGAGAAGGGTAAAAGTGAAGCAGGTCCTGCTAACAACGAGAATGATGAAGATGATATAGCGGATTTGACTCATCATCTTTTAGAAAAATTAAGTAAGAAAGACCAGCTGATCTTAAGGATGGAAAAGAAGTTGGAGGAGATGATATCTATGATCTCTATAATGCAAGGTAACAATCCTCTTATTATGGAAGCTCAGGTTAAATCTTCTCCCGATGAATCAGTGCAGTTGAATGTTAAAAATAAAGCAGTCAGGATAGAAGAACCTGAGAGACCAATACAGAAACAGATGAAAGAAGAACCACCGTCCATATAATCAGTAGATATCAAACAGATGGTCGAACAACAGGTTAAGGATGCTTTAGCTAAGGCTCGAAGTACTTCATCTTTTCTGAAGGGTAGGACATACCCGAAAGAATACGACTTGGTCCCATACCCAAAAGGATTCATACCTCCTTCCTTTAAAAACTTTAATGGTGCTGGTAATCATAAACAACACCTCGCTCACTTCAGAGCCAGTTGCTGCGATGCAGGTGGCAGTGACGCACTATTATTCAGACTGTTTGTTAGCAATTTATCTGGGATTTCATTTGACTGGTATGTTGAACTGTCCAATGGGCCGGTCCATACCTTTAATGACCTAGAAGCAATATTTGTAAAAAGATTCATTGGTTCAAAGCATCATATTACTATTGGTGATCTGGTGGTAGAGAAGCAGAAGCCAGGTGAAAGCCTGGCAGATTTCATCCTGAGATGGAAGAATCTTACCATGATATGTGAGCCTTAGCTGTAAAAACAGCATGCTATAAAGATCCTCCTGAATAGTATTTATGGCCCGGTTGCCTTTCTACTCAAAAGTTTTACGATCAAAACCTTTAAAAAGCTGTTGAACAAAGCCTCTAACTTCTAAGAGGAAGCTTCTCAACTACAATTCCTAAAAGATCCATCTTTTTTAGAAATAAAGAGGGTGAAACCACAGAAAGTGTTAGAAAAGAAGTAAGGGATAATGTCTGTAGTTGATAAGGGAAAGCAGCCGATGCAGATTCAGGCAGAGAATTTAAGTCGACCTCTTTAGTATCAGCAGTACAATAGACCTTAGGGTGATCAGCAATTAAGACCAGACCATTTCTAACTCCAGAACAACAAAAAGAAAAGTTTGATTACTTTAAAAATAAAGTATATCCTTTTAAGAAAGAAGTAATCAAGAAAATGTTCAGGAGTCTTTTGAAGAAGCCAGGATTCAAACTCCCTGAACCCAGAAAACTAGAAG
Organism: Dendrobium chrysotoxum; assembly: GCA_019925795.1. NCBI lineage: Eukaryota > Viridiplantae > Streptophyta > Magnoliopsida > Asparagales > Orchidaceae > Dendrobium > Dendrobium chrysotoxum. Next base: position 70,179,398 of record CM034302.1, on the reverse strand, counting down.
AAGTTGGTAAAGCAGGGCAACCTAACTATAGTCCGTATCATCAGATGTCAGGTCATGAGTTGGAAGACTACATAACTTTCAAAGAGTGGCTGGACAGAAACTACAATGATGGTACAGTTGTGATACCCAAAAAATACTTAGTGGATCCAAGTTAGGGATCCGCTAAGTGTATATTTGGTGAGCCTTATGCACCTTCTCCTGCTTTAAAACCCAACGACGAATGGGATAATAGGTTTATCTCATTCTTCTAGAAGAACCCTTAATAAACTATATCGTTCATCTTTCCAGGAACCCCCAAGAATCCAGAATCCCATCTAGGTTGATCTTGTAGCTCGTTAGCAAAAGAAGAATAAAACTCCAATCGAGGAGTCTAAGGAAGTGCGAGTTGATCAAGCTCCTGCAGCTCCATGTAAGGAACAGAAGAATAAAATAAGGTTAGGTTCTGATAAGTTAGTCATTTTTGCAAGTGGCGAGCATATGTCGCTCAAACCTTTAACTCTGTAAGACTTTTATTTTAAAGGCTTTTTTTAATAGCAGAAACTTCAAAAAATTATAAAAAATAAAATACTAACCAAAAATTACATATAAATATTCATTTTCTTCAGTTTTTCATCCTCTTGCATTTAAAATTAATTTTAAGTAAAAATATTATATAAATTTTAAGTAATTTACTTTATTCTATTTTTTGTTTTTAATTAATATTTTCTTAGATAAAAATTAAATAATATAAAACTTGGCCCAAATATTCTTATGCATATTTCTGAGTTTGAGTAATTTTCATATATTTATTTGAGCTATATTTTTATAGTTATTGAATTTATAATAACAAGGATCATTATTTAATTTGTATATTTAAAATTATACTATGAATAAATTCTATTTTCATTTGCATTCATTTAATTACTTATTGGGATTTTTGAACAGAGCTTTATGAATGAAAATTTTAAATATACTAATTTATAGATTATTTGGAGAGTAATTTCAATGTCAATGTTTCTTAATTTCCTTCAATCATCCTCCAATACTCAATAGAGTGTATTCAAAGAAATTCAAATGGGGATTTGATATCTTTACTTTTCTTAGACTTAGCTCACATGTTTGATTAATATGATTTGTTTATATGTATGTGTTCAAAGGGTTCGATACATGATTTCAATCTTATGCAACAATAGTGACATTTAGGACCAAAAATCAAGGACATGTCTTAGTTAATCTAGTCAATTTTAGGATTCATTAGCACATCCCTTTTTGGGATGAAACATAAACATAGAAAACTAATCCCATGTCCCTATGATCAAATTCATCTTGATTGGACATTAATTGACTTTATAACAACGATTAATTTTAGTTAACCCTTTTTAAGGGTTTAATATCAATAAATTCTGATAAATCATATAAAAATATTAAAAATTTAAAATGAACACTAATCAACTTTAAATCAAATGAAAATCATTAAAAATTGAAATTCAAGTTCACATTTCATTAAATTTTAACTAATTTTTAAATTACCCTTAATTAACCATTAATGAAATAAATTCAATAAAATTCAAATAAAACTCAAAAATATAAAATAAATTCAAAATAAAATAAAATGAAATTCAGAAAATTATAAATTCATTTTAAATAAATTTCCAATTAAAATTAAATTTCTAATTCTTCAATTAAATCAATTTCATTTATAAATAATTAAATATTATAAATAAAATTCAAAAATACTTTAAAATTCAAATAATATTAAATAAATTTCAGAGATTAATAATTCACTTTTAAATAAAATTTCTGAATAAAATTTAAGTGTTTAAATCTTTCTTTTAACTCATTAATTAAATAAATTTATTTATAATTCATTAAATATTATAGATAATTTTTAAAAACTCATAAAATTCAAATAAAACCAAATAAAATTCAGAGATTTATAATCTGATTTTAAATAAAATTTTTGAATAATTTTTAATAAAATTTCATTAATAATTCATTAATAATTAATTAAAATTAATTAAAAATTTAATATTTAATTAAAAAATCAAAATATTACAATAAAATCCATAAAAATTCAAATTAAATTCTAATTCATTTAAAACAAATTAATTTGATAATTTGATTGATTAAAATTTATTTGAATCAATTAAATTTTATGATTAATTTGAATTAAATGAATTATTGTCTTTATTTCCAATGCTTGATTTCTTTTGGAGGGCATTTGGACATTAAAATTTTAAGACCTTTAACACACTTAAACAACCGAAAGATTTCATATTTGTTATGCATAATTCCTTTTCAGAGGGCACTAATGCATTGGATTTGGAGATCTTTAAACAATTAATAACACACCGACCTTATACGACGTATTAGATTCCACCTGGAGGGTATGTTGTATTTGATTGTAAGATCCCTTTCTCTCCCTTCAATAAATTTTGGAGGCTCTCATTTGTTCACATGTCCTGCATAGAGGATGGGTGTACATCTTGAAAGCCTTAAGACTTATAAATTGATAACTCCTTGCACTTAGGGATTTATCAATCTATAAGTTCTTTAAAACTAAATCAATAACTCTAATCTCCAAAAATTGGAATAATTAAAAAGTCAAATACACATCATTTAAATTTCAATTAAATACTCTTTTAGCATTTAATGAATAAATCTTAAAAATACATACAATTTAAACAATAAATCCCTATATGACATATCAAAGCCACATTACCTTTTCACACACTTAGATGATTTGCTAGGACAACCAACTTTAGCCTAGGCTAGGCCGGTGGATTGTTGTGATTTGATTGCGGGAGTCTTGCCTAGAGGGCACCTATGTGTGTTTGCTTACTTTTCTGCCAAATATAACATGTCATATTTACTTTATGTCAGTGCATCAAAGAGCGAAGTGAATGAGTGAGGGTCGTGTACTTTACTTTCTTTACTTTCCTATACATATATATAACTGCTCACAATGCACTCATACCTGCATTTATTTCCTGCTTCTAAATTTTTGCAAAGTAAAATGTTCCTTGGGATGATGTACTTGTAAAGAAAATTTGTAAATTTCAATTTCATATAATTTTGTATATAGATCGAGTTGTACAGTGCCTTGAGTTGTAAAAGAGTTAAAGATAACTGCTTATACATATACATGTGGGGCTTCAAAAAGTAATGTCCTCTTTAAGAGGATGTTCCTTTTTGGAATTCCATAAAAGACTTGGAGCCTGAAGACGGTTAAGCAATCATATTTGATTCTAGATGTTCTTATAGGATTAAAACCCAAGTTTGTTGTCGGTGGGACCTGACCACCATTACTTTACTGCAGACCCTAGGTTGTACTCTATAAGTTTTATATTAATGAAATAAGCTCTTTTATATATAATGTTGTTCATGCATCATAAGCATACATGTAGAGTTTCTTTTTTTATAAGCATATTACATTGCATTCAATTTAAATTTCTTCAACCATTCCTTGATTCATAGGATAGAGCTATCTAAATTCTTACATTCATCAGCGATTATTGTGATTAGGATTTTTAGCTGTAGGGGTGTCAATTCGGGACAACGGGTCTGGTTCGGGTCGAACCCAATTTGACCCAGCCGTAAACAGGTTGATCCTAACTCGACCCGGTTTGGCAAATGGGTCAGGTTTGTCAACCCAGACCCAACCCGTGCGGGTTACCGGGTTGACACGACTCGACACGCGAACAGCTACGGAGCGGAGCAGAGGCTGCCAAGTCGAGGCTGCCAGAGTGGAGGCAGTGACAGCGAGTGTGGACTGTAACGTGCGGGACGGACCGTGAACGGCAGCAGTGATAGTGGGGTCCCCGGACGGCAGTGTGCGAGTGCGGACTGCGGTGTAGACCGATAGATGCGAGCGCCAAGATGACGGCACCTGACGCCATTGCGCGGATGCCGGACGTGAGTGCGGGCCGATGGAGCCGTACAGCTGTGCGGGCTGGACCGATAGTGGTGAGCTGGCGACACTGGACGAGGACGCTACCCGACGCGGCGGACGCGACCCCTGAGATGGACGTGACCTGACGCTACTAGCCTGTGGCCCCTGACGCGAACCTGACGCTGACGCGATGGCTGAGTCTTAACTCACGGGATGACCAAACGGGTCAATCGGGTTGACTTCGAGTTATCGAGTCAACCCGAACCTGACCCATTTTTCAAATGGGTCAAAAATCTGAACCCAGACCCGACCCGTTTCACATACGGGTTGACCCGAACCCGAATTTTTTGGGTCGGGTTCGGGTCGGGTTTCAGGTCATGTCAACTTTTGACACCCCTAGTTTGCTAGCAGCTCACTCTAGGCAAGTGGTAAGTCTAGATTGTATATAATCTTTCTTTGCACATTCTCTCTTCTAGTCAAATCTAAATCTTCAAATTTAGTGTTCGAATTTATAATCTAAAGCTTGAACATAGAAATTTAATTAGCCCAAATATTTCTTTAAACTTATATGTATTTTAAAATTATTTAGTCTTTATTTTAATCAAGAATATTCTCTTAGGAGATGTAACCCTAAAGGGAGTCTAGATCCCAGAATAAAATAAACCCTACCCTGATTTCCTTTCTAAGGAAGGAGATAAATCTATGAATACAAACTTTGTTTTATCCATTTTTTAAATTTAACTTCATAGTCAGAAGATAGATGGATATTGGATTTGCTTTACAGTGGATTTAGTATCCTCTATATTTGATTGTGGAGATAAATTTATAATCTATCTTTCTAATTGGAACGATAGGAGAATATGCTTTTCATCCTTCGGGATAAATTGTATATTCTCTATGCCGCATCTAATTAGAAAAAAATATTATAATTTTCTTTCTTTCAAATCGATAGAAGGACATTAGTCTACTCTTTGGGGTGGTATAGTATCCAACTATGCAGATTTAATCGAAAGAAATATTAAAATATAAATAAAGCGAATCGTGTGGGACTCGAAGTATTTTTAAAATAAAAAAGTTATCATATCCACGTCATTGGGGTCTGCTTGCATCTAGGTGCCAACGTTTAGGTGAAATGAAAGTCAAAGGCTTTTTTTGAGGTTTTTAAATTCTTTTGTTTTTTGAAAAGAAAAAGAAGGATCTTTAATGATGGTCAATCTCGAAATATCAATCAAAGATGTAAATAAGTTTTCTTAAAACTATTTTTTTTTCATGTGATATTATTCATATGTGAAAATATGGAGTAATTTTAAGAGAAATCCTTTCTGAATAAGCACTTATTTTTAAGTGTAGATTATTTGGTGCTTGCAAACTTTTTATAGCTTGTAATCCTCAATCATGCATACAACTTATTATATATTCCAATCATCCTAATTACACTTCCAAGTTTATTTGTTGTTATGCCATTATAGGGATTCGTTAATAATTAGACCTAAAAATGAAGAAAACCATCACTACAATGGAGTCCAATTTTAACATTTGAATTACATGAATTAAACCATTCTCAAATATGTGTGGGAAGGCGATTAAGGCTAGTTTTATGAGTTATGAGAAGCCATACAACTTATTATTTCACTTAATAGAGGCTATTTTCATCTACATTCATATCAAACTTCAATGAATAGCTCATCTAGACATCACACTTGAATATCATAATGGTTTGTTTACCTGAGATTTGATTGCAAGATATGGACCTTTTTTTTTTGGAAAGTGTATGGACATTTGGATAGTCCAAATTCCATTTATTAGCTAGGAGCAAGTTGAGTGACACCTTTCAAACTATGTGATGTGATAGTTTAGTAGGCTCAAATCTACAATGATTGAACTTATGAAGTGAAATTTTAGTAGGGTTAATGGGAGGGGAAGTGTGGACTTTAACTGGTCACAACACCATCATCGTTAAATTGAGGAGTGGAACAACCACTGGTTGTCTATAGTCTAAGTGACTCTATCATAAAGAGATGAAAATGATGAGTTGATAATTTAGATTCAATGTTATAAATCTTGTGTGCCACTATACCTACTTAAACACCAACACAACCACTAGACACTTATTATCTAATGTCACTAAGCAAAAGAGTAGTAATATGTTATGAAACTTTATATTTTAACTGAACACAACATTCTCATTTTACATTATTCTAAATAAGTATTTTGTATGCATATATAGACTATTTCATATGTACATAGGGTATTGTAGATCCATTTCCAAGTGGACATAATGAAAATAATTGTTCAATATAGCTTGTTTAAATGAGATCATAATGTTGTCTAGTTGAATGGAGTAGTCCATTTATAATGATTACATTACTTTCAATCATGCAAATGAGGTTGTTTGTGATGAAAAGCATATTATAAAGTCGTGCAATATCATTGTCCATGGAGATCAACTCTTGATGCTCTTTGATGATCATTCTTAAATTAGGAGAAGGTAATTTTAGACCAATTGCTTAAAGGGATGATCTTTTGCAATCAAGGATCGCCTCCAATATGGCTTTATAGAGTTCAACCATCAACACTTAATAATGGTCGGCTGTTAAGTGTAGATTGTATATATTGTGTTAAAATTTTGTGAAAACGTGTTATTTTAATGATGTTTATGAAGAAAATATTAATGAGAAGGAAAAAATCTATAAGTGTTGAATAGCGCCATAACACCATTATTTGAAGCGTCGCAATGTACAAATTCACAGCACTCTGATGCAAGATTCAAACATTGCAACATCGAATTGCCTATTTATCATCAACGAGATGACACCAAGGTCAACACCACAATGTTACATGGCGCCACTGTACCAAAATTTAGTACCACAAGCTGGATCCTCAAAAAAATGAGTGCTAGAGAACCGAGCCATGCAACACCTCAGTGCCAAAATTCACATTCAAGCATCGTATGGCTCAAATTTTAGAGCGGTACAACAGAGTAGTTGCTGAGATGAAAAATTGTACCGACTCAGCCAAAAGATGTGTCATTTTAATCATTAATCGTGCCATATCATCCAGCATCACAGTGGAGCCAACATTATAATGCTGAGGTGCTAGTTCATTTTATGTCGCCAAGATGCCACCTTGTCGAGCACCACGATGCTTGAACCCATTTCTATACAAATTATAAATAGTTTCTCAATTCTGTTGTTTAGGGAGTTCTATCGCTTAAGCAAAATTCTATAATTTTAAGTGTATTTCTTTAGTACCCCCTTTGAGTAAAGTTTAAGGGAGGCTAGGAAAGTGCAATATAATTTCATTGTGAAGATATTAGCCTATTTGTGTATGCAACTTTATGGTTGGAGAAAGGTGTGTGGAGAAGATCATTTGATCCTTCCAGGTGATAATTTTCTTATTACTTCTCTTGTATTCTTCTTTTAATGAATGAAATGAAAATGAGTTTGCTTGTTGAATCTTTCATGAAAATGAGTTTGCTTGTTGAATCTTTCATGTCTGGCTATAATTCTCTAGTTTTAGGTTGATGATGTAAAAAGTATACCAAGTACTAATATAGACTCTTATGCCTTAAATAAAATATTGATGTTTTCAATATCTCTCATTCTTAATTTAATGCGTATAATGATCATTTGTGTAGTTAATATATAGTGTTATGTATATCCTTGATGAAGAAATGCTAGAATAATTAGGGGTATTGAAATAGAATATTGGCATGCCTAGACATAGGATGTTTGAATATTCTAGGTTCTATAGAGATATTAAAACTATAGGAAGGCCATAAACCTTTCTTTTTCATCCCTATAAGTTCAACAAAGATCTAGGGATGCATATGCTCTGATCCACATTTAAAAATTAAGAGTCTAATTAGGAAAATTATGTTATTTATATTCATTAGTCCAAAATACTTTACTTTCATAAGTATTAAAATCTCTTTGCAAGTTTTCTTTCAGTGATAAAAATTAAAAATATCATTTTAATTTTAGTAGGATAAAACTATACATGTAGATTAAATAGTAGTAGTTTAGTTACAATTAAGCAGAACACTTCCTCATGGGATTGACACTCAACTTTATCACTTTATTACTTAATTCAGCACGTATAATTGCATATTTTAGTAGACTTTCATTAATTTTAGATCAAAGAAAATTTAAGCATATTTCAACACAATAAGCCATATTCTAGCTTCACGCCCATCATCAACATATGCAAGACCTTCTAGATATTTTTTTATGACCTTCTATATATACATGTTCATCAACATATTTTAAATCCAGACTGTCAGCTATGGTAGGAATAGAGCATTCATGAAAATAACCATTGACATAATATTGGGAATCCTTCAATCTATAATGCACTCTTTCTAAAGGTGGTTATTTTGACACATAATTTCAGGGCATGCCAACATATACATTGTAACGACACGATTGATGCTTTCCACTCTATGAAGGCACATTTTGGAGGTAGTCTCATTACTCTATCATCACAGTAATAGAAGATGAGGAGGGAACTCCAAAGGAGCATCAATTGTGGGAACAACCATTGCGAGTCCCTAATAGACATACACATGAAAAAGATGTAATCCCACAACGCTATAAGAGAGCTTAATAATGCCTGTTTCTAGCAAATTTATTGCTATTGATAGTTTCTTTTTATTTTTCAAATGCAACATTTTTGTTTTATACATGACAGAAATAATTAATAAATGGTATGATAATATGCTTAGCTATAATTAATATAATATACTAAAGTGTTAATAAGCCTTCCAGTATCAGTGTGGTGCAAACTAATTAAAAGTCATAGGAATTGCATTCTTATATAGAAACCAAACAATAAACTTCAAAACATAAAGGCACAAACAAGAGAAAACACCAATTATACTACTCATGGATAGCTCTATAGGTCTTTTAAGAGAATCTCTTGAAAATGGCTTAGTTGCTCTTCTTTTTTGTTTTTTCTTTCTGAAGGAGGTGTGAGCATGTTTGCAGCTAATTCTTTGTGATATTATGATCGATTATACAACATGTGTTGAATTCTCTTTGTATTTCATGCAAATCCTCTCCCATTAGAAACTTTTCTTGCCATTTGGAAGTCATTTTAGAATTAAATGAGAATATAATTTCCATATAAATTTATTCTTGCTTTTTTTTTTATTATTCTCAATATGGAATTCCATTACAGTCAAAGTCTGGTGCACATCTAGGTTTGTATGTTACTCCGCCAATTTACCTCTAATCTTATAGAACCTCATTCATATATTATGTAATCTAATTAAATGATGAGTTAATTCAACAAACCTCTCGGGTACTAACATCAAACCTAATTCAATAATAAGCACATCGCGAATATCCTTGCTCATTAATAAGGCATCCAAATGCAATCATAGTAGTAACTTGTCATTCTCATGTGTCCTTAACAAGTAGATAAGCTTGTGCTGGTCCTTTATTAACATTATCCTTTTCTTGAAATTTTTTTTTTTTTTTCTCATACTCATCTATTCAAACTACATCTAGAAAGTTCTCCAACTAAAATGGATGTTGATGCCTTCACATTGGAGTACCAACCTTTAATGGAAGGTTCAAATGATCATTTTCTTGCATTTAGGTTGTCATCGGTAACCATCTACTATAAATATTCTGGGCGATGAAGAAAACCCTCATTGATTGAGAGTTTTCAAGGAAAAAAGTTGTGATTGGGCTCTTTTTTACCAAAAGCAAATGAAATCACCAATGCCATGGCCTTTTAATGCTAAATGAGAGGTTACGCAAGCTTCTTAAAATTTTGCCTTACAAAGCTCTTTTGGCAACAACCACGTAAGGATGAGCATGTCAATGAATTTAATAGAATAGGAATCAAACCCAAATGCATCAAGTATAATATAATTTTTTAATAAATCTTAATTAAAACATAATTAACATTATTAAATAAAATAATGAAGTTTAATAAAATGTATTAAAGTTTGTTATCAAATAAACTTCTTAAGATGGATAAGACATATTAAGAAATTTTAATCATATTGTCATTGAGCTAATATTTTTAATTAAATAAATCATAAAATAATTAACATAAGTCACTTTTAAAAGTATTGTTAACAAATTTAATAAACTAAATAGGAAACTTAAAATCACATTTACTTGCTAAACATAAAAGTTTTCAAAGAGCATATTCATCACTTTATCTACATGACCACTTATTATATAATTAATATGCAATACTCATATAATTAATAAATTTAGAATAAATCAAATAAATAACCATCTAGCTAAAATTCTCAAAATATATTTAATAATTTTTTTATTAACTAAAATATAATTTAAATAAAACTCAATTAATTTTATTTATTTTTCAACATCCTTGGACTATTACAATGTATAAAACCTTAAACTAACACATGAAGCTAAATAACTTAAAAAATTTCTTTTTGTTCTTTCAAGTCTTCTTGTATTAACTAGCTACAATGTTGGTGTGGGTTTGGGGTTGTTTCAAATTAAAATCATTTATAAAAACCATATGATAGGATGCATTAAAATATTATCTGAAAAAAATATTGGGAATAGGAGGGGTGCAGAAAAGGTCAAAATTATTAATAATTTGCATTTGATTTTATTAGACTTATTCACATAAAAATATTTTTTATTCATTTGCTGTAATATACAAAATTGTCCAATGTATTTTAAGATTTATTGACAATATATTTAGGTCTAATGATTCATTGAGGATGTAACATTTTGAAATTATAAAATTTTCATTCAAAGTTTATCATCAATTCATTTGATATTTATTGACTTGGTTTGTTGATTATAATTAGCTTTATAATAATAATAATAACAATTTTCAATTTGTTAAGAAATTCAATTTAATTTCTTTTAAATTAACTTCATAATCAGAAATTGAACGCTTATTGACCTTTATAAAGGTTTTGAAAATCAGATAAGACATTAAATTGAACATATAAAAGATTCATGGTTTGTAGGTTAAATAAAAAGCTGAACTGAATGATGTACTAAATATTACATTTACTTAAATATAATAGCAATGTAATATGTGATAAAAAAATAAAGAGAATCATATTATAAAATATATATCATTTATAAGAAATATTTTTATAATTTTAAATGTAAACACTTTGATTTTTAAATGATTGATCTCTTAATATATAGGTGTGATGATTCATTGAAATATTCAATTCCCTTCATTAGGAAATTGATGCTCTAAAATGAAATAAGTATGAGAGATAATGGACATCAACTAAAAAGATGTGAAGAAATATAAGTTGAGGTGAAGAAATATAAGTTGAGGTAAAATATTATTTAATAGCCATTTGCACCAATATATTACAAGTTATAATGGATATCATTTAAAGCCAAATAAGTGCAAGATACGCTATTAATTCATGAATTCCATACCCGAAAGTTGTCTCAACAAAATTTAAGTCAATGCAGTATTTGTTGGTTACAAATACTTGTAAATCATTTTAATGGTCATATACATTTTGTGAAAAGTTATACAAGTTCTCACAAAGCAAAATGCTATATAGAACATATTATTTTTGCCCAACCTGACATTTTCCTTAACTACATAATATAAAGACAAGATTGTAAATAAATATCATCACCTGCAATGCACCTTTGCGAAGACTCATCACACAAGCCATACTATCAATACCTTTTAAAATAAAATTCAAATAATGTGTTACACAAGGTGACCAATAAATCTTCATATCTTTCACGTATAACTTTTGTTTTTTTTGGTAGTTTGTAGTATTATCAATTGTAAATTGAATAATATTTTATAGATCAACTCAATGAATTTAATAAATTAAGAAGATATAGTAATAACATCCTTCTTGATATCATAGGTAGCAATAAATTCTAAAATAACAAACCATGGGATAATATATCAGAATAAATCAATGTTTTATTTTTGTATCTGACCACCCATCAGCAATCAAAGTGCATTATGCCTCTTTTTAGCAATATCTATAAAGCTCAATAAGAAACTTACATTCTTCTTTGTAATCTCTTAACAAATTAGCTCTCATTTTGTGATAAGAAGGATTTTGATATTTAGGAACAATAGTATTTATTTACAAAATAGATAAATTTAAGTCATTAATAGGATGCAACTATCTAAAAACTACCTAGCAAGTGCCATAATAATCATATGTACAACCTCTTTAGAATTCAAAACACTTTCAAGGATGGTTGTGATCCAAGCTTGATTCTAAGAACAAAATAGTTTCTAATCTCATTTATCTTTCTCTTTCTGTTATCTAGTCCTTTGCATGTGCAGTTGAAGTGTATAAATTAGAGAGAGAAGAACATATCTCTTCTTTAATAATATGATCATCATATGGGTCCACACTCTTTTATCCTCTCATTCCTCTTATTTCTTTTGAGAGTCTGCTTTTAAATTTGTTTACCTTTGATAGCAAATATCATGTGATTTTTTTAGGTAAGACAATATTTCTCTTAACCTTAGCATAAAGTTGTTTCATTCAATTTACATCTCTTCCCACTAAAATATTTACATTGCCTTTTCCCACTAAAACTTCTACATTCTGAAATGATTCAACATTATACCTATTTTTTTCATGAACACTATGTAATGAAAAAAAGGGTCGACTTCTAGATGGTTTTATTCCAATAGAAAATATTATGCTCAAATAAGGGTAGCAAAGAAATAATTGTTGTTTAAACAATAAAAATATTTGAGTAATGCAATTGATATTTTCCCAACATAATATGATTTCCAACTACACTTGATTTTGTAAGGATCGACAAAAGAATACTAATTCAAGGTCAATCATATCATTATTGTCATTAGAATAACCAAATTTCTATCATAACAAATTAAGAGAAGGCTCATCAACAATTTTAATGAACTATACAAACCCTTCACCTCATGTTATCTCTCTATATATAAATATAAGTACATACCACCACTTGCTATAAACTAAAAGCATATGTTTGCTCTTCATTACATTTTTTGGGCTTGTGTAAATTAAATCTTATGAATTATTTTTTGTTATAGTCAACAAAATCTCTATAAAATAGTTTATTTTTTTAGCCATTGAATTTGTAGAAGCTTTGATGAAACCAATTAACAAATGTCTTAATGAAGCTCTATGTTTTCAATTTTCATAAATCTCAAATAATCAAAATTAAATTCATGATAAATACTTAACAAATAATAATATAGTTTGAAGAAGATTTAATCATTTAACATTTGCAAAGATAAGCAATGAATGAACTATTAAAAATAAAAATCAACTACTTTGGTTAGCATTTAGGCGAAAGGATAAAGATTCAAATGACAGTGGTGAGTGCAACAGAGTTGGCTTTAATAGGGTGAAGAGCAAACAGTCAAAGGATAGTGGTGAGTGCGATAGAGTTCGCCTTAACAAGGCAAATGACATCATATGTGTTATTTTGGAGGTTGTTGGGAGTAGAGGTGTCAAAATAGGTTTCGGGTCGGGTTTGGGTCCAATTTGAAATTGACCTACCTTCAGTTGATCCAAATCGAACTCGACTAAATTAGACAAATAGGTCAGAAATCCAAACCCGAACCATACCCACCCCTAACTTGATTTGACCCAACCCGACCCGCTGATCCAATTGAGGGCAATTACGCTGGCGAGTGCGGTCGCATGCATGCGAGCAAACACAAAATTGCACAGCGGAGTGCAGGCACATACAGGAGAGCGAGCGAGGGAGCTTGCAAGCGTGTGTAGGCGAGCTAGCGAGAGAATGGGGGGGTGCATGTGGTGCCGGCTGTACAAGTGTGCGGCATCTCGAGCGATGCGGTGCGAGCGAACGAGCAAGCCAGAGTACGGGCAACATGGAAAGCACCCGACCCGAATTTGTAATTGGGTCAGGATTTGAAACCCATACCCGACCCATTTTCCAAATGGGCAGACCCGAAATTGAAATTTTCGAGTCGGGTTTTTGAGTCGTGTCAAGTATTGGCACCCCTAACTAGGAGTGTTTTTGGCCATTTAAACTATTCTAATTGGATCGATTGGTTAAGCAAAATCCTATCTAATTCACATGTTTTATGATTAAACCACTAATTTTGGCGAGATCTAGTTGATTCATTGCTACAACTTTTTGGGGGGTGTACTAGACATATTGAATGATTGGTTAATGGTTAATCCAATTTAACGAGCTAGTCCGATTTGATTCTTAAGACATTATTTGCTAATTTATTTTATTTTAGAGTTTTTGAGTTAGATGATTTAAAAAAATATTTTAAAATTACAACATAATTATAATACATGAATTTTAAAGACAATTATTATTTGGTTAGATAAAAATTAAATATATTAACATGTTTTATTTATTCTTATAAGAATACATTTTAAATACATTAAAATATAAGTATGTGCCAAAATTATAAGCATATATAACATAACATTTAAGAAAAATAATTTTAAAAAAGAAGATTATTCTAATTTCTTTAACATTTATTTAATTTTTATTTTTATTTTTATTTTTTTTGGGAACATTTTTTATTTTTAGTTCAAACATAAAAAAGTAACAATTTATAAATTTAAATATAACACATCATAAATACTACCAATCAAAGAAACATTAGCAATCAATGAAACTGTTAGCTCGTACGATAGCACTTTGATTAGGATATATTTGCCCTTCACAGTCCTGAATGATCCATCTTGAATGACTGTTGTGTACCACGCACCTGGACCACCCGTGAACCGGTGATCATTCGTGTAGCGCAACCCGTTTGTCGCATGCGACAGCACCCGCATCGACCGTTGCCCTCGACCAGCAACGCAGGATCGTCACTGATCTTATGCGCCGATATTTTTTCTTATTTAAGCTTTGCAGGGCCCGTTATATGCGGGCCTCCTCTTCGAAGGGAGCAACTCCCGTCGTCACAGCAGCGATCGTTTTTAAGGCATTTTAGAGAGGAAAGCTAAAGGCCAGCGGGACTTCAGAAGAAGAGTCGCACGCCTATCGCCTCGTCAACGACCTGCTCTTTTCAACCAAGCCACTCGTTGGTTTTCTTGCCATTTGTGATTTTGCCTTCTGTTGTTTTTCTTTTTCCAGTTATTTATATTTTTGTTTGAGGGCTCAATTAGATCTTAAATAAATAGAAAAAAAGGTAATTAAAAAAATAAAATTAAAAAAAAATACGAAGGGAAGGGAAGGGCTCCCTGTTTTCTCCTCAAATCTGCATCACGCCCTTCCCTCTGTTCTCTCGTGGCGTTCGCAGGCCTTTCCAGATCTCCATTCTTCAGTTTTCCTATAGAGAAGAGAGGTAGGGGGGAGAGAGAGGGGGGAGAGGGAGACGGAAAGAGAGAAAAGAGGTGAGGTGAGGTGAGATCAAAGTTCTAATAGAACGAAAGGAAGAGAGAAGGAAGGAATAAAGAGGAGAGGACCAGAAAAGAAAGGAAGATAGGCAAGATGCAGAACAATTTCCTGACGAGCATAAGGAGCCTGAAGCTGATCGAAGGGTGCAAAGGAACGCAGGTATACGCGGTGAACCCTTCGTCAACCGTCGCTACGGCTGCCGAGAAGCTGGCGAGCCTCCGTCCAACCTTCTCCCTTCGTTCTAAATCCATCAGCCAGCATCACCATCCCACGAACAACCAGCATCAAAACTATCACCATCGCACTCTTTCTCTCGATTCCCTCATTTCCACCATCGGACTTCCCTCTCCCGACCTCATTGATCCCTCTATCGACCCTTTTCTCCGTCCCATTGAACACGTCGACGCCCTTGCGTCTTCATTCCGCTCCCTGTCCTCTGCCATGTCCTCATTGGCTTCGTCTTCGCTTCCGTCCTCCTCGCTCTGCGACGTCCATCTAGAGCATTGCGCCCTCCTTCGCAGCATTGGCGACCCGAAGTTGCTCCGCCGCGCACTCCGCTCCGCGCGTATCCACTCCCAGGATATTCACCACAAAATCGTCCTCTCTGCTTGGCTTCGCTTTGAGCGCAGGGAGGACGAACTCGAGCCCTTCCCTTCCCCTCTTAACTGCTCCCCAACCTCTCCCGTCCTTGAATGCCCCCGCGCCGCCCTTACCTCGGGCTATGCTCCTGACGTCCCCTTCGATCCTTGTCCCTGCCGCTGCATCGCCGATCCATCCGCCTCTTCGTCGGCCCCTGCTCGGCCACCCGATCTAGCCGAAGACGACATCGACCTCTGGTTTAGCATTGGCGACGAGGAGATCCCATGCGTCCGCTCCCGTATCGCCGCCCTATCCAGACCCCTTTCCACACTGCTCTATGGAGGCTTCGCCGAGGCCTGTCGCGAGCGTATCAATTTCACCCTTAACAGCATCTCCGCCCGTGCTATGCGCGCCGTCGAAGCGTTCAGTCGCGGCGGCAGCCTCGATGACTACCCGCCGGACACCGTCCTCGAAGTCCTTGCCTTTGCCAACCGCTTCTGCTGTGAGGGCCTCAAGGCCACCTGCGATTCGAAGCTTGCCTCCATCGTCCGCAATGTCGACGACGCCCTCCTCTTTATCGACTATGCGCTGGAAGAAGCGGCTTACGTGCTCGTCGCCGCCTGCCTCCAGGTTTTCCTCCGCGAGCTACCCAGGTCTCTGCAGAAAACGGAGATCAACGTAATTTTGTGCAGCCCTGAGGGCAGAGCGCGGCTTGCGATGGCTGGACACGCCTCGTTCGCTCTATACTACTTCCTGAGCCAGGTAGCTATGGAGGAAGACATGACGTCGAACACTACAGTAATGTTATTGGAGAGGATGGGTGAATGTGCTGCCCCTGGGTGGCAGAAGCAGCTAGCAATGCATCAATTGGGCTGTGTAATGCTTGAGAGGGGCGAGTACAAGGATGCGCAGAAATGTTTTGAGGTAGCCGTGCAGGAAGGGCACGCTTATTCTGTTGTCGGCGTAGCTAGGGCCAAATACAAGAAGGGGCACAAGTACTCTGCCTACAAGCTCTTAAACAGCCTGATATCTGAGCACACCTCCAATGGTTGGATGCATCAGGAACGTTCTTTATATTGCAATGGCAATGAGAAGATGACCGACTTGAGCACCGCCACAGAACTTGATCCAATTCTCTCTTACCCTTACAAATATAGGGCTGTGACACTGGCAGAGGAGGATAAACTCGGTGCAGCAGTTGCCGAAATCAGCAAGATTCTTGGATTCAAGGTCTCAACAGATTGTCTTGAGCTGCGGGCATGGTTCTATTTGGCACTTGGTAGTTATGAGTTGGCTCTTCAGGATATCAGGGCAATCTTGACCTTGGACCCAGGTTACATGATGTTTCATGGGAAGATGCATGGGGATCAGCTTATTGATGCTCTTCGGCAATATGTACAGCCGTGGGACATGGCTGATTGTTGGATGCAGCTGTATGACCGGTGGTCTGCAGTCGATGATATTGGTTCGCTTGCTGTGGTGCACCAAATGCTGACAAAGGAGCCTGGAAACAGTAGCTTACGGTTTCGTCAATCTCTGCTCCTGCTAAGGCAAGTTCTATTGAACTTTATATGATAGTCTAGTCTTTTGTCATATGCTTTGGTATTGACACTGATGATGTTAATGATGGTGATCTGTAGGGACTGCCTTTACCTTGTTATTTGGCATATGTAACTAAAACATGTAGTGAAGAGGATTTCTATTACTTGGTTAAGAAAAAAGTTAAGTTTTACCTGTGTGGAATTTATATTGGTGCATGGGGAAAGTGCAAGTTAGATAATGGTTAAGAGGGGATGCACTCCATTACTTGAACATAGAAACATCAACCTGGAAAGTGTTTATGAAAAATCCTATTCTTGTTCTTGGTTTATATGTGCTGAACTTATGTTCTACAGCATCATGCTTGGTATTTGGAAATGCAGGCTGAATTGTCAGAAGGCTGCAATGCACAGTCTGCGAATGGCTCGAAATCATTCAACAAGTGAACACGAGAGGCTTATTTATGAAGGTTGGATTTTATATGACACTGGTCATCGCAAAGAAGGACTGGCAAAGGCGGAAGAGTCTATTGCTCTTCAAAGATCATTTGAAGCATTTTTTCTGAAGGCGTATGCTCTAGCTGATACAAGTCTAGACCAGGCTTCTTCTTCCAAAGTTATTCAACTGTTGGAGCAAGCTAATAGCTGTGCTTCTGATAACCTCCGGAAAGGGCAGGTCAGTATTGGATGCCATGGGAACTCACAGATGATATTTTATTCATGCTTTTCTTGTAAGTCTGCCTGATTTTGTAAAAACGTTGATTTGAAAGGCATATAACAATATGGGAAGCGTTTATGTGGACTGTGACATGCTGGATGAAGCTGCCGAATGCTACATTAAGGCTCTGGCCATCAAGCACACACGTGCCCATCAGGGTCTGGCTCGTGTTTATTATCTTAAGAACCAAAAGAAAGCTGCTTACGATGAGATGACAAAACTGATTGAAAGAGCTAAAAACAATGCTTCAGCATATGAAAAACGATCAGAATATTGTGATCGTGACATGGCAAGAAGTGACCTTAATATGGCATCAAAGCTGGACCCACTAAGGACCTATCCTTATAGATACAGAGCTGCAGGTGAGCTCTTATTGATTGCTTAACAATCACTTTTATTACACATAGTTGAATTAATTTTGATTGTATATTCATTCAATTTCACAATTTCAACGGATCTACGCCTTACCATGTTGAAGTGGAAGACCATAGAGGCATACTAACCTACGTTCATCTTTCCTTAGGTCATTGCTTCCTTAATCAAATTTTACTTCAAAATCGATTAGAACGTGGTGAAAAACTTAAGTAAAATCCATTAAGACTTGAATTTGTTTCAATTTGACTAATCAAAATTTCACTTGTAAGGTTGAATGGGATTGTTATTTTCATGTAACCATTTCTCTTTATGAAACTTTTTTAATCACTAATTTGAGACAACTATCAAGTTCGTGTGGTTTATGCATCATTTCCAAACTCTTGATAGAAACTTTTGTTCAATTATAGTCTGGTGTATATTTTTAAATTCATCATCATTATCATCAAGACATTTTGTTCAACTATTTGGAGAAGGATTTATGATTCAAACATCTATTTTGAGTGCTAGCGTTAAGCCAATTTTGCACGACTTCGATCCTAATTATTTTGTTCTATTCTTTTTCTTCTTAATTCTTTTAGATTAATTTAGGCATCTATATTATTGATGCATCTTACTACCCTTTATTTTGCATGCCTAAATTAGCTGAGTTTATTTTCAACAACTTTATCTCTAATAAATGCTAATTCCCATCATCCCTATGATCTATACTCATTTCTCAATCTAGCATTCCTCATTTTTTAGAAATATATTTTAATATTCTCTTTTTTTTTTTCACGCTGAACTTCTTTTTAATGACTTCCTAACAACCTAATGCTTGGATCCATATAATATAATAGTCCTACTCATAGTTTTATAAAATTTATTTTTAATCATCTAGCCTTAATTCTAGAAGTTTTATCCTTGTCTACATCCATATTCTTTTGCATAATAGATCCAATATACTCAAAGTTTAGAATTGTGCAATTGGTTATTGAGGCATTTTCTGCCGATGAGGTGAGTCTTAAATCTCAAGGCATTTTGAGGCATAGGCCTCACAATCCAAAAAATTACTTATTAAAATGAAGGTAATAAGTAATATATTAGGATCATATCCAATTAATTTATTACAAAATAACATATTAACATTCTAATATAATAACAAGTAACATATTGGCATATATATCAAGTAGCAAATTATGCAATTTAAAAGATAACAAGTAATAAATTGTGCAAAATAGGATTGTGATACAAACATCAACATGTCAATGTAACATAAGATATCAAAATTAATTAAAAGTAACTTAATATAATAAATCTATTAAGAAATTGGAGAAGTTCTTGAGAGCTTCTTGAGCTCTTCTTGCAAGAGAGATAGAGGGAGAGGGAGGAGAGGGAGAGAAAACTGCAGGAATTCTTAAATTCCTTTATTCATTGGTCTTAATCTCTCATTATAGGGACTACCCATAAAAGTACCATACACCTCCTATTTATAATACTAATAGAATAAAATGCACCTAAGAGCCAACAAACCTAAAATTGGACCAATTACACAACAATCGCCACCTTGGACCAAATTTACAAAACAAAAAAGATAACTGTTGTCCACAAAGAATAGCTCCTCCTTCCGATAGATCTCCTCCTGTCGCACTGCATCCCACGCAGTCAATTCCCGGGCACCATGTGTGCCTCGCTTTCGCGCCCTGTGCATCCACCAGCACCCTGCGCCTCGTGCCCGCTCCTTGAGCCTCCAGCTATGCTCCCGCGCCTTGCACTTCATATGATCTGTCTCCGACCACATCCTACATGTATCCACCCGCGCACCGAGCCTTGCGCCTTCACCTGCGCCCTACTCGTCACAATCACACGCCCTGCACTGCTGTGTCTGGCCAGCGCCCTACGTGTCCTCCACCGGTGCCCTACGCTCTTGTGCAATCTCCTCGTGCACCGCACGACCTCGCACCTCCAGGAGCCCCGCACTTCTCCTTAAGAACAGGTCCTTTCCACCTCAAAGATCCAAATCGATCTTTAATTAAGAACAATAATCTTGAATCTGCCGTGATCAGCCTCTCACATGCGGACAACCTGCCTTCCAACCTTAAGGGAAGCTGTCATCCTCCAAGTGTACGTGCCGGCAATCATGCATCAACGCCTTCTGGCTCAAGAATTCCTTGAATTCAAGTCTGCCTTCTCAACTTGCTAGGTGACTTCCAATGTCACCATGACATCATCTTCTGCAAAATCAGTTTCCAGAAAAAAAAAATTCTTGTTCCTGGCTCTTGTTCGCAAGCCCCAGGTCGAATAGCCTTCGCTAAGCCGGCTTCCTCTCCGAAATCTTGATCCCGACGCTGGAACTAACTCCGGCTTTCTTTGGTCTCACGTGGACGCAGCTTCCTTCGATCTCACCTAGACAAACCGCAAGCCAAAGCCGGCTTCCACCTGATTGTTTCGTCCGTGACTCCTTTATTCACCGCCTGTATTCGCCCGTCACTGTGTTATGCGGCATGTGCCGGCCCAGGAGGGGCCGGTTGGACCGGTCCAGCCTGGACCGGTCCAAACCTACGCCAGGCGGACGAAACAGGGAGGGGGGCGGAAAATAGGTGGGCCCCATGGGGGGGCTTAATGCAATTTTTGAGAGGAAAAATTTGAATGTAAGGGCTGTTTAGGAATTTTGGGGAAATCCTTTATTGTTAATTAGGGGGGATTGGGAGGGAATTAGGGCATCTTGAATTTGAATCTAATTTGAGATCTAGGGTTTGGTGCTTAGGGCTCTTGGTGTTGCAAGAGAGTTTTGGAGAGTTGTTCTTCCTCTCGAATTGAAGAACGTTGTATCTTTGGTTGTTTTAATCATCTACTAGTGGAATATATCCTCTTGGAGTTGTTTTCCCTCAGTTTTCCTCTCAGTTTTGCTGTTTTTCTCTGATTTTGGCTGAATTTCTGCTCCAAACTGCAACAGTTTTGCTGTTGGCTTGTCGTTTTGGGTAGAATTGCTTGTGAAACCAAGTATATCCTATCAAATTGGTATCAGAGCATCGTTTTTGGGACCATCGGCGGCTGAAATCCAGAAATTTCAGCAAACCTTTGAGCATCCGGAAGAGAATTCCTTGTGATTTGTGAAGGAAAAATGGCCGGGAAGAAGGTGGAAGTCTTGGAAGGCGAAATCGGACAACTGAAATCAGATTTGGAAGGAAAATTTTTTGACTTTCAAAATCAAATCACATCCAACAATGAAAGGTTGGAAGGAAAGTTCACCGTGGTGGAAGAGATGTTGAAGAAACTAATGGAGATGAAGACAAACCCGGCAACATCAGAAGTAAGAGAGACCATCGACGGCCATGGCATAGGAGGAAATCCGAACCCATCTAGGGGAAGGAAAAATCCGGAGGTGGAGATCCTTGAGGGGGAAGACGACATGCCGCCTCTAGAACCGCTCTCTAGAGAGGAGATGAGCCAAGGGTACGAACGAAGGGGTGCTGATTTTGTGGGGAGAAGGGAAGAAATGCATCGCAGGGGTGCTGATTTTGAAGGGAGAAGAGGGGAATATGAGGAAGGGTTTGGGTACAATCGTCGGAGGGACGATCGGGACACTTGGGGAGCACCTCCCCTTCGAGGAATGGGAGGTTATGGAGGATACCGAGGGTACGGAGGAGATCCAAAGGTAAGGAAGCTGAAGATGCCCATCTTTGAGGGCGAGGACGGTCATGGCTGGATTTACAAGGTGGAGCGATACTTTGCCGTCAACGGGTTGACGGAAGAGGAGAAACTGACTGCGGCGGGACTGTGCTTGGAAGGGAAGGCACTGGCGTGGTACCAGTGGCGAGACATGAGGCGACCTATTCGGAGCTGGAGGGAGTTCAAAGACTGTTTGCTGGAGCGTTTCCGAACCAGTAGAGGAGGAGACTTCTACGAACAGTTATTTGCTCTGACACAGGAGGGGACAGTGACAGAGTTTCGTGACCGGTTTGAGTACCTAGCTAGCAGGTTGGATCGTCTTTCTGAGACTGTGCTTGAGGGGAACTTCATGAAGGGGCTCAAACCCGAAATCAGGGCAGCCGTTAGAGTGATGAGACCACACGATCTGGGGGAGGCCATGGAGTTGGCACAGCTGGTTGAGGATCAGAAGCATCTGGAGAGAGGGGCTCGAGGCAGCAGCTCCGGGGGATCCTACCGGATGACGACCACTTTTCTAGCTCCCAAGAGAGCTGCACCGGGGGGTACACGAGAGGTACTAAGGGAGAGGTCTGGAGGAGGAGGGCCTGGGGGAAATTTTAAAAAACTCACTGATAAGGAGATGCAGGAGAAGAGGGCAAAGGGATTGTGCTTTAGGTGTGATGAGAAGTACATGCCGGGTCATAGGTGCAAGGACCGGACTCTTCAGGTTCTCCTTGTTTGCGAAGACGAGGAAGACGAAGAGGGAGGTGGGAGTCGGTCCGAAGTGGAGGAGGAGGAGAAGTTGCATCTGGATGTGGCAGAAGTCTCTCTGAACTCCGTAGTGGGATTCACTTCGAGTCACACTATGAAAGTGAAAGGGGTGATAGCTGACCACGAGGTGGTGGTTTTGATAGATAGTGGGGCAACCCACAATTTCATTTCCACCCAGATTGTTGGTTGCTTGGAATGAAATTAGTGGATACGGGAGGCTATGGGTGATGATGGGTACAGGGAAGGTAGAGATGGGTAGAGGAGTTTGTAGGGGAGTAGTGATGACCATTCAGGGGATACAGGTGAGGGAGGATTTTCTCCCCTTAGAATTGGGAAGTACAGATGTGATCTTGGGGATGAAGTGGCTGCAAACTTTGGGGGAGACCAAGGTGAACTGGGGAGAACTGCGGATGGAACTGGTAGTGGGGGAAAGGAGAATGGTGATACAGGGAGATGTCGGCCTGTCTAGGACGGGGGTGTCTCTCAGGTCCATGATCCGAACCCTCCAGGAGGTTGGAGGTGGATATTTGGTGGAGCTGCAACGATTGGAGAGAGTCAGTGTGGGAGAAGAGGGAGACGTTCCCCTTGAAGTGCAACCGGTCATACAACAGTTCGAGGAGGTGTTCCAGCCACCTCAAGGGCTACCACCTTCCAGAGAACAGGAGCACGCAATTCTGCTAAAGGAGGGGGTGTCACCGGTTAGTGTACGACCCTACCGTTACCCCCAGATTCAGAAAGATGAAATTGAGAGGCTGATTAGGGAAATGTTAGAGGCGAAAATCATCAGACCGAGTGTGAGCCCTTTCTCTAGCCCCGTATTACTGGTCAAAAAGAAGGACGGTAGCTGGAGGTTTTGTGTGGACTATAGAGCATTGAATAAGGAGACTGTACCGGATAAATTTCCTATTCCGGTGATTGACGAGCTTTTGGATGAATTATATGGGGCAGTGATATTTTCCAAACTGGATTTGAAGTCAGGATACCATCAGATCCGAATGAGAGAGGAAGACATCTCTAAAACAGCTTTCCGGACACATGAAGGGCATTATGAGTTTTTGGTTATGCCTTTTGGACTTACCAACGCCCCTGCTACGTTCCAATCACTGATGAATAGAGTGTTCAGACAGTATCTCCGGAAGTTTGTGCTGGTATTTTTCGATGACATCTTGGTGTATAGCAGGACAGAGGAGGAGCATCTGAAGCACTTGAAGCTGGTATTGGGAGTTCTACAGGAGCATCAATTGAGAGCTAACCTGAAGAAGTGTTGCTTTGGCCAGACCAGGGTGGAGTACTTGGGTCACGTCGTATCCAAGGAAGGGGTGGCAGCGGACCAGTCAAAGGTGGAGGCGATGCTGAGATGGCCTTTACCTAAGAATCTGAAGGAATTGAGAGGATTCTTAGGGCTGACGGGATACTATAGGAGATTCGTTAAGGGATACAGTACTATAGCATGGCCACTAACAGAGCAGCTGAAGAAAGATGGATTCCTATGGGGAGAGGCAGCCACAACAGCATTTGAGAAACTAAAGAAGGCGATGACCACGGTACCAGTCTTAGCTCTACCGGACTTCACTCAGACCTTCATAGTAGAGACAGATGCTTCAGGATATGGATTGGGGGCAGTGCTCATGCAGAACCGGCGACCCATTGCCTACTTCAGCCAAGTTTTGGCAGCCAGGGCCAGGCTGAAGTCAGTCTATGAGAGGGAATTGATGGCTATTGTCTTAGCCATCCAGAAGTGGCGACCCTACCTGTTAGGTAGGCATTTCATTGTCAGAACAGATCAGAGAAGTTTGAAATACTTGTTGGAGCAGCGGATGGTGACTGAAGAGCATCAGCAATGGTTGTCAAAATTGCTGGGGTATGATTTTGAAATTCAGTACAAACCAGGAGGGGAAAATAAGGCGGCTGATGCCTTGTCCAGATGTTTGGGAGAGCTACAGACAGTAGTTGTGTCTGTTCCGATGGTGTTAGATTGGGAGGCCATTAAGGCGGAGAGCTCGAAGGATGAGGAGTTGGGGAAGATTAGGGCTGATTTATTAAGGGAAGATGATAGCCACCCAGGGTACACAGTAGAGGGGGACAGATTGCTGTATCAAGGGAGGTTCGTGATGCCCAGGACTTCAATCCACATCCCAAACATACTCCAGGAATTTCATGGGAGCGCGGTCGGGGGTCATTCTGGGGTGTAGAAGACCTACAGGAGGATTGCTGCGGAGCTTTACTGGAAGGGAATGCACCGAGATGTAGAGGAGATGGTGGCTAGGTGTGAGACTTGTCAGAGGAACAAATACATGGCTATGTCACCAGGGGGGCTACTACAACCGTTGGCGTTACCAGGACGAGTATGGGAGGAGATATCCATGGATTTCATAGATGGGCTGCCCCGTTCAGAAGGTTTCACAGTGATTCTGGTGGTAGTGGATAGATTGAGCAAGTATGCTCATTTTATCCCCCTTCGACATCCTTACACCGCAATAACAGTGGCTTCAGCTTTTATTAGAGAGGTGGTCAGATTGCATGGGGTGCCAGAGGCAATAGTATCAGATAGAGACAAGGTGTTCCTCAGTCACTTTTGGAGGGAGTTGTTCAGGTTACAAGGAACAGTTTTAAAAAGGAGCACCGCTTATCACCCACAGACAGATGGCCAAACGGAGGTGGTTAACACGAGCTTGGAAACCTACTTGAGATGCTTTGTGTCGGAGACACCTAAGCTGTGGGCTAAATGGCTATCTTGGGCAGAATACTGGTACAACACCTCTTTCCACTCAGCGTCACAGATGACACCATTCAAAGTACTGTATGGAAGGGACCCTCCTCACTTAGTGCATTTTGGGAATAGTAGTACTCCAGTTTCTTCAGTGGAGGAGTACTTGGGGGAGAGAGATCGGGTACTAGAAGATTTAAAGAAACATTTACTGAGAGCACAACAAATCATGAAGAAACAGGCGGACTCACACAGGAGGGACATGCAATTTGAAGTGGGGGAAAAGGTTTTCCTAAAATTACGCCCTTACAGGCAGAGGACAATGGCGAGAAGGAGGAACGAGAAACTAGCTCCAAGGTACTTTGGCCCCTATGAAGTGTTGGACAAAATCGGAGCAGTGGCGTATCGACTGAAGCTTCCCCCATCAGCTATCATACACCCTGTTTTCCACGTGTCTCAGTTGAGGAGAGCTATAGGGGAGCATACAGTTAGTACAGAGCTACCAGAGACACTGACTGAGGATTTGCAGGTGATATTGGAACCACTGGAGCTTCGAGGTGTCAGGTCAGATGAAAAGGGAGACAAAGAAGTGCTGATTGGATGGAAAGGTCTTCCTGATTTTGATGCTACTTGGGAGCCGTTTGAAAGAGTGAAAGAGCAATTTCCCTTGTTCCACCTTGAGGACAAGGTGAGTTTTTGGGAAGGGAGTAATGTTATGCGGCATGTGCCGGCCCAGGAGGGGCCGGCTGGACCGGTCCAGCCTGGACCGGTCCAAACCTACGCCAGGCGGACGAAACAGGGAGGGGGGCGGAAAATAGGTGGGCCCCATGGGGGGGCTTAATGCAATTTTTGAGAGGGAAAATTTGAATGTAAGGGCTGTTTAGGAATTTTGGGGAAATCCTTTATTGTTAATTAGGGGGGATTGGGAGGGAATTAGGGCATCTTGAATTTGAATCTAATTTGAGATCTAGGGTTTGGTGCTTAGGGCTCTTGGTGTTGCAAGAGAGTTTTGGAGAGTTGTTCTTCCTCTCGAATTGAAGAACGTTGTATCTTTGGTTGTTTTTAATCATCTACTAGTGGAATATATCCTCTTGGAGTTGTTTTCCCTCAGTTTTCCTCTCAGTTTTTGTTGTTTTTCTCTGATTTTGGCTGAATTTCTGCTCCAAACTGCAGCAGTTTTGCTGTTGGCTTGTCGTTTTGGGTAGGATTGCTTGTGAAACCAAGTATATCCTATCACACTGCTGCATGCTGAGCCGGAAATCCCCGTAAGCAACCTGTTCGTCCGCCTTCTGTTGATCCCGCGACCGCACTCCACACAGTCCGCCCGCGAGACTCCAACGCCCACGAGTCCCGACTCCTCCTGCCGCACCTCCGGACACCGTCCTCTCCTCCGTACACAAGCCCCAATGCCTCCTTTGGCTTTGTCTCCCATAACATGTCGACCAAACCTCCACTTCCGACGCCTCTACACGCCCAGTCCGCCATTGTTCACGCTGCTGAGCCTCCCTCCTCCTTCTTTGAACCTTTCTCCACCTCAAGATCGCCTCAACGAGGTTCTGATACCAAATGTTAAGAAATTAAAGAAGTTCTTGAGAGCTTCTTGAGCTCTTCTTGCAAGAGAGAGAGAGAGAGGGAGAGGGAGGAGAGGGAGAGAAAACTGCAGGAATTCTTGAATTCCTTTATTCTTTGGCCTTAATCTCTCATTACAGGGACTACCCATAAAAGTACCCTACACCTCCTATTTATAATATTAATAGGATAAAAATGCACCTAAGAGCCAACAAATCTAAAATTGGACCAATTACAAGACAAAATCAATTTAGACATTAACAAAGTCTAGCACAGTAACGTTCACTCCTCCATTCCTATTGTCCAACATTGAACTTCCAATGATCAAATTAATAGTATAACAAATAATCAAAATTCCTTAGCAATCTCACCACTCAGTGGGTCTCGTTAGAGTCATCGTTATAGAGCATAGCTTTCTCAGGATATTATGCTATAAGCAGTCAAATTATTAAAAAAATAAATAACTACAGCTTGAGGCATCTGCCTCAAGCTTTTCAGGTGAGGCATGCCTTAATGCGTGCCTAAAAGATTGTGAGGCATACGCCTCACCAAAATCACATGAGAGGTATGCCTCAAAACATTTTTTTACCTTTATTGCGCACCTTTAAAGAATGAATATACTTAAATATTTTACATTTAGATACTATTTTATCTATTAGTAATAATGACTAATAATCATTAATATCACTCCAACTAAAATTGGATATCATATCCCATAACTTTTTTCAATTAATCACGATCCCATTTACTTGTGTAATGAAGTTTTCTTTTTGAATTTGTGAGAATTTTTTGCAATTCTAAAGGTTCAGGTTAGTACTTTGATCTCATCAGCAGGGGTCCTGTATCCTTTTCTTGAATGAAGATAGACTGAATTTTCATGTCTATTATTATCCGAGTTTGGTTTAAAGAACCCATCTAGGATTCCACAGAGGTAAGCTGTTTAAGAACTTTGTTTTTTTAGGTCATGTGATTTATATCACTATTTATCATGCCAATTTATTGGTGAGAAGTAGCTGCTTTTCCTTTAAGAAGCACATTAAGACAATGGATTTCCTTTGGATGGTCTGTGTTTCTGAAGGAGTCGCAAGCTACATATTATTTTTTAAAAAGTTTTATTCTTAATTTTATTATGTTAATGTTGTTTTGAGCATATCTTTAAATCACCATTTTCAAAGTCATGCTGTCTAAAACTTGATTTCTTTTGGGTGAACATATTACTAAATTATAACCCATCATTTACCTTTTTAACTTTCTATTGATAAAACGTAACTGATCTCCGTAGCATTTATAAGCCTTCTAAATTATAATTTCTTTCAGGAAGGAGTCCAGGATTAACAGTAGGTTTTTAAACTTGCATATGTTCATTATGAAATAATGTGGAAACCCTAAAAGATTTTGCAATGTGGACCCAAGGTCATGTGTAGGAAAATTATATTCGCTGTAAAGAACTGTGTCTTTGCTTAAAGTCCTGACCACTAGGTATTCAACAACTCGATTAAATTTTCCAGCATCTTCACATGGATCAATTTTCAATATTGCTGAAAAACTATTGATCATAACTATATGCAACTTTCCCGTCAACATCTCATGGGAGAGAAGAGTTTATGTTGTGGTAAACTGGCACCTTCCTAGATACTGAGATCACAAGGACAGTTAAGTTATCCTCTCTCTAGGCATGCATGTTCTTTCTGCCTTCAAATTGCGTGTTCAAGTAGATTTGCAGCTCATTTTGCACCTAAAATAAGAAAGAAAAAGAAACTGGTCAATCAAACTCAACTTAGTGACCGTTACCGTAGGAATGGATTTTTATGCAGTCATTACAGTGAAGATATTAAAAAAAATGAAGGTGTGAAAGATTACATGTAGTTGTTCTTTTGAGAAATATTAAATGAGATTTTTTTGGAAAGAAATCTTTTATATGAGTATAGTGTGCTTTTTATGCAGTCATTACAGTGAAGATATTAAAAAATAAAGGTGTGAAAGAGTAGATGAAGTTGTTATTTTGAGAAATATTAAATGAGATTTTTTAGAAAGAAATTTTTTTATATGAGTATAATTTGCTGAATAAAGAAATATATTATAGATTGACTTGAAATATTGGAGTGAAATTAACCATTAAGAAGTGCATAGTTATAAAGTTTGGGTTTGAATGTTATATGTATGATATTTGAAGATTTACAGGTGAGATTGTAGAATTTTTATTATCAAATTTCTTCAGGGACATTTCCAAGACTAAGGGGCCATTAATTTTCATGTATTTAAAATTTTAGAGAATTTTAAATGCAATATAATATAAATACAATGTATTTAGAATTTAAGGGACCATTTTCATGTGTTCAGTTGTAACTACTGCAACAACAACATCAAGCCTTTATCTCACTATGTGTGGTTTGCTACATGAATTCTTCTTCTCCATTATGTCCTATTAAGAATTAAATTCTCATTGAAATCTAATAAAAAAATTGTCATTTCTAATACCTTCTGACCTAGTCTTTTTAGGTCTACATCTACTTTTTTTAATATAGGCCAGATCCAATACATCTATTCTCTTAACCGGGTTATCGGAAGGTCGACATTTTATATGACCAAACCATATAAGGCAACTCTCTCTAATCTTATTTGCTACTAGAGCTACTCCAACCTTTTTTTGTATATACTCGTTTCGCATTCTGTCTCTAAGAGTAAAACCACTCATCCACCTTAGCATCCTTCCTCATCTCTGCAACACTTAATATTATGCTTCTCTTTTAATAGACAACATTCTGCACCTTAAAATATTGTAGGTCTCACCACCATATGTTTGGTTGTAACTAAGAAGAATTAATCTAAAAATTATAATAAAAAGAAAACCAACTTAGGGCATGAGAGATGGTCTCATGAGCTACGATTGATGACAGTTAAGGGGATGGTAATGAGATGGGAGGTTGTAACGCAGTGAGATTCTTTGCTGGTCTAGTTCGTTGAGGTCTTTGAGACTTTGTTGGGTTGGGTTGGCATTAATGTAGTCAATGTGTGAAGGAATCACAACAGGTGTTCAAGGGGAGGGGGGAGAGAGAGAGGGGGGGGGGGGGGGGGGGGGGGAGGGTGTGGTGGTTGCAGGCATTGATGGGATCAATAACATTACATGAGAAAGAAATACGAAGTTGCTGGGGAGGTATCAATGGGATTGGTGATGTATAAAGAAGAAGATATCTTAAGGGGAGCTCGCTCAATCTAGTGTTCGACAAGATTGGTATTGCAAAGGAGAAGAAGAGTTCATAATGGAAGCTAATTGGGGGCTGGCATCATCACGGTGTATTATGAGATAGCCCCATTTGGGAAATTTCAGACTACACCAAAACGGACTAAGGATGGGTTTCAATTCTTAAATGAATATTCTAGATATTCTTTTAAGACAACCAATCACCAAAATTTTGAAAACCTTGCATTTGGAATGCAATACACTCAAAACCCTCCTACCAAACATCCCTCGAGAGTACATCTAATGATTGGAAAAAGTGATTTAGTGCCATTATTAAAGAATAATAAAACATTCCTGATTATGATAATTATAAGAGAACTAAATACATGAGTCATACAATTATCGGAGGCAGCAATGGAGCATGAATCAAGAAATCTATTGATCTCAAAGTCAAAGAGTCAAAATGTTTTTATATGATGTAGTGGTGTTTGTTGGCTAAGGTGGTTGTTTTGGCATTTCTTAAGAATTATGGAGATTTGGGCTCAGTTATAAGCATCCTTGGTTTTCTTTAAAAAAAAATAAAAGAAAGGAAAGGATGGGGACATGACTTGGTGAAGGTTTAGGATTTTTGTCTCTATGGATGAGGGCTCCTGTGGAGGTATTCCTGGGTCAATGCTACTGGTGAGATTTTTGTCTTTGGTAGACTTGTAATTATCAAGGTTGTCAAAACTGGACCGGACAACAAAACGGAAGGAGATGACCTCGGTCGAATCGGATGACATGATAAAAAATAATATTATTAAAAATTAATAAAATTAACATAATAATATGATAATCTAACCTTAAACGTAAACACAAATCCATCATATCATACATATCAAATATCTAAAATAAGAATGTTGGAGGTTTAAAATCACACTTTATAAACAATATAATTCATATTTAATATAAAATTAGTTTATATATATATATATATATATATATATATAATATAAATAATTTTTAATTTATGTTATATGCTTAGATATAATTTATACCTATGAGAAGTATATAAAATTTACATTATAAAATTATATCTATAAATTCATGTTATATTATTTATTATTGAAAAATAGATAAAAATAAAAAATATAATTTTTATATTATATTATTAAATAAACTGAAAAAATAACAGATAAAATTAAATATTATTTGCATTATTAAAATTTAATTAAAAAATATATGTAGAAATATGTACATTATGTACAGTGAACTTGAGAACTTCACCTTGATTTCTTAGTCTCACATCACCTAGATACTCTATCAGTATTGTTTTTATTTATATAAGTTTTTTCATTCACATGGGAAAAGAAGTCACATTGTATGTTGGGCCATGTGATAAAGCATAGTTAATAAAATATTGTTGATGCTTGTTTAACTAAAATATATAAAATTTTATTAATTAAAATATTTAATAATAAAATTATTAGATTATTTCATTTAATTAAATACTAGCCGAATTGATTTTTGAAAACTGGCACCAGTTTGCTGGTTAACTGGTTGAATCGCCAGTTCAAGGCTGTTTAAGCCGGTTCACGTCTAAAGCGGTTTTGATAATATTCCGGACCGGCCGGCGGACCGGTTCACGGTTCAACCACCCGGTCCAATTTTTGAAACAATGGTAATTATCAGGGAGTGAGATTTTTATCTCTATTTACCTTATAGGTGTGTATGCGTCTTGGATGCCATTTTGTGGATTTCAATTTATTAGAGTTGACTATTTATGGAATTTAAAAATTAATATTTAACTGATTTGAATTTAAATTAATCCCATGACAATCTTATCTATGAACCTAGGCTATGAGGAGTCTATAAATAGTCGTCTGAAGTTGGCATCACATAACTTTTGGCTTTGAGAAAATTTTCCTACCAATTTTTAATCTTATGAGTATAAATTAGATGTGGGATTCCTTAAATGATTGTATAATTGTGGCTTCCTAATTTTGGGGTAAGCATCTTGTTTTGGCGTGAGGCTTGGTTTTTTTAATACTTCAGTAATTTTATTCATTATCTTTTTCTTCTAGATAATTTAATAGTAACTAGTTTATTACTGTTGATTTTAGTCGGAGTGAAGAATAATTCATTCGCTCATTGATTTATTTGTTTCCAAATTCTCATTAAAATTCTTTGATTTTTATGATCATTCCATTATGAATTGAGCTTAAAGACTATTGCTGATTGTTTGCATTAAAAGAAAGTGACTTGATTACTAACACTTTTAATCTTTGTATCTTCAATTTTTCCTAGCATGAAAGTATACTACACATGGCATTAGTTGCATTCAGAAACCCTAACTTTTAGTCGCCTTGCATCAAATTGGTATCAAAGCCTTCAGTTATCACACTGACAGTTATAAGCGAGGTTAATTATCAGAGTTGCCTTGCATCAAGTCAGTATCAGAGCATTTAAGTTGTATCGAACTGTCACTTAGATGCAAAGTTAATTTATAATGGAAATATAATACATTTAGATATGGATGAAATTTTAACCACTTTTCACAATTAATCGACTGAATTATTGAACTCAAATCAAATTGATGATGCTATTAATCTAGCTGATATAGGAATTAATAATTTGAAAGCCAGTTAATTTCATGCACATGAACTTGAAGTGGATTCCTATTATAACCGATGAACCAAAATATTAATTTTAGTAGGAGATAGATAAATTATCTTGATTGATGATTTAGGATCTTTAACAAAGCATAGACGTAAAACTTGTGATGTAAATGTTGGTGATAAGGTTAAAGGAAAGTGTTTACCTATGATAGTAAAATTGTGCTTTTATTGGCTGATTATTAGACATATATTATTTTCTTAGATGATGTTATATCTCAAGACCATTAAGTAAGGTTTGCAAAAATGAAACAAATTGGTCAAGTTAAAATTTATTAATTGAGTATGGAGAGGCAAAGAGAGATTAAGAACCCTACAATTACTTGGGTTGCAATAAAAGAATTTAAAAAAAATATTTTGCCTTTAGCATATTATGAGGATTAGTTGATGAATTTAATTCTCTAAAATAAGCCATTAAATTATTATTGAATACTTGAATAAATTTGAAGAATTATTATTGTGTTTTGAGATCACTAAAGATCCTAAAAATAGATTCTCTAGGTTTAAGTCTACATTGTGACAGAAAATCAAGATAGCGATGACATCTGACCATTTTTCATCTCTAGAGCATGTTTTTTAACTTGCATTAGACTTTCAACAAATGTTAAAATTTCCTATTACCACTTGTTCAAGGTGGGCATCATTTCATTAAAGTAATCTAGTTTAATTTATTGCACCTGATTCGTCTGAATTTTTTAACACTACAATCAATAAGGACACTAAAGCGAAATCAATTGCATCTTATGTTTGGTTCTAATATTTTTGCAAATGCAATATTTTAAGTGTTATAAAACTAGTAGGAACTTGCATAATCTAAATGTGGAGGAAGAGAAATAATAAAATTAATGATTTCAATTGTATTCATGAATTTGATGAAGAAATTACTGATTTTGATATTACTTTTTTTAATAATTTTTTGAATGTCATGTGTTGCATTGTAATTATCGCTGAGGTTGAATCTAACTGGAACATAACTGCAAATTTTCATACATTTTTCAAATATAGGGACAAACTTTGCAAGCTTATATGTCATAGTGGTTGTATGAATGCCATATCTAAAGTTTATTGTAGATTACATGAATTTGGAATTTGAATCTGCAAGACAGGACTTTTTCAGTTATTTAAGTATATAGTTTAGACATACCATACTTCTAAAAAAATTGGTGGCAGGACCTTTGTCATGACTTGTAGGGTCAATTGTTCATGGCCTTTGTTTAGAATCCTTGTTTGTCTTAAACCTATATCTTAAGCTTGTTGTATTTCATGTCTCCATGGCTTACCCATAACAATTGTGTATCTTCATCATAAAATATCACACCGGTGTCAGCGCATGTGTATGTTTTTATTCCCTTTTCCAATAATCTATTGATTTTTTAATCTTCTCCTCTACAGTGCTAATGGATGATCACAAGGAAAAGGAAGCGATCACTGAGCTCTCGAGAGCATTATCGTTCAAGCCCGACCTTCAGCTCCTTCACCTGCGTGCTGCTTTCTATGATTCGATGGGAAATTATGCAGCCACTGCACGAGATTGCGAGGCAGCACTCTGTATCGAGCCCGATCATTCCGATACACTTGAACTCTATGACAGAGCCCGTGCACGGGCCATGGAGCAACTGAAGTAGAGCATCCTCCATGTCTTTCCGGTCTTATGAATATACTACTTTGATGCATGAAGCGCAGAGCCAGACACGAAGTGGTGAAGAAAGTGGTATGTATATATCTTAACAATGACTCCATGTGGTCTGCACGTCTGAGCTTTATACGCTGTAGAGATTTGTGTAAATTCAATGCTGCCAATTGCTGCTGCATCAAGTTTGAATTTTTCTCCTAGGGCTACCTATTTCTTCTCATACCTCATCTTGAAACAGATTTGTCCACAGTTTTCCAATGTCCAAAAGTTGAACGGGGCAGTCACATTTCCCTCCTCAATAACTGAATTGTTCTTCCAATGAAATAGAATTTCTATTGGTTTCAAGGTTAGAAAGCGTCATATAACTGATACCAGATTATTCTGCTCAGGGAAATCAGTGAAAATGCTTTGAGTTCCTTATTTGTAATGTTGTTACTTTTATTTTTGTACCTTGGAGCATACTAAGAAAATACCATTGAACGTTGAAATCAAATGCACACTCAAGCTTTGGATTGATGCAAATAAGTAGATTTAGACTTTGTTTGTGACAGCTTTTTTATTGTTTTAAAGTAGTTTTCTAATACAAAATTTTTTTGTTTAAAAAAAAATTTATATTAGAAAATTATTTTAAGAAGCAGTGAGAAAGTCATCCCAAATGAAACCTCAGTTACATATGTGAAATAATTAAGAATTATAGAGTGCGATTTGATTATATCAGTGGATGTAGGAGTAGCAACTATTGAGCTATGGGTTATAACCAATGTATTCAAGGTGATATGAGCACTTAATATATGTTAAATAGTGGTATTAAAGACTGCAAGGCTACAGAATTGTAGGTAATATTCTTCTAGTTAAAATAAAATGGCACACACCATTTATTAACGTAATATCCGTTTTAATTGGTGAAATTGTAGAACATGTTTCTGAGGCACTATTGATTTAAAAAGATGTTATTGAAATTCTTCGGGGTGTGGTGGCAGACTCCCTTCCAACTGATAGTTGTTCAAGGTTAATAAAATTCAAGGGAAAACAACTGTCATAGTTTTCCAGTTTCTTGGAAGTTTTAGTCATGGTATATAAATATAAAACTTGCGCTTAACGTTTATGTAAGCTTTTATGAGAAGATTTATTTTTAGTAGAATAATAATTTATGATATGTAATTTTATTAGGTGTGAAGTTGATAATTAATATTAATATTTTTGAAAGATAAAATAATAATTAAAGATTATAAATTTTATAAAATGATTAATGATAAAAAAATATTTTTGATCTGAAATATAGCCATATTATAATAATTTTGTATCATAAAAATGATACAATATATATATATATATATATATATATATATATATATATATATATATATATATATATATATATATATATATATATATATATATATTCAAATTTGTGAAAAAAATTATAGGTGAAGTTTTGGGGGGGCATTTTTAGGGTTTGGAGTGAAACTCTAGTCGACTGATATTGTCTGCACTCTTCTCTCCTCAGAGGGGGGCTCTCCCTCTACCCCTCCTCCCCTTTTTGCTCTAATATGTTTTGTAGAAGGTCCTGCAACCTTGCCAACCCTCACTAACCACACCACCTATTCCCTTGCCTGCTCCTTACCTCCGGCATTATTTGAAGGCCCAACCTCCCTTAACTGGAAAGTCTTCTAATGGCCCGTAACCTCTCTACCAAAGACTTCCCTCGGGACAAGGTCATCCACTTCTTGGATGATGAGATCTCTGAGGGCTCCAAGGAGTGGAGTTTATTCCTTGTCTAATACTCTATTGAAAGGAGGCCATATTATGAAGCACTCTTTTTAGCCATCCAAAAGACTTGGTCACTCAAAGATACAATGATTTTCTTTTCATTGAGTGAAGGTTTTTTCCTCCTCAAATTCTCAACTCCTAAGGATTATGATATGGAATGGATAGGTGGACCCTGAGTTTTATTGGGGAAACCATTCATCATCCAGAAATGGTACCCTTTGTTCAGACCTAAAAGAGATGAGTTTTATTCTATACCCCTTTGAATCAAAATCAACAATCTCCCCCTCTCATGTTGGAATCCTGATGGCACATCTAAAATTGCCAGCTCCATTGGCTACCCCCTTGTAGTTGACTCTTTAACTTCGGAGAAAACTTGTATCACTATTGCAAGTGTATGCATTCAAATTCAAAATGGATCTTCCCTCGTGGATGAAATTACTATTTTTGTGGCTAGAAAAAATATTGTTTAAGGGTTCAATACGAGTGGAATCCAACTCCTTGTGATGGTTGTGGCTCTTTAGAATATCCACTTAACCTATGCCACATCAAATCACCTACCCAACCACCTATTGTCACAAAGCTAAGGTGATAAAGCACTTGTTATAAACCTAATAAGCCTTCTCCACTTCTCTTTGTCCCTAACCCCCTCCCCCTCCTACATTTTTTGATCCACTCTAGCTACCACCTCCCCTTTAATATTACCTAACCCCACATCTTTAGTACTATCTAAACCCCCAACTTCCATTGATCCAACGTTGCTTACCTCCAGCTCCTCCACCTTGAAAAAGACCTTATCCCAAAACTTAACTCCCCTTCTGAAGATCAATAACCCTTCACCGATTTCTCCATAGTTATTCTACTAGAAGATTCCTCTAATTTTCTCTACCACAATAAGTTCATTGCCTTATAATCTAAAGATTCTTATATTAAGCTTATATCAGAAGATCCTCTTCTGAAACAAAGGTGCCTCAATCTCAATAGCCTTCTTCTTAATCCTCCAAATCCACTAGAGCCAAAGACAGCAAACCCAAATACTAAAATCCAATGACCTTTCCTTACATTACTGGCTGGAATATCAGATGATTTAACAATATTGAAAAAGTCCTTAGATGTAAAGAGCTTGTTTGCACCCATGGCCTTGATATGATGTGCATTATGGAGGCCAAGATTTACAACTTAGTGACTTATGATCCCTAGTTCTCTGTTTCTCACAAAGTTTTTGAGAATGAATCTAGTATTAATAACTTTGATTATTCTAAGACTTCAGAGAATATGGATAAAATGGAACCCTTCCAATGTCTCCTTTTACCCCTCATTCACTCCAGTCAATTGATTCATGCCATTCTTATATCTGGTTCACTTCTCATATGCCAAATTCAAGTGATTTATACTTCTAATTCTCATGAAGAAATGCTGCTTCTTTGGCAACAAATTAAGAATATTGTTGATAACATCTCTCAACCCTGATCCATTATTGGAGATGTTAATTGTTGCATGTATAATAATGAAAAATTACATGGCAATTACATGCTCTAGGCTTTTGACAACCTCATTTTAATGCTGGCGTCCATGATATTGCTTTTGTTGGTCACAATTATACATGGTTTAATTTGATAATTGACAATCATATCCACATCAAATTGGATAGAATCTTGGTGAATGATTTGTGACTTGAGACCTATCCTACCTTATTTTACAAAATCGATAACTTAAGGTGTTCTGGTCACTTCCCACTTATTTTACTGAACAACTCTTTTCCCAACAAAAAAACATAAATTTTTATTCAAAAACTATTGGACCAAAGAGGCTAGTTTTTAGGAAGCCCTTATGTCTATTTTTTCACTTAACCTTGTCTACAACCCTATTTCCTCTCTATACCTCAAGCTCCAAAAACTGAAATTCCTGATAACATAAAAATAGCTTACTTCTACTTTCATCTCTACAAACATTTGCGACCTTCTAAACCTGCAAACTTACATCTTAGCAGCTTCAAAAAACTCATTAAATCATTCTCTGAACTCCAACCTAAAAATGATTAACAACTAGCTTGCTTCATGTTACACCTCATGGGATTCTTAGATTATCCAAAGATTCAAAGCCAAGTGGATTTCAATTGGGGAAGATGACCTAAAATTGTTGTTTTATAAAATTAGAACAAGGAAAATATACAACAAGAAGAATGAAATTCCCACCCCATATGGGTACTTCTCCTAACCTTAAAACATCACCAATGCCATTATCTAGCAATTCCAAAATCTTTTTAATACCCCAAACTCTTCTCAGCTTGACCTTCCCGCTATCCCAACTAGTAAAACTATTCCTATTCACCTCTCATCCTTTTTAGTTGCTCCCGTGACTAATGATAAAATTAGATATATTATTTTTTCTTCCCCTAACTCCTCAGCCCCTGCCTTGATGGCTATACCTTCGAGTTTTATAAAAGTTCTTAGGATATCATTAATCAACAAGTTTTCATGGTGGATAAAACAACTTTAAAAAATGTCGTTTGCTAAGGAGTGCCAAAGCTACAGCCAAAGCATTTATTGCCCAAAACACACAAGCTAGCAATATTACTAACTTTAAACTAATATCTCTTTGCAATACTTTTTTTATAAATTATTACAAAAATCTTAATCATAGGATCAAGCACATCATGCCACACATTATACATCCAAGTTAAGCAAGTTTTATTTAAAAGAGAAATTCTATGAATAATATTTTGCTTGTTTCTAAGCTATTGGGGGAATTCAAATTATCTAGTGCTATTTTTTGTACCAAGTTTGATATTTATAAAGCTTTTGACACTACTTCTGAGATATTGGGGGAGTTTTATTTTATTTTCTTGAGAAAAAGGTAGGATGCATTGATGATGTATATTACTCCATGTGCATTAATGGTGCACTTGAAGTCTTCTTTAGCTCCTTTTCTAGTTTGAGGCAGGGTTTGTCACAACCCAATTTGATAAGACCCACAAACAGGTTGGGTCCTATCATGTTGTTTTACAATAGGCTGATCCCAAGATATGAGTTTTGGAAACTATTTAGGGTTTTCATTAAATTTTAACTTTATAATGAACAACAAACTATAAAGCTACTAATCATTTTTCACTATACAAAAAATAAACTACCCACAAAATTCCTTTCATTTATCATTAAATGTACATGCCATAATTACACTACAATACATGGCTATAGATAAAAATATTGAATATAATAGAGTAAATGAGTAGCCATGATTATACAAAATTTTTAGAAAACTACCTATACATACTAAGATCAGGTCTTAAAAACTACAACTCAATAAGCTCTTTTCCTTTCCCAAGCCTTAAAAGTAGAAGGCAGAACAACTATGACATAACCAAGCTCAACATGCTACATTTATCAATCTAAATTTTCAAATGAATATGCTATTAAACATTTAATTCAGTACTAAAAATAATATAATAAATCACTATGCTGAGTAGAATAATAATTACAATTATCAAGAATTCAAATAATAGTGCTAGGAAAATAAATAACTAAATAATCCATATCTTAATCTAAATAAGTAACATATCTCCTTCAGAACCTTTGAGTCTCTCGTCAGATAAAATTCAGAGAATTCTAACTCTTATGACTCCAAATAGTCAGAATTCATAGAATTCTAACCCTTATGACTCATAACAGATAAAATTCAAAGAATACTGACTCTTATGGTTCCCAATATCTAGCAAGAGAATAGAGTGTGTATGTAACACCTGAATGTGTCATTCACACCAAAATGTGCATTTAGTACCATAATAAAACTTCCTCCATCCACCCAATACCTCCTCAAAATCATATAATTCAATAAGATAAGCACATAATTCATTGTATCGCAGTAACAAGAATATAAATAAATTCAAACTAAAATGCCTTAATGGTAGACAGCAGAATACAACATTGCATAAAAATTCACTATTTTAGAATGTAACTAAATTACTAGAGATTATTTAGAATACTATTTAAAGACTTTAATTGTATTACATTATTATTTTTTAGAGTCAGGATTATTTTTTAATCAATTAAAATAGCATAGTTCCCAAAATCCTAAATGTAAAATTTCTAGAAAAATATTTAATTATTAACAATCTCTCTCTATGTAATATACTAAAAGTTACTTTGTAAAGGTTTTGCAGTTAGAAATTTATCCTCATTGTTAGACTATAGAACTATAAATTAAATAAAAAAATTCTAGAAATTTTGTATTTTTAAAAAACAAAGATAGGAAAAATTTCACCTGCCTCAATTTGAGCAATATTCAAAATTGGGCCGTGAGCTAAAAACGACCTAGAGTGGCCAAAATTTAGATTTCTCTCTCTAAAACTCTCTCTCTCTCTCACTAGCTAGTAACCCCCTTGGAAATGGAAAGAATTTAATTAATAGAGAATGTCATTTTATATTTTAAAATAAGACCCAACGCCATAGTGCCCAACATCACCCTTTATGGTGCTCCTTATGAAGCCCATAGCAGCGCGATGCCAAACCCAGCACCGTTGCACTTATTTAATTCCCAAAATTCCAGAGAGTTCAATGCCATGACACCCTAGGGGGGGATTCTGAATTTTTAGAACATGTAACTAGATCTTCGGGACCCACATCAAAATACATGCATACTTGCATATGCACACAAAAA
Organism: Dendrobium chrysotoxum; assembly: GCA_019925795.1. Taxonomy (NCBI): domain Eukaryota; kingdom Viridiplantae; phylum Streptophyta; class Magnoliopsida; order Asparagales; family Orchidaceae; genus Dendrobium; species Dendrobium chrysotoxum. The sequence goes on along the minus strand of CM034302.1, from coordinate 70,138,419 downwards.
ACTTCCAAACACATGTAGAAGGGTTCAAAAATAGGAATTCAGTGAATTACCTTTTTTGGATCGAGTCAGAATAGTTTGAACTGTATACTAATCCTGGAGGTGTCACAACTCTCCCCTCCTTAAAAAAATGGCATCCTCAACCTTTTAAAACTCAAATAATCCAAATAGATCAAGATACACTTGCTTCATCTCAAATTCCTTCTCCGAAGTTTCTTCTCTCTCTATTCTATTCTTCCACTAAATTTTAACGATTATAATCTATTTGTTTCTTAATCTCCTAACAGACTAAGCTAGAATTCTCTATGGTTTTATCTATAGCTCGGATATAAACGTACCTCAACTTCTTATGCAAATATTTAATTTTGGGAATTCAATACCCCATTCCTCAAAAGTAACACATGAAATACGTTGTGAATGTCAGTCATATGATCTGGAAGCTATAATATGTAGGCAGATTTTCCAAATCATTTCATTTACTTCAAAAGGTCCAACATACCTTGGACTCAGGTTTCCTTCTTTCCCAAACCAGTTGATGCGTTTTATTGGCCTGATTTTCACATTTATAAAGCCTCCTACTTGAAACTCTACTGCTGGGTGTTTGACATCATAATACTATTTTTTCCTATCCTGTATAACATTTAATTTATCTCTGATCAAATTGATATTTTCAGTAGCAGCACCTAAAGATGATCCAATCAAATTTCTTTCACTCACCTCTATCAAAGATAGAGGGGTCCTACAGTTTTTATCATATAAAGCTTCATCCATATCTATGCTTAACTGAAAGCTATTCAATAAGCAAATTTAATCAGAGGGATATGATCCTCCCAGCTATTGCCAAAGTCCAAAACACACAATCTCAAAAAATCTTGCAGTACCTAAATGGTCCTCTTAGACTATCCATTAACCTATGGATAAAAAGTCATACTAAAATATAACATAGTACCCAGACTCTACTTAATACCCCTCCACAGTCAGGAGGTGAACCTGCCATCTATGTCCAAAATAATCACCTTCAAAATTTCATGTAATCAAATAATCTCATACACATACACTTATGCCAATCGGTCTACCAAATTAGACTATTGGGTTGGAACAAAATAAGCAGAATTTATCAAACGGACTATAATAACCAAAATGATATCACGCCTCAATTTTAACCTAGGAAATCCCATAGTGAAATCTATAATTACTTCTTCTTATTTCCACTCTAGAATAGGCAACAACTGTAGGAATTATCCCAATCATTGATGTTCTACATTTATTAGCTGATAAGCTTAATATTTAAAAGTAAAATCTAATACATCCTTTTTTAATTCGGGCCACCAGAACATACCTTTTAGATTGCTATATATTTTACTACTTTCTGGATGAAAAGTATAGTTAAAATAATGAGCCTCATGTAGAATAATTGACCTCAGATCTCTAGAACTAGGAACCCATAACATATTCTTACAAAAAATAACTCCAAAATCATATATTCACAGTTCTGATTTCTTACCTATTTGATTTGATCAATCAATTTTAGATATTTTGCATCTAACTTTTGAGATTCCTGAATCCTTTATCAAGGAGATAGTTGTAGTCATATAAGCTAGAATACCTGAATCATACTCAATAGGAGTAATCACTTCATACTAAAGTCTCTCCATATCCCAGATTAGAAAACCAGCAAAGGTAAGCTTAGTATGTGATATTCTAGAAGACTTCCTAGCATCTGCTACCACCTTCGCCTTACCAAGTAGATACTGAATAATCAAATCATAATCTTTAATTAGCTCAAGATATCTCCTTTGTTTCAATTTCAAATTCTCCTCAGTGAATATATACTTCAAAATCTGATGGTTAATAAAAATCTCACATCTAACTCCATATAAATAGTATCTCAGATCTTCAAAGCAAACATAAGAGCATAAAGTTTCAAATTTATGTGTTGGATATTGTCTCTCGCATGTCTTCAACTACCTAGAAGCATAAGCTATAACTTTTTCATGTTACATTAGAACACATCTCAGTCCTTTAAATGAAATATCACTGAATTCCTAAAATCCATCAGTATTGGATGGAAGAGTTAGAATCATAGCAGAAGTTAATTAGTCCTTTAACTTTTGAAAGCTAGCTTCATAATAAGATGTCCATATAAAAACTATTAACTTTTGTGTCAATCTTATCAGAGGTACAAAACTTTGAGAAAATTATTTCATAAACTTCTTGTATTAACTAGCCATACCTAAAAAGCTGCATATCTAATTTCAAAAAAATAATAAAAAAAAAAGCTGTGTATCTCAGATACAATGGTAGGCCTTGGCTAACTAGTAACAACCTAAATCTTTTGGGAATCTATAGAAGTACCTACATTGCTCACCACATGCCCTAGAAATAAAATTCTCTTTAGTCAAAACTCACACTTGGAGAATTTAGCATATAGCTGATACTGCCTTAGAGTTTTCAGAATAATCCTCAAATTTACTGCATGATGCTCTTATGAAGTAGAATAAACTAAAATACCATCTATAAAAATGATCACAAAATGATCCAGATATTCTCGAAATACCATATTCATTAGATCCATGAAAAGAGTTGGTGCGTTAATCACCATAAAAGGCATTACTAATAACTCATAGTGTTCATACCAAGTGATAAAATGAGTCTTCACCATATATATTTCTCTCACTTTTACCTGATACTATCCAAATCTTATGTCAATATTAGAAAAAATAGAGAATTTAAAAAGATGATTAAACAAATTATTAATCCTTAGTAGAAGATACTTGTTCTTAATAGTAATCTTATTCATCTCTCTATAATCAATATATATATATATATATATATATATATATATATATATATGCATCATACTGCCCTTCTTCTTCACCAATAAAATAAGTGTTCCCCACAAAGATTAGGAATGACAAATCCCCTATCGACTAATTCCCAAAGCTATACTTTTAACTCTTGAAGCTCCTTATGTGCCATCTTATACACAATCTTCAATATCAGAGTTGTACCTAAAAATATATCAATATAGAACTAAATATCTCTATCCAAAGGTAGACTCACTAATCCTTAGGAAAAATATCCAAAAAATCTTATACTATTGGGACATCAAAAAGAGAACCATAATATATACTCCTATCCTAAAATGAGGCCATAAATATTACACAACATTTTTTCTACAACCTATCTACTTATTTAGGAGAAATTAAGATAGATAAAAGTCCTCTAACTCTCTAAAATAAACAACTCACTACCAAAACATAATATAACTCTTCTCTTCAAATAATCAATTCGAGCTTCATACAAACTCAACCGATCTATACCAAGAATAACATCAAACTCAAAAATGGGTAACATAATAAAACTAGATCTCCACTTCTTATTAGATATCTCTAATTTATAAGAGTATACCCTGCTGGCTATCATACCATCTTCAATCAGCAAAGTGAAAAATAGAGAAAAAAGTAGTAATACAGAAGGAATGTGTAACAAATCAAATTGATATAGAAATAAATGAATGAAAGGCTCTAGAACAATATAAAATATGATAATGCTAATAAAAAATGTAAGTTGTACCTATAAAAACATCTAATGCATCTCGAACCTCATGCTGAGTCAGACTATATACGCGTGCCTAAATTAGAGCTAATGTAATGAAACCACTAGGCTCTCTCTGACCTGGGAGTAGCATACCTGGTATAGAGCCTACTATCAAACCAAAATTAAAACCACTACCTCTACCAGGTAATCACTTTAAAAAATTTGTGAAGTCGAACTATCCTTAGTCTCCCCGATGATCTGACAAAACCTTTAAACTTGAGATCAAATCATTTATCAAGTCCTGCATGTCGACACTCATACCCTATGTCTAATCTTCCTACATCAAAAAAACTACCCTATTATCATATAGCACTTATTAGAATATCATATACTATAACTACGGCACATAGCAGATCCACTAACAGAACTAGAACTGGCCATACTACAACTACCAAGAATTGATATAGATGGTCTGCCTCTCCCAGACTCTTTAGGTCTAAACTTACTCCTCTTCCCATAATAGCCACTTCTGAATATCTCACCACCAAACAAATTCCTACTAGCAGTCCACCACTACTAATTAGCTTTAGATCATTCTCTATCAGATGAGCTCACTCTATATGCTTAGAGAAAAAAATGGAATGAAACTACTGGCTGCCTCAAACTATCTTAAATCCCTCTAAGAAACCTATATCACTTTTCCTTGGGCATGCTAACTAACTAAGAAGCATATCTGACTAAAGTATAAAATTTTTTCTCATACCGTATGACCATCCTACTCCCTTGAACCAATCTTAAAGAATTCTCCTACATCTACTGACACACAAAAAGGGGTACAAACTATGCTCAAAATACATCAGTGAATTCCTCCCAACTAATTAAAGAGTTAAGTCTCCCTTGAATTTTTTTCATCTATTGGCCCATCCACCAACGCTTTAACTCTCCATATAAGAGAAAAATTGCTAAAGGAACCTTCCTCTATGGAGGACACTATATACCATGAAATATCTTCTTCAGTCTCCTAAACCAATTGTTGACCTCATTATTCGAGGTCAATATTCCCCAAACCAAGTCTCTAGCACCTAGGTCTTCACATCCTAGTGTAGACGTCATTTTTAGGACTTCTCTTAGGAGGATGCCTAATGACTTAGCATTGACTCGGCTCTGTTATTCAACCCAAATCAAGATCAATTCAATTAATTTCGTATATAGTGATCTAATCGATCATCATCAAGCCTAATTGGGTTCGATTCAAACTCAATCCAAACTCAATAAACTCTCTCCAACTTTATCAAAATACGTTCTGTATTTCTTCATTAATAGATTTAAATTAAGAATTTACCTAAATAAGTGTTAAAATCAACTAAATAAATCTCAGATAAATATGTCCTTAATTAAGAAATTCTAACAGAATAAATATTACTAACAATAAATCAAATTATTTAATAAAATTTAGGACATTTTAATAAAACAATTAAAACAAATCTCTAATAAATAAACTAAACCAAATAAAATTTTAAAACTCTTATTTGAGGTGTGGTTCAGGCAGCTAAAAGAACCGCTCCACTCTTCCTTCCCATTCACGAACTGCCCCCACTATCCGCCTCCCTCTGATTCACAAGCGACCCAGCCCGATATCCCTCTCTTTGAGCAGTTCACAGAAACCGCCCCTCTATCTCCTCTCTCGCTCGCGTGAGAAGCCCAAAGCCGAACCCCTCTCTTCCTCCCTCTAGTTTGTTCCACCTAGGGAAGTCTGACACTCTACCCTAGCCGAAGCCAAGCCTCCTCTCTCGGCTCTCACTGGTTCAAAGTCAACCACCCCTAGCCAATCCCTCTCCTCCTTGCTATAGGTATATCTCTTACTTCGTCTATGTTCATCTTTCCTTCTTCTCTTAGGGATCTTGATGACAGAAGGGCTAATGAGGTTTGTTATTGCTTAGAGAAAGTTTGTATTGTGTCTTCATGTTAAGTTTCTTTGAAATCATGAGCCGTAACATAAAAATAAGAAGTAACCTAGAGGATTTTTTGTTTTGACATCTTTTCTTTTCTCCAAAATTCAAAATCAGTAGGATAAAGTGGTTCGTTCACTTGGAAAATATGTAAAGCAAGGGTTCTATGTTATTTCTTTCTCTCCAAAATCAGCAAGGAAATGATGAGAAACGAAATACTAAACTCTTGTTTGTAGTTTAGTCGGTCCTTAGAAAATCTGAGAGGTTTTATTGAACTTATTTGCTTAAGCTTCACTAATGCAAAATCTGAGAGGTTTTCTTGAACTTATTTGCTTAAGCGTCACTAATACAAAATCTGAGAGGTTTTCTTGAATTCATTTGCTTAAACTTCACTAACGGTTCGTCCCTTTTCTTCAATGTGATCTTGATAGTGAAATGCAATAAGTTTTCATGGTCTCTTTATATTGTATAGTTACCTTTCTCATCTCAACGTGATCAATTGACTATTTGAATAGCTATATACATGTGTGATTGAGACTTACATGTGTTGTTGTAGTAGTGCCCAAAGATATTTAATTTATCATCTTGCACTTTCTTTAATTTTTGGAAAGAGTAATTTGTATCGAGTTTTCTTACTCCTAATTACACTTGGAGAAATGATGAATTGGAGAGTGGGTGCATATGAGATTGTGTCGAATCATAATTGGTGAATGTTGGCAAGTATAGTTGTGTTTTCTTTTTGTGTATAGAAGTTTTTTTTATGATGGTCAAAGAAGGGAAAGGTAAAAATTTGTTAGAGAAGGTTAATGTGCAATGTTATTTATGTCATTGGAGGGGGCTTTCTTAAAATGTAAAAGGCTGAAAATGTGTATGAAAGTAATGTGTGTGTGTATTGAAAAGTTGGAAAATGAAATGTGTTGGAAGTGAGGTTATGCAATGGGTTTTGTACATTCATGATTCAAGAGGAAGAGGGCTCGAAATGGTATAATGCACATAAGAAATTGTTGGTTGCATGAAATCATGGATCATGATTGGAAAGCTTTTGAGTTGTTGGAAGGAAATAGAGTTGCTATAATTTTCCTTTTCTTCTCTCAAATTTCATTTGGCATAAGTATTGATTTGGAATAAGTAAGTTGGAAGCTTATAGTGGCAAGTTGGGTTCAATTTGAAGCCTAGTAATTCTTTCTTTGCACTTACATCAAGAAGGGTTTCTTACTTTGATCTAGCAAAAGGGAAAATGTTGGAGAGCATATTTGTGCTTTGTGATTCAATTGTAAATGTATGAATGTAGAATGGAGAAAAGAGATTTTGGAAAGGTAAAGTGTTTTGACAAGTGTATGTTTGTTAAAAAGTTTTTATGTGAGGACGATGAAAAGCAAAGTGTTTAATTTGGTAAGAAAAGGCAACTCTCGCGTGTATGTTGAAGGGTGAAAGGTGTATATTTTGAAAGGTAAATTGTGATTTTGAAAGTGAGAAGTGTGTGTTTTGAAAGGTGAAAAGAGAAATGTGTGGCTTGGAAGAGTAGTGTTTTGAAGAATGTGTGTTTGAAAAGTATAAATGTATATCTTTTGGGAGGTTTTGGAAAAATGAAAGTGTATGTTTAAAAGAAAATTGTAGATTGTGACTTTGGAAGGGGTGATCATGTAATTTTTGGAAGATGAAAGGTGTTTATTTTGCATCATGAAATGTGTAAATGTGTAATAGTGAAGTGTTTTGTGTGTAAGTAGAAAAGTGAAATGGTATGTTTTAAAAGTAAAAGTGTTTTGATTTACTAGGAAGTGAGAAATGTGTGTTGAAAGGTGTTGTGTGGGAAAGTGAAAAGTGGAAAGTGGGATTTTAAAAGAAAAGCGGTTTTGGTAAAGAATGAATTTTGAAAAGTGAAAGTTTATGTTGAGAAGTGAAAGTGTTTGTGTTAGAGAATGGTTGGTTTGGGTAATTATTGAAAAGCAATGCCTCTCTTTCTCCCTCTCTACCCCTCTTTACTTCTCCCTTCTTAGGCCTCAAGAAAAATTTTAAAAAGTATAAAGTATGCTATCAAAAGTGAAAAGTTCAAAAGGCAATCAACCGAACCGGTGTTCAAGCCCGAAGAAAAGTACATTTTTATTTTTAGTAAATTTCAATTATTTCATTGTTAATTATTAAATATGCTTCTAATCCCCTATTTTATTCTCTTTATTTGCATGAACTACGAGGAATGGTACCGGTCAAGTGAACAAAAGGACAAGGGACAAAGGCGTCAGTCGCCTCTATCCAACCGGGTAGAGGTGCTACGAGCGGAACCACCGGGTCGTAGCCCCCGATGTTGTAACTATACCTAAAACTTAGAAAGCTCCTAGAAAGCCTTTGGTGTGGTTTGTGCGAACCCTTCCCCCTAGGTCCCTGTAATAACTTCAATTATATTTGGATTATTCTTATTTTATTTTAGATCCTTAAACCCTTTACATGTGCGCAATGTCCTAAGGGTTAGTGATAATAACCTCTTTCATCCCACACAACATTAGTGACATTTAAGGACAAAAATTAAGGACTGAGTCTTAAAAAACTTAAACTTATGATGCATGCACAATTTAGGGTAGAAACACATAATATAGAAAACTTAGTGATAGTCTCTTTAGAATTAGTGTATATAATTAATATAACCCTAATTAAATCTAATTAAAATTAAATATTCAATTAATAAAGATTTTAAACACACTAATAATAATTCAGATAAAAATACACGAAAACTATATAACCTTTAATAATCAAATCATAACTAACACATATAGTCACTAAAAAGTAAAATTTGAGTATGAACTTGAACTAAATTATTTGGTTAACGCACTAATCATCCCTTAATTAAATACTAAGTGAAATCCATTAAAACAAATTTAAATCCAAGAGTTATAAAATCAGAGAGCAAACTTAAATTAAAACTTGTTAAAATAAAATATTCTAAAACCTAAATTTCAAATTTATTAAAGTCTTTCATAATTAGTTACACATCTAACTTAACGTACCTTTAATATTGATTGTGAGCAAATTGAAACTCAATTAACTAAGTGAACAGTATATGAAATTTATTAAAGTTAGATCATAACTCAAAAATTTCAAAACCTATTAACTCACCTAAAACTTAGGTAAATCTTAAACTAATCTTTTTAAAATCAATCAACAAATCCCTTAATACATAACAACCACTCCAAAGATGAAGTTTATTAGATCGACTACTCTGGGCTGCGGGGCTACATGTCCTAAGGAGGCATGGTTCCTCATGCCTGGTGGCACAATACCATGAATGAATTTAATGGAGTGACAAAATCTTAAAATTAATTGATTGTTAATAATTTAACCCAATAAAAAACTCTTAATATAACTATATCAACTTAGTTTTTAAGATGGACTACTCCGGGCTACGGGGCTACATGTCCTAAGGAGGCCTGGTTCCTCGAGCCTGGTGGCACAACACCACGAACCAGTTGATAGCAAACTTAACTAATTTAACACCCTTAATTGATAATAAGTTACTTAATTCACCTTTTTTTTATTTTACAACAAACTAAATTAACTTAATAAAATTAATTACTACTAGGTAACCCAGGCCTATGAGGCTATTAAGTTAGCCCCAAGGAGGGTGAAATAAACCTCACGGCCTCGGTGAGCAACAAAGGTAGTAATCAAGTAAGTATTAAAATAAACTCCTAAAATTAATCTTAAGACATTAATACTTATACTTAAATTAAAATTCTCCTTTAACATCTAACAAATCAAATCACAAATAACTCCAACAAGTTATCCAACATAGGACATACCCGAAACCACACAACCTACTACACACACTTAGATTTATTTACTAGGACAACTGACTCTAGCTCTAGGTTAGACCGATGTTTACTTTCTTGCTGCTGTGTGATAGAATTTCTCATGGTTTTCACTACATGCTGGCTATAAAATGATTGGTGTGTTTGTTTATTTATTTATTCCTGCGATCTGAGAATTGATGTGATGGACGATAGATTACCCCTAGGATAGGAACGATCTGGATGGTCACAAAATTTTATGCAAGTGGCTATATTCATATAGGAGTAAATCAAAGGGGGCAAATTAAATATTTAAACTGATGAAATTTTATGCAAGTGCAAAGTGCTAAGCCCCCTTGAAATTAAAAGAGCATGGCCAAGTGTGGCTGGAAAATTTATTTTCAACGCAAATATATAACTACTTGGGATGAATTTATTATAAAATGCTTAGGATAACCTTGCAGGTGGTCTAGATTTTCTTTTTTTTGTCTGAGTTATAATGTAAATGTGTTTGAAAAAGAGTTGTAATATGAAAGTAACTTAAAAGTGGGATATCAAACCCAACTTGGAATCCAAAGAGAAGAGAATATCCCTTAGGGGAATATTTTTTTCTATTTAGAAAGCCAAGTTAGGGTGATTTTAATGTCTAAAGAAAAAAATAAAATACCCCTTCGGGGATGAGTTTCTTTTCATTTGGATATCCAAAATCGATGAACACAAAGAGCTCGTAGAAGGAAAGAAGACAAAAGAAAGAAGACAAAGAAGAGAAGGCGAAGAAGTGAAGAATAGAAGAGATATCCCATTTCAGAATCACTTGTGTCAGTCATAGGACTAGAATCCAGGTTTGTTATTAGTGATACCTAGCAACTTTACTTTTTAGCAGACCCTAGTTTATAAGAAAAATTGCACTTGCCATATGGACTTTGGACATTATATTTTTGGATAATTTAATTTGATTGTTTAAATTATTTATGCAGTAGTTTTTTTTAGGATTCTTACATGTCGTATTTTGTTTTAACATGGATATGATCGGAGTATTTTTTTTCGTAAGGGCACGATAAAAATATTTTCTACTTAAAATTTAAATAAAAATTTTAGGCTCACATAGTAACTCTAACGATCTAAGAAGTAAGCTCGGGACCACCGAGAGTCAGCATAAAGCATATTATTACTTTCTGTTCCTTGTTAGCCACCTCTCTGCCTGCGGGTTCTGGCAGACCACCTGGCCTATTAGGGTGCAGTTCTGTCAAGGGGATGTTGTGCAATCTCTAGGGAAAAATCTATTTTCTATGCCTGATTTTAAAAATACTTCATAAATCATTTTATGCATTCGAGTCAATTAGCATGCATTGCATTAGATACAAATTAAAAAAATTTAAAATTTTAATTACATTATGCTCTCAAGCATCATTTACCCTACATAAGTAAAGGGGCTAATTAGAATTTTTTTTAGATGTCGGCCCCGATTCCTCAAAACTTAAATAACGTCCCTACCTATCTTTCATAAAGAGACTGGACACATGATTTTGAAGTGCCTAGGTGGTTAGCTGGCTCCTCAATTTAGGCTGGGATAAGTCCAGATTTGCACTTCATTAGCTAGGTTCGGGACACTATTTTGTAGTACCCAATTTAGATTTAAGTTTTGAAGCAGATTTTTAAATTTTAAGTCCTCACCCTCCAGGAATATAATCCCAAAATTTTAATAAAATATCAACTCAAACATAAAATTTCTCTCTTAAAATATAAATCCTAATATAGGATAGACTGAGGTTGCCTCTGAGTTTCTCAGAATTCAGCACCTCCTACTTTTTCTCCTTTGACTCGCTAAGAACTGTTCAACATTGAGCTTTCTCTTTGAAAAATTCCTACTACTTTCCTTGTCTTCTACTTTGTAATCAAAAGGTATGAAATCACTGCTTTAATCGAGAGTTTTCTTAGGAGCACCCCTCCTATGATGTAATTAACTATAGGGGCTTGCCCTTATAGGGATTTGAGAACTTCAGATAAAATAAACCTTATTTTATTTACATAAAATAAGGGAAAATCTCTGGGTATGTAGATTATCTTTTTAAAACTTATTTTTAACATTGAATATACTTGTATAATATTATTTTCGTCTCCCCAGATGATATAACATTCTCCTTGTTATATTTGATTTTAAAAGTTACGAATTTTATAAAACCCATTCTTATTTTTGTATGCCTTGAGGAATATCACGTTTGTCTTTTAAGATGATGTCATATTCTCTTTGTTGCCTCTAATCAGAAGAATGGTTGAGTTTTCAAAACCCGATTTTTATTTTTAAACACATTCTATAGAATTTCATGTTCATCTCTCGAGATGATATGTTATTCTTTGAACCATGTTTGATTATAGAAATATAATTTTTTGAAAACCTACTTTAATATTGAATCCATTATAGAATATTGTGTCAGTCTCCTAAGATTGTACTTTATTCTTAATGCAGTATTCGATTACAAAATAGGAGAAATATGAATCTGTGTGGCGATAAATGTTTCTCCCAACAGGTTATTCTGGCGACTCCACTGGGGATTCAATCCTCTCTCCATCTTTAGTAGTGATTCATACCCTTATATCGGTAGTATACTTATGCATCGCATAGGTTGTAACTACCTTTCTTCCACCAGCCATTTTTTTCATTTCATTTTTGGATAATTTGGCCGGTATTTAAAAATAATAATTTTAGAGGTCTTATTTTGGACCCTATCAAACATGATGTGAGGCTCCTTTAATGACCTTTTTTGTTTAAATAATTTGAAAAGAAATCCCTATGTGCTAATTTGAACGTTGCATTTATATTTTTATTGTAGCTTGATGTTTAAATTAGCACTGGTTCAAATTCTTAAAGTAAAAATTAAAACACTAAATAAAATTCATTCTTATCACAATATTATGTATTGCAGTTATATTTCTATATAACTCGATATGTATGCAATGAGATAAGACTTGAATTATTTAGTTGGGTTAATTAAACTTTTGTAATTAAAAAAATTTATTCAAAGTCTAATTCAAAATTTTTCTTAAATTTCAGGAAAAATGAGGGGTAAATTAACCAAAGACTGTCTTAAGAAATTGTTGGTTGCATGAAATCATGGATCATGATTGGAAAGCTTTTGAGTTGTTGGAAGGAAATAGAGTTGCTATAATTTTCCTTTTCTTCTCTCAAATTTAATTTGGCATAAGTATTGATTTGGAATAAGTAAGTTGGAAGCTTATAGTGGCAAGTTGGGTTCAATTTGAAGCCTAGTAATTCTTTCTTTGCACTTACATCAAGAAGGGTTTCTTACTTTGATCTAGCAAAAGGGAAAATGTTGGAGAGCATATTTGTGCTTTGTGATTCAATTGTAAATGTATGAATGTAGAATGGAGAAAAAGATTTTGGAAAGGTAAAGTGTTTTGACAAGTGTATGTTTGTTAAAAAGTTTTTATGTGAGGACGATGAAAAGCAAAGTGTTTAATTTGGTAAGAAAAGGCAACTCTCGCGTGTATGTTGAAGGGTGAAAGGTGTATATTTTGAAAGGTAAATTGTGATTTTGAAAGTGAGAAGTGTGTGTGTTTTGAAAGGTGAAAAGAGAAATGTGTGGCTTGGAAGAGTAGTGTTTTGAAGAATGTGTGTTTGAAAAGTATAAATGTATATCTTTTGGGAGGTTTTGGAAAAATGAAAGTGTATGTTTAAAAGAAAATTGTAGATTGTGACTTTGGAAGGGGTGATCGTGTAATTTTTGGAAGATGAAAGGTGTTTATTTTGCATCATGAAATGTGTAAATGTGTAATAGTGAAGTGTTTTGTGTGTAAGTAGAAAAGTGAAATGGTATGTTTTAAAAGTAAAAGTGTTTTGATTTGCTAGGAAGTGAGAAATGTGTGTTGAAAGGTGTTGTGTGGGAAAGTGAAAAGTGGAAAGTGGGATTTTAAAAGAAAAGCGGTTTTGGTAAAGAATGAATTTTGAAAAGTGAAAGTTTATGTTGAGAAGTGAAAGTGTTTGTGTTAGAGAATGGTTGGTTTGGGTAATTATTGAAAAGCAATGCCTCTCTTTCTCCCTCTCTACCCCTCTCTACTTCTCCCTTCTTGTGCCTTGAGAAAAATTTCAGAAAGTATAAAGTATGCTATCAAAAGTGAAAAGTTCAAAAGGCAATCAACCGAACCGGTGTTCAAGCCCAAAGAAAGGTACGTTTTTATTTTTAGTAAATTTCAATTATTTCATTGTTAATTATTAAATGTGCTTCTAATTCTCTATTTTATTCTCTTTATTTGCATGAACTACGAGGAATGGTACCGGTCAAGTGAACAAAAGGACAAGGGACAAAGGCGTCAGTCGCCTCTATCCAACCGGGTAGAGGTGTTACGGGCGAAACCACCGGATTGTAGCCCCCGGTGTTGTAAGTATTCTTAAAACTTAAAAAGCTCCTAGGAAGCCTTTGGTGTGGTTTGTCTGAACCCTTCCCCCTAGGTACCTGTAGTAACTTTAATTATAATAGGATTATTCTTATTTTATTTTAGATCCTTAAACCCTTTACATGTGCGCAATATCCTAAGGGTTAGTGATAATAACCTCTTTCATCCCACACAACATTAGTGACATTTAAGGACAAAAATTAAGGACTGAGTCTTAGAAAAGTTAGACTTAGGATGCATGCACAATTTAGGGTAGAAACACATAACATAGAAAACTTAGTGACAGTGTCCTTAGGATTAGTGTATATTATTAATATAATCCTAATCAAATCTAATTAAAATTAAATATTCAATTAACAAAGATTTTAAATACACTAATATAATAACTCAGATAAAAATACACAAAAATCATATAACCTTTAATAATCAAATCAAAACTAACACATATAATCACTAAAAAGTAAAATTTGAGTATGAACTTGAACTAAATTATTTGGTTAACACACTAATCACCCCTTAATTAAATACTAAGTGAAATCCATTAAAACAAATTTAAATCCAAGAGTTATAAAATCAGAGAGCAAACTTAAATTAAAACTTGTTAAAATAAAAGACTTCTAAAACCTAAATTTCAAATTCATTAAACTCTTTCATAATTAGTTACACATCTAACTTAAAGTACGTTTAATATTGAATGTGAGCAAATTAAAACTCAATTAACTAAGTGAACAATATATGAAATTTATTAAAGTTAGATCATAACTCAAAATTTTCAAAACCTATTAACTCACCTAAAACTCAGGTAAATCTTAAACTAATCTTTTTAAAATCAGTCAACAAACCCCATAATACGTAATAACCAATCCAAAGATAAAGTTTATTGGATGGACTACTCTGGGCTGTGGGGCTACGTGTCTTAAGGAGGTCTGATTCCTCGAGCCTGGTGGCACAACGCCACGAATGAATTTAATGGAGTGACAAAATCCTAAAATTAATTGATTGTTAATGATTTAACCCAATAAAAAACTCTTAATATAACTATATCAACTTAGTTTTTAGGATAGACTACTCCGGGCTGTGGGGCTACGTGTCCTAAGGAGGCCTGGTTCCTCGAGCCTGGTGGCATAATGCCACGAACCAATTGATAGCGAATTTAACTAATTTAACCCCCTTAATTGATAATAAGTTACTTAATTCACCTTTTTTTATTTTATAACAAACTAAATTAACCTAATAAAATTAGTTACTACTGGGTAACCCAGGCCTACGAGGTTATAAAGTTAGCCTCAAAGAGGGTGAAATAAACCTCATAGCCTCGGTGAGCAACAAAGCTAGTAATCAAGTAAGTACTAAAATAAACTCCTAAAATTAACCTTAAGACATTAATACTTATACTTAAACTAAAATTCTTATTTAGCATCTAATAAATCAAATCACAAATAACTCGAACAAGTTATCCAACATAGGACATACCCGAAACTACATAGCCTACTACACACACTTAGATTTATTTACTAGGATAATTGACTCTAGCTCTAAGTTAGGCTGATGTTTATTTTCTTGCTGCTGTGTGATGAGCTTTCTTGTGATTTTCACTACATGCTGGCTGTAAAATGATTGGTGTGTTTGTTTATTTATTTTTTCCTGTGATCTGAGAATTAATTTGATGGGCGATATATTACCCTTAGGATAAGAACAATATGGATGCTCACAAAATTTTATGCAGGTGGCCATACTCATATAGTAGGAAATCAAAGGGAGCAAATTAAAATATTTAAACTAATGAAATTTTATGCAGGTGCATAGTGCTAAGCCCCCTTGAAATTAAAAGAGCATGGCTAAGTGTGGCTAAAAAATTTATTTTCAACGTAAATATATAACTGCTTGGGATGAATTTATTATAAACTGCTTAGGATAACCTTACAAGTGGTCTAGATTTTCTTTCTTTTATCTGAGTTATAATGTAAATGTGTTTGAAAAAGAGTTGTAATGTGAAAGTGACTTGAAAGTGGGATATCAAACCCAACTTGGAATCCAAAGAGAAGAGAATATCTCTCAGTGGAATGTTCTTTTCTATTTGGAAAGTCAAGTTAGGGTGATTTTAATATCCAAAGAAAAAAAGAAAATGCCCCTTCGGGAATGAGTTTCTTTTCATTTGGATATCCAAAACCGACGAACGCAAGGAGCTCGTAGAAGGAAAGAAGACAAAAGAATGAAGACAAAGGAGAGAAGGCGAAGAAGTGAAGAATAGAAGAGATATCCCATTTCAAAATCACTTGCGTTAGTCGTAGGACTAGAATCCGGGTTTGTTGTTAGTGGTACCAGGCCACCTTACTTTTCAGCAGACCCTAGTTTGTAAGTAAAATGGCAATTGTCATATGGACTTTGGACATTATATTTTTGGATAATTTAATTTGATTGATTACATTATTTACACAGTAGTTTTTTTTTAGGATTCTTGCATGCCATATTTTGTTTTAGCCTAGATACGATCGGAGTGTTTTTTTCGTAAGGGCACGATAAAAATATTTTCTACTTGAAATTTAAATAAAATTTTTAGGCTCACATAGTAACTCTAACGATCTAAGAAGTAAGCTCAGGACCGCCGAGAGTTAGCATAAAGCATATTATTACTTTCTCTTCCTTGTTAGGAACCTCCTAGCCTATGGGTTCTGGCAGACCACCTGGCCTATTAAGGTGCAGTTCTGTCAAGGGAATATTATGCAATCTCTAGGAAAAAATTTATTTTCTAAGCCTGATTTTAAAACTGTTTCATAAATCATTTTATGCATTCAAGTCAATTAGTATGCATTGCATTAGATAAAAATTAAAAGAGTTTAAAATTTTAATTACATTATGCTCTCAAGCATCATTTACCTTATATAAGTAAAGGGGCCAATTAGGATTTGTCTTAGATGTCGGCCCCGATTCCTCAAAACTTAAACAATGTCCCTACCTATCTTTCATAAAGTGACTAGATACATGGTTTTAAAGCACCTAGGTGATTAGCTAGCTCTCCAATCCAGGCCGAGTTAAGTCCAGATTTGCACTTCATTAGCTAGGTTCGGGTCACTACTTTGTAGTACCCAATTTAGATTTAAGTTTTGAGGCAGATTTTTAAATCTTAAGTCCTCACTCTTCAAGAATATAATCCCAAATTTCTAATAAAATGTCAACTTAAACATAAAATTTCTCTCTTAAAATATAAAGCCCAACATAGGATAGACTGAGGTTGCCTCTGAGTTTCTCAGAATCCGGCACCTCCTACTTTTTCTCCTCTGACTCGCTAAGAACTGTTCAACATTGACCTTTCTCCTTGAAAATTTTCTACTACTTTCCTTGTCTTCTACTTTGTAATCAAATGGTATGAAATCACTGCTTTAATCGAGAGTTTTCTTAGGAGCACCCCTCCTATGATGTAATTAACTATAGGGGCTTGTCCCTATAGGGGTTTAAGAACTCCAGATAAAATAAACCTTATTTTATTTACATAAAATAAGGGAAAATCTCTGGGAATGTAGATTATCTTTTTAAAACTCATTTTTAACTTTGAATATACTTGTATAATATTATTTTTGTCTCCCAGATGATATAGCATTCTCCTTATTATATTTGATTTTAAAAGTGATAAATTTTATAAAACCATTCTTATTTTTGGATGCCTTGAAGAATATCACATTTGTCTTTTAAGATGATATCATATTCTCTTTATTGCCTCTAATCAGAAGAATGGTTGAGTTTTCAAAACCCAATTTCTATTTTTAAACATATTATATAGAATTTCATGTTCATCTCTCGAGATGATATGTTATTCTTTGAACTGTGTTTGATTATAGAAATATCATTTTCTCAAAACCCTATTTTAATATTGAATCCATTATAGAATATTGTGTTAGTCTTCTGAGATTGTACTTTATTCTCAATGCAGTATTCGATTAAAAAATAGGAGAAATGGGAATCTGCGTGGCAGTAAATTTTCCTCCCAACACCAATCCTCTGCTATTTTGGGTTCAACAACTCTCTCAAACCTCAGAGGCTTTAACCTCAGAAATATCTGTGACTCACACATTTGTTGGGCTATCAAACTAGTAAATTATGAAATAATATTAAAACTAACTCTAGAAGCACTACTCTATATAGTTCTACCTAACTGGCACTCTGCCTATCTATCATGTCTAGTCTTGCGGATCCATAATCACATAGAACACTCAACTAAATATATATGCACATAAAAATAAATAAGAATGAATTCCTAGACGGACCCAAAACTAACTCATTTGACTAACAGATCAAATCCTATAACTCTATTTTAGAATCAATTTTTAAAACCACTGATCTCATACAAAAAGATGGACTATCACAATCCAACCTGATAAGACCCACAAACTAGTCAGGTTCTACTGTGTTAGTTTGCAACACGTCAATCCCAAGATTTAAGTTTTGGATACTATTCAGATTTTTCCTCCAATTTTAACTTTAAAATAATTAACAAACCACAAAGCTACTAAAAATTTTCCAGTGTACAAAAAATAAACTCATCTATAAAATTTTTTCATTTATGATCAAATATACATAAAATAATTATGCTACAGTACATGGCTACAAACCAAAATACATAATAGAGTAAACTAAATGATTAGCCATGAGTACATAAAAAATTTTAAAAAATACCTATATACACTTGGACCGAATCCTAAAATCTACTACTCAACAAGTTCTTTTCCTTTCCTAGACCCTCCCAGACCCTAAAAGTAAAAGGAAAAATGACTATGAGATAAAACAGCTCAGCAAGCCACATTATCAATCTAAAATTCTAAATGAATCTGTTATTAAGCATTTAATTGAGTGCTAAAAGCATTATAGTAAATTATTTGAGTAGAATAATAATTATAGCTATCAGGAATTCAAATAATAGTGCTAGAAAAATAAATAAACAAATAATTCACTTAGAGCAAAAAATAATAAATCTTCCTCAAGCCCTTTATGCCTCCTATTAGATAGAATTTTGACCCTTATTACTCCTAACAGGTAAAATTCATAGAATGTTTACCCTTATGACTCCCAACAGACAAAATTAAATTTTTTTTGACACTTATGACTCCCAATATCCAATAAAAGAATAAAGCATGTATATAGTAATAAAATGTGCCCTTGACATCAGAATATGCATTTAGCATCAGAATAGAACTTATTCCATCCACCCCAGACCTCCTAAAAATAATATAATTCAATTAGATAAGCATATAATTTATTGCATTATTGTAACATGAATGTAAATAAAATTATTTTAGAAAATACCAAAATACCATAACGATAGGTAGTGTAATACACTACTATGCAAAAATTTACTATTTTAGAATATAATCAAAATACTAGAGATTATTCAGAATACTATTTAAAGACTCTAATTGTACAATCTCATTATTTTTTAGAATCATGATTACTTTCTAATAAATTAAAATAGTATAATTCCCAAAATAACTGGTGTAAAATTTTTTAAAAATTACTTAAATGTTCAGAATATTTATCTTTATAACATACATAAGATTTCATAGTGAAAGTTTTATAGGTGTAAAGTTATTATTATTTTAGACTACAAAAATATAAACTAAATAAAAAAATTTTAAACTTTTTTATATTTTTAAAAATTGAGATAGACAAAATATCACCTACATCAATTTGAACAACTTTTAGAATTAGGCCATCAACTAAAAATGACCCAAAGTGGCCCAAATCTCTCTTTCGCTAGCTGGGTGTCCCCTTAAGAATGGAATGAATTTAATTAATGGAAAATGATATTTTATATTTTATAATCAGACCTAGAATCATGGTGCCCAACAACGCCCTTCATAGTGCTCCCTCAAGGAGCCCATAGTGCCACAACGCCAGACCCAGAACTGCTACGTTGATTTAGTTTCTAAAATTTTAGAGAGCTCAGTATTGTAGCACTGCTTACTTTAATGCTGCAACGCCCCAAGGGAAATTTTTTTCAATTTTTAGAACATGCACATAGTCCTATAGGACCCACTTCTGAACACATACAAACTTTTATATGCACATAAATTACTTCTAAACTCATGTAAAAGGGCTCAAAATAGAAATTTAGTGTACTATATTTTTTTTAAATTGAGGCAGAACAGGTTGAACTATATACTGGCCTTGGAGATGTCACATGGTTGTCGTATTTCCCCTTATATGTTTTGCATCATTATGGATTCCCTATCTAACTTATTTGAAACCTTTGTCATTGACCAATTATTTAATGACCTCAAAGCTAATGAGAACCACTTTACCCACCTACTTTATGCTGATGATCTACTTTGTTTAGAAGAGGAAATTCCCAAAATGCCAATTCTCTTAATAATATTTTGGACCTTTTTTTCTCTATCTCTTGCTTTCATATTAATCATACAATGAGCTCCATATTAATTTCCAAAAATACCACCACATCTATAGATATTTGCCACATTTTTAACATCAACCTGGCAGGAAATATAATGAAATATCATGGTTTACCTATTTCTCCAAAAATTCTATATTTCTTAGATTTCAGATACTCCTGCACAAAATTTCCTTACTTTTTAATGGCTAGAAGTCAAAGTCTTTGTATTTGTTGGTAGAATTTAATTGTTATGATTTACTATTTGGAATACTTTAGCTTATTGGATTAGAGGGTCAATTTTGACTAAATATTGTTACAAATTCATTAATAAGATTTTCTCTAGATTTCTATATCATGGAAATATTAATGTTAAGAAGCTTCTTCTCATCTCTTCAAAGAAAACATTCCTTATAAAAAATACTTAGAGGCCTTAGGTACTGCTATTCTCTTGTTTGGTGTTTGTACAATGAGGATAGCTTGCTTGCTAGGTTGTGTATTGCTTGCCTTAAAAACCGCCTTCATTTATGCCTTCTTTGTATTGGAAACTCCTAAGATTTGTTGCAATCAAAATTAAGAATAACTTCTCTTTTAAAATCACACCAATAAGCAAACTATCTCTAATTTGGAATCCATGGAGTAATGGAAAATCCCTATATGAGTTAATGGATCCTACAACTTGTCATTTTCCACCTGCCTCCCCGTGAGATCTATCATTCTTAATAGTGTCTGGAACATCCCTTAGATCTTCCTTAACCACATTCAACATGATTTTATAGGTTGTCATATCTCTAATAACACATATTCTTGCATCTACAAGCTTAAGGAAGATAATAATTCCTTTAAGTTCTTTATTTTTTATTTTTTCCAATTATAATCAGTTGGCAACATAGTATAAATACATAAGAAATATGCTCTAAGGTTGTCCTCTTATACTTGGATGGATTTTCTTGAGGGTTTAGAAACCACATATTTGCTTATTAAATGCAACATGTTTTGATGTAGCATATCATGTGGATTAATATAATCAAGCTAAGAGCCCAATTATAAGAGCTAAGATTAATGCCCAAGAAAAGGATATAAGAAATGGCTTAATTAAGAGAGAGAGCTCAGTAAAGATCCCATAGTTTTAAATATTTTAAATATAATTATATTTTATTTTTTAACTAGAAGCTTGTATGGTTAGCCATGAAATGGATATGTAGAAAATAGGCGTTAAAAAAATTGGTAGTTGCAACTCATCTTTATGCCCACCAAATCCCTCTTTCCCTCCCTTTTTCTTCATTTGTTTATCGAAAGATAGTTTTATAGTGCCTATTGAATATGAGCTTATATGCATTGAAATTTTTAATTTTGGAGAAGTTCTCTTTATTTGCTTGGTGCTTCATAGCTTCAAGTCTATGTTTTTTTTTTTCTATGGTGAAATTATATAGTTATCTTTATTTCTTTTATGTTAATTATAAATCCTATTAAACACCTGCTCTAAACTATTCCTAACTCTTCATCCACTTCATAAACATCCTCTAAGACTAATAAACTAGTAACCAAAATCATAAAGCCATTATAAACACTTTCATATAGCCATCAGCTCAAATATGGAACACTTAGACCTAATCTTATTCCCTACACTTCATCATCCTCTTTAACTCCACAAAACTCTATCATCAACTCCAGATCATAAGTTTACATCCTAAGCTTACCATCCACCATCATTTATAACTATTTATCTAACATAAATTTCACTCTTCAAAGTGATCTTTCAAATCATCCAAAACTAGACTAATCTTAACATTTTTATTAATATACCCTTCTATGCCCATCATCATTCTACCATAAACTCTAAAACACTTTTCTAAATATCAACTAAATATCCATAGCCAGTTCTAGCTATTAATGTGACTAAAAGACTTCCTGCCACTATCATATTTAGTATCAGAGCGAATTTGGGAAGAAGGCCCTTTGGTTATAACTTGTGGATAACTAAGGAGAATTTTCTTATGGTGGACTTGACTTCAAAAGCTAAAGAGTTACAATAGTAAGTTTGAGGAGACATAATTCCCTTTTTATAGAATTCTTTCTTTTTGGATATCAATTATATCATCGCTGAGGAAGCACCAACTAATCTAGCTACTGAGCATCATTTTTTAGTTTGTTGGATGAATAAATCACCTAGTGATGATATATGGCTGACTCATACTAACTTAGAGACCTTGGCCCTATAATTAGTATAAGACTATATATAGAGTAGAGTTCAAATGAGTCTGGGAGAGTTGATACAGTACATCATGTGGATAAAGATAATCAAGCTAAAAGTACAATTATAAAAGCTAAGATCAAAGCCAAAGGGAAGGATCTAAGAAAAGACCTAATTATAAGAGCTAATAAAGAGCCCAATAATAGCACATATTTTTAAATATTTTAAATATAATTTAGATTTAATTTTTTATCTAGATGATTGTATAGTAAGCCATGCAATTATTAAGTGGAGATGAGACATGAAATAAAGTAGTAGATAGAACTCCTCGTTAATGCTCACTAACTCTCTCTTTCCCTCGTCATTTTTTTTAATTTTTTCCTAAAAGTTAGCCTTATAGTGCCCGTAAATATGGGATGAAATGCATTATAATTTTTAGTTTAAAATAAAATTATTTTGTGGAGAAGTTTCCTTCATTTGCTTGGTACTTCATGGCTTCAAGTGTATGTCTTTTGTTTAGTAAGATTATGTAATTATCTTTATTTCTTTTATGTTACTTATAAATCCTCTTGAACAACTATTCTAAAGTATTCATAACTCTTCCTCCACTTTGTAAGTATTCTCTAAGACTACTAAACTAGCAAAAAAAATTATAAACCCTTATCCGCTTCCATATAACCATTAGCCTAAATAGAAAATACTTAGACCTAGTATTATTCCCTACACTTCAACATCCTCTTAAACTCCACCAAACTCTACCATCAACTTAAGATCCTAAGTTCACTTCCTAAGCTAACATTCCATCATCATAAAGTTCATTATTAAAGTGATCTTCCAAAGCAGTCCAAACTAAACTAGTCTTAGCATTTCTACTAATATATCATTCCAAACCCCTCATCATTCTACTATAAACTCTAAAATACTTCTCTAAATATCAAACTAAAGATTTATATCCTTTTCTAGCCATTAATCTCACAAAAGGCTACCCACCACCATCATTTCTACTCTAATTATTTGCCATCTATGTAACCAAATGTCTGAAAACAACAAACACTTATTCTTTGAATATTACTTTTCCTTCACTATCATCTCTTCTCTATTACCTTGGATGGATAGCTACCTCCTAAGGCTAAATATGCACCAATTGTTTGATTGCATGTTAGAAATGATGCATGTGAGCTTAATCTATGAATTTTTTTTCTACTTGACGATTTGCTATGCCTTTATATCATATATGGATAGAAAGAAATAGAATGAAGTTTGCTGGAAATATTAACAATATTTTGACTATTTGCAACAAAATTAAGAAAGTAATTCTTCTTAAAATTTCTATATAGAAGTAGTTTGATGACATTAAGTATCTTATTTTGCAATGCCCATGGCTTCTATTCTCTGCTCACTCTAGCATAGGCTGCTTATTATGTGACATACACTTGGCTTTTGGATCGGTTGGCCCTTATCAGTTTTGGTTTATTATTATTTTTTTTGGAATTCCTTGTTTCTTATGCAATCTAGTCTCCCCTTAATTGTGAGAGTTGTAATGATATCTTTCTTGGACAATAATGAATGTTTGTCAACAATCAGGTTGACTTCCCCTTCGATGATCACCGTGACAACTAGGGGAGCCTTTTATTCTTTGACAGCTCCAAGATTTTTGGAAGTTTTTCTTTTTACACATTTCGAGTCCATTTTAATCTTTTGGTTATTAGTCCATTCTCATAGTTGATTGTTGGTCCAAATTTTTGCCCTTTTTTAAGAGCATTATTTTTTTTGTAGCTCTCTTCAATATTTATCATCTCTTCTGTAGAGTTGTACTTTTTGACCTTCTTTTTGGCTGTAATTATGATTTATATTTAATAAATTAGGCTCTAACCCTGATTGTCCACCCCCCCCTACATAAAAACATGTCATGATTTTCTTATGCAAATTATTTCCATCACTTGCCAGGGTTTCTTTTGTTTGATTTTATTCTATTAAAATTTTTAAATATTTATATGATATTTTGATTATTTTCCAAACTTGTAGAAATTCTAATTCTCATAATCGGGCAGTTAACTTTGAAAATAAATATATTTTATGGGAGGGATATCACTCTACTATGCACATGGCTTAGCCTTAAAAGTTGAAGGTTCGAGCACAAAAGAGATGAAAATTAGATGCATCAAACATTCTTCCACGTGCTTTCCTTTCTTCTCTATCATCTACTCCACCATCGCCAATAATATGTTCACCATGATTCAATCAGAACAATAATAAATGATGACTCAGAAGTGGAGTCTTTGAATGTGCTGAGATTCATAAATTTTAACAGGAAAACATGCAATGTGTTGAGTTCTTACCCCATGATTTAAACTAAGTTTGACTAATTAATCAAAATTTTGTTTGAGATAGCTTTCTTACTGTTTTCTAAAATAATTTTAGAGTACAAAAATTTCTAGTTCAAAAACTTTTTGTACTAGAAAGCTATTTTAGAAAACAGAAAGAGAGTTGTCCCAAACAAATGAAGTCTAAGACATCGTTTGGGATTGCTTTTTTATTGCTTTTTAAAATAGAGTTTTAGTAAAAAAGTTTGAGCTCAATTAAAACTCAATTTTATGAGTTCGAATCAGCGCTTGAGCTGACTCATTTATTATTATAAAAATTAATTTTATAATGAAAAAACAGAAAAAAAGTAATAGAGATGATTAGATATTTCTAATATTTTTAATAATTTTACATTTCTCTTGAATTCAACTATATTTAAATATAATTTATATTAATATTTTTTTTTTTTTGGGAAAATTGGGGCGAAAGCCCGTATATTTCAATGAAAAAAAGATTACAAGTAAGGTATACAAAAAGGTCGGGCCTCATAAACAAATAAGGTCCAACCAAAAACCTATACCCCCAAGCTCAAACACAATAAAGAAGATCAAAAGGAACAAATAGCCAAAGAGAAGGCATAAGCCAAAAGTGGACTCAGACTGCTAATCAAACAAAAAAGCCAACCGAGAGCCCACAAACACGATGAGAGATCTCCTGGTTGCCAAGATGGCCGTCCAAGGGGATGGATTAGCAGCTACCATCATAGTCCAAATACCAAAAACTTCCACAGCACAGCCCCAGGGAGTCCCCAGGAACAAATAACCAATCAATCAAGCCAGCAGTAAACAGAAAAAACAACAGCTCCAGGAACAAACATCCAGTTCCCCAATCCTTGGGTCCGACAAGAGACAGAGAAAAGAAGCATAATACCTCCATCACAACAGCAGATACAAAGGTGCTCAGGCCATCCAAGGCAATTTCAAATCTTCCCCCCGCTTCCATCTTGAGATTTTCATCTCCACCGCCAGTTTAATGAGAGAGCATAGAGAGGAAACGCTCCTAAAGTTAGAATTGAATTTTCTCTCATTTCTTTCCCTCCAAAGGTAATAAGTTGCACAACAAACCGTTAGGAGCAAAAGATTTTTTTGATTTTTCAGAGCATAGTTTCGATCCCCCAAGTCTAAAAGAACTTGAGCAAGCCTCGGCCTCAACAGGTAACCACCCAAATCAGGGATCAACAAGTTAATAACAGTGAATGCATAGTCACATTCAAACAGAATATGAGCAGTAGTCTCAGGATTGGAGAAGCACAAAGAACAAGTGGGATTAACCACAATATTCCTTTTTAGAAGCTCATCAGCCGTTTTAAGCCCATTATTTAAAGCTAGCCAAGAAAAAATAGAAAATTTTAAAGCATGATGTTTGTGCCATACCAGCTTGTACCAGTTGGGAGTAGTTTCCTCTCTAAAACAAAAGGAGATGAAGGAAGAAAAGCAAATTTTCCTGTTATCATTCCAGGAGATTGTTTTAGCCGAATCATTTGCAATAGGAATGGGCTCCAGATAGTGTTGCAAATAGCCCCATAAGCTTGCTATAAAATTCCAGTTACCCTCCCGTAAATAGTCTGACACCTTAGCATGATGTGGGATAATAGCTTCAAGATTCAAGTTGGGGAAAAGGTCAATAAGAGATCTGCCCATAATCCAGGGATCCCATAAAACAACCAATTTGCTTGTAGAAGAAATTCTAAGCTGGATGTTTGAGGAGATGAGCCCAGCAGTCCTTACCAAATCTTTCCAAATAGAAGATGCTTTATAAGGAGAAGGTGACCAAGGAGTGCCATATTTCACATTCAAATAGGAGAAAAGAGGTGATGAAGAATTGTAAAATCTGAAAAGAAGGGAACAAGAATTAGCCGCTTGAATCATCTGAAGATCAGGAATCCCCAGTCCTCCAAATTGTTTGGGTTTACAAGTTTTCTGCCAAGCAATGAGATGAAGCTTCTTAGCTTCAGAATCCCCAAAAAAAAGAAACTTTGCACACAGCCTGCTAAGGGTCTTTAGACATGTCTTAAATAAGCTAGTACCCCTGATCCAGTAAGTGATAGTGTTCCATATAGTATATTTCAGAAATTGGAGACGGCCCGCAAAGGAAAGTAATCTAGCCTTCCAACCAGCTAAGTGCTTAGAGATGGATTGTAGCAGCGGCTGAAAATCTGGTTTGCATAGTTTCTTAGCAGAAATAGGGATGCCCAGATAAGTAATTTTCCCACATGTAGCTTGTAAGTTAAGAGCATTGCAAATATCCATTGGTGAGGGGGTGTGGTTTGAAATAATGAGCTTGCTCTTATCATGGTTAACAAGTAGGCCCGAGGAATTAGCAAAAGATTCCAAAATATCTCTAAGAATCTCACAGTTGTGGCTGGTAGCTTCCCCAAAAATGAGAATGTCATCAGCATAGAGAAGATGGGAGAGTTGCATATCTTTTTTGGTGATGCCAGAAAATCTTTCTTGAGAACCAGTATTGTCAATCATGCAAGAAAAGGCATCCATAACAATGCAAAAGAGATAAGGGCTAAGAGGGCAACCTTGTCTAAGCCCAGAGGATGAGTGAAAGAAGCCTTCCAGAGAGCCATCTATACAGATAGAGAAGTGAACGTCGAAAATACAGGCTTTAACCCATTTAATAAAAAGTTGGGGGAATCCTTTTTGACTCATTCTGGCGAGAAGAAATTCCCTAGAGACAGAATCAAAGGCCTTTCTAATATCCAGCTTTGCACAAAATAGATTATTCTTTTCAGATTTTTTAAAATCCAAGAGCAATTCAGAAGCCAAAAGGATGTTGTCAGTAGCAATACGTTCTCTAATAAAACCTGCTTGATTTTCAGCAATGATAAGAGGCATGAAGTCTTTGATTCTCATGGCAAGAATTTTAGAAATGATTTTATAAAAGACATTGCAGAGAGCGATGGGCCTATAATCCGAAACATCAGTGGCGTGAGAGGACTTAGGAATCAAAGCAATTGCAGTAGCCTTAACTTGATTAGGCAAATATCCTTTGGAGAAGAAAGATTTCACCGCTTTACAAACCAAGGGACCAGTGATCAACCAACTGGATTTGTAAAATTCAAAATTAAAACCGTCGGGCCCTGGTGAGGAATGAGAATCTCCGTTGAATATAGCAGCCTTTATTTCATCATCAGAAACCGGATTAGTTAGAAGAGCAGATAAATGAGTTGGAATAACCCTACCTTTGGGTATAGTGGAAAGATCATTTCGATAGATAGGTGGGGGAGCATTGTAAATCTCTTCAAAATGTTTAATGATAGAAGTAATCAGCCCTTGTCTAACAATAGGATCAACATCAGAAACCAAGGCAGAGACACTGTGATTCCTCCTTTTCTTAATTCTGGCATATAAAAACTTTAAGTCATCCTCCCCTTGGGAAAGCCATTTCAATTTAGCCCTTTAAAGCACCCAATTGGTCCAAGAAGTTGAGCAGTCAGAAATGCAAGCATTAATGCATTTGAGAGTGTGGTTCAGAGAACTATTTAGGGGGTCAGAATTAAGAAGATTTAGGCAATGAGCCTGCTGATCTTTTAGCTTGACTAGGTTGGAAGAAAGATGAGAAGAGGTAGCCCAGTCCTTGCCTTTAATAACCACTTTAAAAGCTTTAAGTTTATTATACAATTCAGAAATGGGATTCCCATGGATCGGCTGAGCAAAGATGTTGAGGAGTTCCACCCAATAATCATCCTTTTTTATCCAGAAGTTCTTGAAAAGAAATCTATGATTTTTCCTGCTAGGATGACCCGGAAAGAGGATGATAGGGGAGTGATCAGAACAAGCGGGGGCCTTGACTTCATAGAAAGAGCTGGGGAAAGCTTCGAGCCATTTTTCATTGATTAACATTCTATCCAATTTCAGATGAATAGGATCATTAGCTCTTTGATTAAACCAGGAAAATTTAAGACCAGTAGAAGCCAAATCCAGCAGCCCCATATCAAAAATGAAAGAGTTAAAATCCCAAAGCTGAGAGGAAAGGAGAGGGGATCCCCCCGACTTATCAGAGGGGTGACGGCAGCAATTGAAGTCACCTAGGATGATCCAAGGTGAATTAACATTGCCTCCAATCTGTCTGAGATTATCCCAAAGCAAAATTCTATCAGCTTGCGAATTAGAGGCATAAGTAACAGACATGGTACAGATTAATTCCGACCCTTTATAAAGATCCCCCGAAATCAACTGGGTTGAAGTGAAATTTGGTTTAAAAGAAACCAGAGAGGGGTCCCATTTTATCCAGATTCTACCCGAACTGGAAAGATTGAAGTTGTGATAGCTCTCTTCATTGTCAAAGATCTGATGATTAAGACGAAACCAAGGATCCAAATAGCTGTTTACATGAATCCTATTCTCCAAAATACAGATGATATCTAGCTCGTAAAGACGAACTAGATTTTTGCAGGCCCATACCTTATCCGGGCTGTTGAAACCTCTCACATTCCAAGCCGCAAGACGAGGTAAGGTCATTGGGATTTTGAGTTTTGGGCAGGAGCTTTTTTTGCTTGCTTGCTCCTAGAAGCCTTCTGAGTGGCATGCTGTGGGGTCTGGCTATGTTGGTGCGTCAGAGAGGAGGAGGAAGGAGGATGTTGGTCAGTCAGGCTTTCTTGAAGAATCTCAAATCTGTTAGGAGATAAGACCTTATCCTGACTTGTGGGAATAGGTGCATTACTGGCGGTTGGGATGTCTTCAGTTGGGGAGTTTAAGTTAGGGATGTGGCAGGGCGGCAAGTCTGTGGGATAGTTGGGAGTGAGAATGGCTATAGCAGAAGGTTGTGGATTAGTTGAAGAGGAGGGTAGGACAATTTGTGGAATGGGTTTAGAGCTGTTGATAGAAGGCAAAGAGGTTGGGGCTAAGCTAGTGGAAGGAGGCTCCTGAGGTGACGAAGTTGAGGGGACTCGGTTGTTCGGACGAGGAGGTTTACGGCTAGTACTTCTACCCCTGGAAGGGGGCTTTGTGGCTGTTAGGGTAGCAGGAGGTTTGGATGGGCAAACATCCGGAGTGTGAACAATAGAACCACAGTGCTCACAAGGCATAGGTTTCCATTCGTATTCGATTTTTAGTTCGAATGGCTCCCCAAGGATGGTGATTGGGATAGTATCAGGGTAAACACAGTTTTTGGTGATCTGAACACAAACCCTCGCATACGTGAGTCTAGATTTCTCCGCCGTCAAGTCATCCACCGCCAACGGAATGCCCACTTTACTGGCTATGCGAGAGATGCCCTCAGGAGTCCAACAAGGTAGAGGTAAGTCAAGGATTTTAAACCAAATAGGTATGGATTTAAACTCTTCTCTTACAGGCTTAAAATTAGGGACCCATTTCTGTAGAACAAATGGTTTTCCAAGAAAAAACCAAACACCCCCCGCTAAGGCCATCTCATAATCAACAGCAGATGAGAACTTCAACATGAAAAAACCTTCACTGAGTGAGAGGAGTTTCATAGTACCTTTCAGCTGCCATACCTTGCGAATGGCATTAAGAAGCGATTCATAATATGGGCGGCGTCCAATGGAGTAGCCAATCAACGACAAGCCCCATTCCTCATTCGCAGCTTGAACATGAGCTTCGTTAAAGTCTAATGGGTCATCCGGTGAGGGGGAAGAAGATAGGGAGAAAGCATTACCCGAACGATGAGCGGAGACAATGTTACTCCAGCTTAACGAAGGAGAGGGAACTTGAGAGGCAGATTTAATGGAGAGAGGTGGAAAATCAGTTGGGGAAGCGAGGTTAGCCATGGAGGAGAAGAAAAAAGTCTCCCGGCAAAGCCGGGAGAGGAAGGGGGAGGAAGATGTCCGGGAGGGGAGCGGCTAGGGTTTTTTTCACAGCTCTCGGAAAAAATCGACATATTAATATTTTTAAATATAAACTAACAAGTGCGTAGTATCTGACTCAGCTTATCTGTTTATTTTATTTTATTTTATTTGGAAAAGTAAGACTCGGCTTGTCTGTTAGCTCACCGAATCTAACTAATGAGCTATTGAGGGAGTTACTCAATTAAACGTCAGAGAATCATTGTTGCTGTGAGAAGAGGAATCGTCACTATAACGAGAGAATCTCCAAAGGTCCAGCCTTCGTAGCTTTCGTATATAACTGTTTGCTTGTGTAAGATTTCTCCTCAATGGCATCGCTCCACGCCTCCACGTGATAAGCAACTGAGGCGTCACGCCACAGTCTCAGAGGACGCTGACATCCTTGATATTGCCCATTTCCAACAACCTTAACGAACTATCACTGTTCATTTATAATTTTTAATTTAATATTATGAGTGCTACTCATATGCATTATATTTATGTTAATAAAATTTTAAAAATTAGTATTTAAATTTGAATATAAAATTAAATAATAATTAAAGTAAACCACCAAATTTTAAGTGAAAATAGTTTTCACTACAACAAAAGTATCTCATCATCACCCCTTTTGGCCATTGATTGTTGTTGGCCACTAGCGCCGCTAGCCACCACAATCATTCGCTAGTCGTCACCGATCACGTTCCGCTGTCAGCTGACACTTGCCCAGCCAGCCAACAATCTAAATTTTGA
The DNA here is from genome assembly GCA_019925795.1 of Dendrobium chrysotoxum. NCBI lineage: Eukaryota > Viridiplantae > Streptophyta > Magnoliopsida > Asparagales > Orchidaceae > Dendrobium > Dendrobium chrysotoxum. The sequence goes on along the minus strand of CM034302.1, from coordinate 70,107,263 downwards.
ACTTTACACTATTAAATAATAATTAAAGTAAACTCGCCAAATTTTAAGGAAAAATTGTTTTCAATACAACCAAAGTATCTCGTCACCACCCCTATTGGCCATTGACTGTTGTTGGCCACTACCGCCGCCAACCACCATAATCATTCGCTAGCCATCACCGACCACCCTCCGCTGCAGGTTGCCACTCGCCTCGCCAGCTAACAATCTAAATTTTGAACTTTATATTATATTCATTATACTTCGAGCTAAAAAAAGTAATCTTATGTGTTTCTCTTACACCCATTCAAATAGCTTTAAATATTTCAAATATATTTAGATTCTTTTCACTCATCATTCCTTTAATTTTGGTTTCTTATTTTAGCAAATCAAATAGCCCTTAAGGAAAAAAATTTCAAAGTGGCTAATTACTAGTGTGAGCTTTTCTGAGATTAACCTCACTACTAATTGTTGCGGACTAAATTATACCTGGGGGTAGAGTAAAAAATATAATGTCTTAGCAATGTACGTATATCCAGCACACACTACCAAAAAGTTGAACTTTTCGCAGCCTTTAATAGCGGCGGTTAACAAACCGCTGCTATTTCCTGGAATTTGCATCGGTTAAAATCGATGCAAGGAATTAATTTTTACAGCGGTTTTAACCGCTGTGAAAAAGCTCGTTTTATTAGTCCCTTCTGCCCTAACCGAGCTATTCCACTCTCGCTGAAACGTCCGCGAACAGCCTTCAGCGCGATTGCTCGTCGCCGAAACGTACACCAACAGATAGTTGAGGGAGAGAGCCTTTACCGAATTTTGACGGTCTTGCGACTCCTTCAGATCAGCCTTCAGATGAAGACCAGAGCCCACACTGAAGGACCGAGCTTTTACCAAATTTTGATGGTCTTGCGACTCCATCAGGCCGGCCTTCAAATGAAGACCGGAGCCCACACCGGAGGACCGATCCTTTACCGAATTTTGATCGTCCTGCGACTCCTTCAGGTTGGCCTTCAGATGAAGACCGGAGCCCACACCAGAGGACCAAGCCTTTCCGACTACTAAAAAATTTTTATTTCTTGTCAGTCCATCTTCTAAAATTTTTTAAAAGAATTGGACGACTTTTCTTTAGATTTCGTAAGACTCTAAGGGGGGTATTTGTAGGATTAGGGAGGGGCAGCTAAAGAGGCAATTTAGAATATTCTAAATTTTTTTAAAAATTTTTTAATAATCTTTTCAGAATTTTGAAAGCCCCTAATTAATTATTTTCATTTAAAAATATATAAAAAAGAGGAATTTGCAAAGAAATTCTTGAGTTTTCTAGAAATGTTTCTAATGTTTTAATAATTTTTTCGGAATTTAAAAAGCTCCTAATTAATAATTTTCATTTAAAAATGTATAAAAAAGAGGAATTTGAAAAGATATCCTAGATCTTTCTAGGAAGATTTTTAATATTTTAATAATTTTTTCGGAATCTTAAAAGCCTCAATTTAATTACTTCTATATATTTTAAAAAAATAAATAATAATTTAAAAAAATAATAACTATATAAAAAAAAAAATATAAGTCCTGTAGCAACAAATCATGAATGGATCCATAGCTCACATGAAAATGAATGGCTTCATACTCTTATAAGGCAACAAAAGTCCAACCGACAGCATAACTGCGCCATGACATAATAATCTATTAAAATATATATATTATAATGGTTTTAAAATTATGTGCTTTTTCATTTTATCTATAATTTAATATCATATAAATAAATAAATGATATAAGAGTTGAAAATAAATTTAAAATTTTATAAAAGTCTAAATAATAACTTTATTTTTTAAATTTTATATATCAAAATTGATATTCATCTAATTAATAAATAATTTGTGAATTTTGACAAATTAATTATAAATTATGATTGCTATTTTGCTTATGCCTGTGAACATTCAGGAGAATGTACAAATATATAATTTGGGACTTCTGGAGCTTTGACGTTCAAATATAGGGGGACAACTAATATATCATCAAAAAATCATCTTGATCGAGCACGAATCTTGAGGCAAAATCAAGTTAGAAACTTCAAAAATTAAATTGGAGACCATTTGAACTCCGATTTCAGCAAAATTACAGTCGAATTGAACGTCTCAAAAATACGAGCCCAACAATACAAAATTCGACTTAATCCAATCCCAAATGTGTCCAAATCAAATACCCAAAGCGCATTTGGATGGTTCAAACCATAATCTAAATTACCAAACAATTTCCAAATGTGACATGCTTATAGTCGAATCGAGCGGCTCGACGAGACGAATCCAACAAGCCCAAGATGACTGAATTCCAATATCATTAAGGCATTCAAATGACTATCAAAATGGTGCATGATCAAGGGGATCAATATCGGTTGTCCATTCAAATCATTCCCATTTTGACCTTGATCTTCCATATATTTATAAGCCATACCACTCTCAAAAAATATAAATAGCCCCAATTCTTCTCATGAAGGAAGGAGAAAAAAAATGAAAGAAAGGAAGGGAGGAGTTTGAAAGCTCTTGCCACCGACCACCGTCGGAGTTCTTGCCGACCACCACCGGAGTTCCTCTCGATCATTGCCGGAGTTCTTGCCAACCACCACTAGAGTTCCTCCCGATCACCGCCGGAGTTCTTGCTGACCAATGCCGGAGTTCCTCCCGACCACCACCAGAGTTCCTTCTGATTTCCACCAGAGTTCTTGCCGACCAACGCCGGAGTTCCTCCCGACCACTGCTAGAGTTCCTCCCGACCACTGCCGGAGTTTCTCCCGACTACCGCCGGAGTTTCCTCTCGATCTGCGCCGGAGTTCTGGCCGACCACAGTCGGTGTTCCTCCCAACCATAGCTGGAGTTCTCATCCCAATTACTGTCAGAGTTTTCTTCTGGACCGTCGTTGAAGCTCTTCTCAACCACTGCTATAATTCCGCCTGTTCATCAATTATCACCAGATTTCTACTTGACATGTTGTAATTCCAACGTCTCCAAGTTAAGGAGCGAATCAAACTCTGTAATCAGCCCAAACTTAGTGGAATTTTCTCATTTGGGCTAGGTCACATGGTTTTTCCCTTTTCGTGTTTTCCACATAAAAATTTTTTTTGGTGTTTCTCTCCCTCAACTATCTGTTGGTATACTGAATATACGTACATTACTAAGACGTTAAAATTTTATATTTCTCTACCCCGCGAATATTCGAGGACACAACACTAATAAATTAGGCTTTTGCAGTATTTCTATTTTGGCCTAGGAGAAGAAGAATATATAGCATTGAGATGAATTAATCATAAATGATCAATCCAAAATAAAGGTTTATCTCAAAGCCTTTGAAAGTGAATTCAGTTTTTGCAATTAAAAGTAAAAAAAATGCACGTGCTCTCATTGCATGAAATTGAATTTTCTCAGGAATTTTTTCTTTTTAAGCTTATAATTATGATATAACTTGCTTATTTAAACTAAATTTTGTTCATAATACTTTAATATCATAAATATTTAAAAAAATTCAAAATATATTTTATATTTTTAAAATAATAAATTTAATTTTTAAAGGAAATAATACTAAAAATATCAGATGAATCACATAACATAATAATAATTATATTTTAAAAGAATTCTGAATAAGAGATTCAGAGATTAAAAAGATTAGAGAGCAATGGTTAAACAACACAAGTATTAGCATTTACCAGAAGTAATGGAGTTTTGCCCATCAAAGAAACCAAAACCAGAAAAACAAAAAAGAACAAAAATTAGAAATGAAAGGGATGAGAAGCATATATATTCTCCATATAGACTCCTTTTGGATGACAAGCATTTTTCAGCAAGCATAGTCTCTTCATCTTTAGATTATCTTAAGTTTCGTTTAGGGTAATTTTCTTACTATTTTCTAAATCAATTTTTTAATACAAAAATTTATTGAAAGTTGTCCCAAAAGAAGCCTCAGGCTTTGTTTGGTACAACTTTTGGTCACTACGTTTTCACTACTTTCGAAAAAGATTTTGTACTAAAAAATTGTTGTAGAAAACAATAAGAAAATTATCTCAAACGGGGCCTTAATTTTCATGCAAATGATTCCTCTACACTCTTCTTATCCTCCTCTAACTTCTACAATGGTTCTCCTATGAATGATCAAAGAAATTTAAGCTTAATACAAATAGTCCTTTTTTTTTCGTCTTTTGTATACATAATTATAGAAATTTGGGAGGCAAAGAGCCTCTTCTCATAGCCAAATTATTTGAAGATGTATTTAATAATATGATGCTTTTCTAATAGTAGTAAGATGCATTTATGATAATAAAATTAAAGAGGTGAATAAACTCTTATTATTGTAGAATTATTTGAGGATGCATTTAATAATAAAATTGATAAAATTGAAATTAGGGAGGCATTGAATCTATTCTCATAGCTGAATTTTCTTAGAATGCATTTAACACTATGATGTTGGCTATAATATAATATTGGTAGAATCACAAGCCAATTTTATAATAATAGCAGTAGTATATGTGTGTGTATATAAGGGTGGATTGATTCTCTAATACTTCTAATCATAGTTAAATCAATAAAAACGCAATGCTATTGAGAAAGAAGCATTATGGGACTCCTAAACATTCAAATAAAGTCACAAAATGAAAAATTACTGTATAACAACACTTTTTATATATACTTAGGTTTCATTTGAGATAGCTTACTGCTTTCTATAACAACCTTTTAGTACATAAATTTCTTGTATTTGAAATTTTTTAACTAAAAAGTTAATTTAGAAAGCAGTTAAAAAGACTAGAAAGCAGTTAAAAAGCTGTCTCAAACAAAGCCTCAGGTGGATTAGAAAAGCAAGCTTGCGCAAGCACCAATAAATACTAAGGCTTTGTTTGAGGTGGCTTTTTTAATACTTTCTAAAATAGTTTTTTAGTACAAAAATTTCTGATTCAAAAAATTTTTGTACTAAAATGTTGTTTATAAAACAGTAAGAAAAAAACTATCCCAAATGAAACATAAGCAACCAAATCATTCTTGAGTAGAGTAAGGTCTATCTTCAAGATATGCCACCACATAGCATGTTCAAGGAAAAAATTCTAGCTCTTACGTTTCCTCCAAAAATATTGGGTTGTTTAGTGTGGGATGCATACATCATTGTAAGTTAAAATTTTTAGCTTGAAATTAAGCACCGTAGGTCTCAAAACCAAAGATAGCAACTCATGAAATTCTCGCTCAATATTCCTCATTCATTCTTGGTCAAGCACTAACTATTGAATTTCATTAATCGCTAAAGAGGCTAGCAAATGCCCAAGAAACCCTAAAAAAGCTAAATTTAGTATAGAGAAATAATACCACTCATATCAATTTTCTAGTGGTTAACACTCAACAAATTGAAAATTTGATTTGATTACTTTTTTAAAAACAAACTAAACTAAGAGATCATGCAATTAGGCGGACGGACTTCGAAGATCGGACAAATCATTTAAAACTTTAAATAAATTAAGAGTTAGTGTTTATTATTATTATTATTATTTGAATGACTATTACTTTAAGTTAATATATTATTGATATAAACTATGATACCAATATAATATCTTCCTTTTATTTAAGATGAAGTTGCTTAGCTAGTTTACTTCCTTTTTCCATGGATAAATACGTATTCAATGAAAATTAATAAAATAAGGCATAGGATATATTTGTCTTGTATAATTTTGTTTGTATGCAAATAATAAGTAAAATCTTTATCATTTTGCAATAAAAGTTGTATTTAACCAAGAAAAGAAACAAAAATCTAAGATATTAGGGGATGAAATATGGATATGATCAATGAGTAAAGTTGATAGGACTATAAGTTAAAGGAAGTAATAGTAAGGTAGAGTTGATAGAACTAGCTTTAAAAAAAAAAAAGAAAAGATTTATGAATCTATATGGATATTTTATAATGATCGGTAAATATATATATATTATTGCGATAGTTTATGCAGCCATTCTAATTGTTGCGGACTCAAATATACGCGACGATAGAGTTTAATATTTCCGTCTCAGCGTTGTACGTATATCCAACACACAAACAGAAGAGTGAAAGAAACACCAGGATTTTTACGTGGAAAGCCCTGAAAAAGGGAAAAACCACGGGGCCACGCCCAGTTGAAAAAGTTCCACTAGTGTTGTTTGAAATACACGAGGCTGACTCGTCCTTTAACTTCAGGACGATCAGATTACAATGAGTATCAATTACAAGGCCAAGCAGAGTTCCAACGTCACTCGGACGTTAGACAGAATTCCGGCGTCCCTTGGAAAGAAGTCCGGCGTCACTCGAACGTCGGGTAGAATTCTAGCGTCGGGCAGAATTCCGACGTTGCTCCCGTGTCGGGCAGGGCTCCGGCGTCCCTCGGGCGCCTGGTGGTGCTTCGGTGGTGTTCCGGCGGTGTTCCGGCGGTATTCCGGCGGAGTTCCGGCGGTGTTCCGGCGGTATTCCGGCGGAGTTCCGGCGGTGGTCGAGGAGGAGCTGTTCCCTCCTAGGCTTCTCTTCTCTTCTTCTTCTCTCCTTCTCTTCTTGGCTTGGGTCCCCTCTTAAGAGAAATGAGGGGTTATTTATAGTTTTTCTGGAGTGGCATAGCCCGTAAATATGTGAGGGATCAAGGGCAAATAAGGAGTGATCCGGACGAACGGTCGATATTGAATCCCTTGATCGTGAGCCGTTTATCAAGAATTTGAAGGTCTTAATGATATCAGAATTCTGCGATCTTGGGCTCGTTGGATTCGTCTCGTCGAGCCGCTCGATTCGAGTATAAGCTCATCAAAATCGGAGACCGTTTGGTAACTCAAATTGCTGTTTGATGCTTCCAACAGCACTTCGGGCACTTGATCTGGACTCGTTTGGGCTCGGATTGAGTCGAATTTGGTGTTGTTGGATTCGTATTTCCGAGACGCTCAGTTCGACTGTAAGCTTGCTTAAATCGGAGTTTAAATAGTCTCCGAATTAATTTTTGAAGTTTCCAACTTGAGTTTTTCCTCGAGATTCGTGCCCGATCGAGATAATTTTCTGATAACGTATCAGTTGCCCCCCTATTTTTGGACGTCAAAGCTCCAGGAGTCCAAAAATATATGTGTCGGCTCTTTACTTTGGCAAAATTGCAAAAATTTGCGTTCCGAAAATTACACGTTTACTCGAACTTGATTATAGAGGCCCCGTTGAGCTCCGAAAGTGTCAAAATTGAGTCCGGAACGTCGAAAAACGTGTCCGGGGACCCCAAAAACGTCGAATTTGGACCGTCCGGGCCCGAAATTGGAGCCCGGGAACGGGTAGGCGGCCGTACCGGCCGAACCGGCCGGCCGCCGCCGCCGCCGCCGCCGGCGCAGAATCGCGCCGGAGCGCGCTCGGCCCGCGCTGGGCCCGCCCGCGGCCCGCCTTGGCCCGCGCCTGGCCTGCCTTCGCGCCTGCTGGCCGCGCCCCTTGGCTGGGCGGTTTGGCCGGCGGTTAGGGGAACCGCCGGCCGGTTTTGCAATATTAAATTATTATATATATATTTTTTTTAAAAATGGGGCCCGAAAAATTCCGAAAAAATCCCAAAAAATTCCAAAAAATTTGAAAAATTTCAGGGAATTTAATAGAATTTTGGAATCCTCCCTCCCTTAAGGAAAACTATAAATAGACCCCCCAAGGCTTAGTAGAAACTCGCCCCTTCTTCCCTTCTTCCTCTGGCTTCCTAGCTTTTGGCATTCTGAGGCTTTCCGCCATTTTTTAAGTAGGTGACTTTCCCTACTTGACTTGGCGCCCCTCTTTTTGTGCAGAAGTTAGTGGCTTTCTCCCTTCCTCCCCTCGTTCTTCCTCCCTTTTTCTTCCTACTTTAGAGGCTTTCCGCAGTTTTTCGTAGGTGATTTTCCCTACTTAGATCTGCGCCCCTCTTTAGTAAAGGGAGCAAAAATGGGTGATCCTGCCTCCTCTAAAATTCCTTCAGAAGATCATCCTGTGCAACGGTCTGAAGTTCCAAAGAGGGTCCAGAAGGCGCCGAAGGCTGACGATGTGATTTCCACCGTTACTGAGGATTCCTTCATCTCATTTAGGAAGAAGTTTCATTTTCCTAATGATTTGGTGATGAAGGTGCCGGCCAGAACTGATCGTGCTTGCTTTCCCCCCCTGGATATGTGACGGTGTATGAATTTAGTCTGCGAGCGGGACTACGATTTCCTCCTTCCACCGAACTGATCGACATTCTGACGCTTTGTGGGGTGTGCTTGTCTCAATTTTCCTACAGAGCAATGTCGATTGTGATGGGCCTGATCGTGCTTTTCAGAGACCGCGGAGTGGTACTTTCCTCAGAGTGCCTTTCTCGGATGGGGCGTCTCTTTAGCGATGCGCAGGGACGTGTTTCATTCAGGTCCAAGTGGTTGGATATCCGCACCCGAGACCCCTCGAAAGGTTGGATCAGCAACTTCTTTTATGTGCAGAATGATTGGGGTCTTCAGGAGAAGTGGGGGAAGTTGAAAGAGCTACCTGTCCCCCTTCACATTGGAGCAGAAGATTTGCTGAGGATACTCAAACTCCCTGATCTGGATGCTCTACACTACGAGGTGCGTTACTTGAGTAGATATGTAGATGAGGAGTACTTGTTCAAGGTTGGGTTATCTACTCAAGCAGGGAGATCACATGCTCAAATGTTGAAGAAGTCTGCTAGAGTTCCAGAAGTGGTTCCCCAAAAGAACCACTCCAAGCGTCCAGGGAGCGAGGAAGGTTTGCAGGCATTGAGGAAGAAAAGGGCAGGTGAAGTTTTGACAGTTGTTAGTAAAGGTCCCCGAACTTCTCCATCCAAGTCACATATTCCAGAGGATGTGTTAAACCATCAGTGCATCGGCCGCCGACGGGCTGAGGAGTTGGTGAGTCCTTCTTCACTTCTTCTCCTTTTTTACATTTCTTAAGGAATATATTTCTGATACTTTTCTTGTCTCAGTATTCTGATTTCAAGCTTGAGATGACCAAGACTCTGAACGATTGGAACAAAGAGTTTGTGAAGGTTAAATACCTTCAGGGAGAGTACAAGAAGAAATATGAAAGTAAAGTGAAGGAGATGAAGGTGGTGGAGGATCAGCTTGAGGGGTGCAGAACTGAGTTGGCGAACAAGATCACTTCAGTCTCTTCTCAGAATGAACGGATGGATCGTCTGCATATAGAGTTGGTGGAGGCACAAGCGACGATCAAGCAGCAGGAAAAGGCTCAGCAAGTCCTTGAGGCTGAGAATGAGAGGCTTCGGAGTGTATTGTCTGAGAAGGAGGCCCAGCAGTTGCCGTCAGCAGTTATTGAGGAGTTCAAAAAATCTTATGCTTTCAAGATCATTATTGAGGACCACATTCAGGAGGCTCGCAGTCATATTTATGATGTGGAGGTGAAGGCCTTGGAGGCAGAGTGCGCAGAGGATGGCTTCATCAGGGGCTTCATGAAGGGTGTTCGGACAGTACATCGCAAGACCGGAGCAGAGATCGAGGGACTGACTCCCAGCCAGGCTTCTAGTGATGCTTCTTCGGACTCTGGTGGTGAAGAGCTGGAGAGTGAGTTACAGCGAGCTTTTGCCTTGGAGGAGGACGAGGATGATGTTGAGATTCTCTAGGGTGTCTTTGATGTAGTTTCGTATCTCTTTGATTCCTTTCTAGTGATTGTATGTATGCTCGATGTTGATGTTTCTATCTGGTGTACTTGATGTTCAGTGATATATAAAGATGTTGTTGATGTTCTTTTCTCACATGCAAATGAAATTTACTTAGCTTTACTTCAGTTTGGACTTTAGTGAGCTCTCTTTTGGCTTGAACAAATGTGAGGCATTCCTTTTCTTTAAAGATTTTGACATATCCGGGGTTATTAGTGAAAGCATTTGCTCGATACCCTTAACATGTCCGAAAAAAGGTCAGATCAATTCCCTTTGGGATTGATTGTCACATGATTTTGATATTCAAGATATCCTCTTAGGATACTTGACCTATCCGAGGTTGTTAGTCAAAGCATTTGATTGATGACATTAACCTGTGCGGAAGAGGTCGGATCAAATCCCCTTGGGATTGATCATTCAGTGATTGAGATACAATATAGATTGTGTACTTCTCGAATCACAGAAAAAGAGTTTGGAGAGAAGAAACATTAGCACGACGAAGTGAATATCATATTGCTTTGTAATATGAGATAACAGTTCCCTAGAATAACTTAAGGATACAAAGAAGTTCTTCTATAACCAACACATAAGGGATGTACGAAAAACTTTATAATACGACTACAGGAGAAGATAAAATATAAGACAAACATAACATATAGACTGATAGCAGTATCAACTCCTACTGGTAATATTTGCGAAGATTGCCCACGTTCCAAGTTCGAGGAAGCATTTTTCCGCCAGCATCCTTCAGTTTGAAGGTTCCAGGCTTGACCATAGCTGCTACCAAATAAGGACCCTCCCAGAGGGGGGAGAGCTTATTTCGCTGAGGGCCTTTTCCGGCGGCTTCAATGCTTCGTAGTACTAAGTCCCCAATAGTGATAGGGCGAGGTTTCACCCTTCGATTGTAGTGACGGGCAACTCTTTGGTGGTATGCAGCGGTTTTGAGTGAGGCTTCATCTCTTACTTCTGGAAGGAGATCCAAATTTGCTCTAAGCTTCTCCTCGTTACTTTTGAAGTCGAAAGTCTGAACTCTGTGGCTAGGAACTCCAATATCAACCGGTATGACTGCTTCTGTACCAAAGCAAAGGTTATATGGGGTTTCCCCTGTAGGAGTTCTAGCGGTGGTCCGATAAGCCCAGAGGACATTGGGGAGTTCTTCGGCCCATTGCCCCCCAGCCTTCCCTAGGCGTGTCTTCAGCCCTTTCAGGATTGTTCGGTTTGTGACCTCCGTTTGCCCATTGGCCTGAGGATGGGCAACAGCTGTATGAATGAGCTGAATATGAAAATCCTTACAAAAAGATGTAAAGATCTTCCCGGTGAACTGTGTCCCGTTATCAGTGATGATTTTCGCGGGAATGCCAAAACGGCATATTATGTTTTTCCATAAAAATTGCTTGGCATTTGCTTCAGTAATCTTCGCCAAAGGTTCTGCCTCTACCCATTTGGTGAAGTAATCTACAGCCAAAATAATGAATTTTCGCTGTCCAGTCGCTATGGGAAAGGGTCCCATTATATCAATCCCCTATTGGGCAAAAGGCCAGGGGCTTTGAAGGGATGCAAGCTCCAGAGCGGGTGTATGAGTGAGGTTAGAATGCAGTTGACAGTTTTCACACTTTCGTGTGAATTCAAGTGCATCCTGTTTCATTGTAGGCCAATAGAATCCCTGTCTCATGATCTTGTAAGCTAGCGCTCTTCCTCCCAGATGTTCTCCACATACTCCTGAATGAACTTCCCGAAGCGCGTAATCAGCTTCTGATGGTGGGAGACACTTGAGGTATGGCCCAATGAAGGAGCGCTTATACAACTCGCCGCAGATAACGGTGAAATTTGCAGCTCGTCTCCGAAGTCGTATTGCAGCTATAGGATCTTCGGGTAGTACCCCATCTTTCAGAAAAGATAAGATGGGTTCGATCCAAGACATCTCTCTTGGCTCGTTAATTGACTGTATGACCCATGGTCCCTGAATGCTTGGAAAGTGGATTTCCTCGATACATCTTCTCTTGTAGATATCCCCCGTTGTTGATGTAGCAAGTTTAGAAAGAGCGTCTGCTCTTGCATTTTGTTCTCGGAGGATATGTACGATTTGATGTTCCCCTATACGGGCCAAGAGTAGCTTCACAATGCTACAATATTGAGCCAATTGTGGGTTGTGAATATCAAAATCCCCCTCCACCTGAGAGGCGACTAATTGGGAATCAGTGTGGGCTATTAGGTTCTGTACTTCACAGTCAATTGCTAATCTCAACCCAGCAACAAGGGCCTCATATTCTGCTATGTTGTTGGTTGCCGGGAATTTGAGTCGAAGCCCGTACTCAAGGGTAACCTTCTGCGGAGAGATTAATAAAATTCTAGCTCCAGCCCCAGAACTCCCTGATGCTCCATCTACGTACAACATCCAGCATGGAGAAGAAGGTGAAGCACTCGGTTGTACATCAGATACCGGAATGGTACATTCAACTACGAAATCTGCTAGCGCTTGAGATTTAATATCAGGTCTAGGCAAGTAGTGGATATCAAATTCTCCCAGTTCTACAGACCACTTAACAAGCCTGCCTGATGCTTCTGGCTTTTGCAGAATACTTTTTAGCGGCAGATTCGTGTAAACTCCAATTGAGTGGGCTTGAAAATAAGGGCGTAGTTTTCTGGCGGAATAAACTAACGCCAATGCTGTCTTATCTGCCAAAGGATAACGTCCCTCTACTTCAGATAAAATCTTACTAACATAGTAGATAGGACGTTGTATAGCATTTTCTTCTCAGACCAGAACCGAACTAATGGCTTGGATAGATACAGCCATATACAAATACAATCTCTCTCATGGTATTGGTTTAGAAAGTAGTGGCGGGGATGCCAAATACTTTCGCAATTGCTCAAAGGCTTCTTGACATTCATCTGTCCATTGAAACCCGGAGCTGCGGGCACCTCGAAGTATCTTGAAGAAGGGCAGATATTTGTCTTCTGAACGTGCCAGGAAACGAGATAGTGCCGCAATCCTCCCATTCAGCCTTTGGACCTCCTTGATGTTCTTCGGCGGCACCATGTCCCTTAGTGCTTTGATCTTCTCCGGATTGGCTTCAATTCCTCTATGGGTTACCATAAACCCTAAAAACTTTCCAGAAGCGACTCCAAAGGCACATTTAGCGGGGTTGAGTCGCATATTGTAATGTCTTAACAAGCGAAAACATTGTTTCAGGTCAGAGATATGTTGGGTTTTTTCCAGACTTTTTACCAACATATCGCCTACGTACACCTCCATAGTACGTCCAATAAGGCTTTTGAAAACCTTATTCATGAGGCGCTGATAAGTTACTCCAGCATTTTTGAGCCCGAAGGGCATCACCCGATAGCAGTACAATCCTTTGTCTGTTTGAAAAGCTGTTGCTTCTTCATCAGTAGGATTCATCTTTATTTGATTGTAACCGGAGTATGCATCCATAAAACTTAACATCTGATGACCGGAAGTCGTATCAACTAATTGGTCAATACGAGGGAGCGGAAAACTATCTTTCGGGCAAGCTTTGTTGAGATCAGTGTAATCTATACACATTCTCCAGGCTCCACTCCCTTTCCGTACCATGACAACATTTGCTAACCAAGTAGGATAGTGCACCTCTCGTATGAATCCGGCTTCTAAAAGTTTATCAACTTCTTGTTCAATTGCTTGCTGGCGATCTGGTGCAAAGTTTTGCTTCTTCTGGATAATCGGTTTGCATGTTGGATTGACTTTGAGAGAGTGAACGATTACTTCGGGGTCAATTCCAGGCATATCTGCTGGACTCCATGCAAAAATATCCTGATTTTCTCGTAGAAAAGCTGTAAAGTTTCTCTTCTCATCATCTGAGAGAAGTGATCCAATTCGCACTGTCTTTGAAGGATGCTCTTCAGATATAGATACAGTAGTAAGGTCTTCCACAGGGGAAGCTCTCTGAGGAATATCTTCGCTTCGTAGATCAAAGTCCTCGATGCTCAGGGTAACCGTTGTACGAGACTTGATCTGCCTAAGATAGCAGGTTTGTGCTATTTGCTGATCTCCACATACTGTACCAACTCCTGATGGGGTATGGAACTTCAGCTTGAGGTGAGGAATGGATGCGATGATCCCAAAAATTGACTGGAGCGGCCTCCCGAAGATGGCGTTATAAGCTGATTCTGACTTCACCACGATGAATTGAATGGAGTGTGTAGTCTGTCGAGGAAATTCTCCAAGGACTACCGGGAGACTGATTATTCCTTCTGCTTGTACAGGTCGATTATCAAATCCATATAAAGGACCTGCAGCAGGTTGAAGTTTTTCTCTTGAGAGACCCATGTTGAGAAAAGTAGAGTAGAAAAGGACATCTACGGAGCTTCCGTTGTCCACCAGAATTCTTTTGACATTGTAGCACGGGTCACCAATGCCGGCGTTTATGACAAGTGGATCTTGATGGGGGGTTTTCACTCCTTCCAGGTCGGAATCATCAAATGTGATGGAGTGATCAATGCGAGCCTTTTTTGGAGTTGGGTTTTCTTCTACAGTCAAAAAGACTTGGTCGGATAGTAAGGGGCCTCCTGCGATTGTTTCAATTTTGCCCACCGTTATCCAGTTGTTTAATGGCTGCCTTTGTGATTGATTTTGCCCCCCAGTGGGATGAGCTTCTTCTCGGGTAGGTGGATTCCCAATAAATTGTCGAAGATAGCCCTGACGGATGAGTCTTTCAATCTCCTCCTTAAGTTGCCTGCAGGATTCAGTAGTGTGGCCACGACTACGATGAAAGTGGCAGTACTGATCTTGGTTTCCTGTATTCTGCTTTAAAGGATGCGGCCACTTCACTTTGTCCTGATCTTGAATCGCCATCAACACATTTGCTCGAGAGGTGTTGAGCGGAGTGTACTCCTTCCCCTGTCGGGGTTCTCGTCGTGGCATTGGGGGTCTAGGAGGTAGATTGCTCTTCCCTTGCTTTTTCCATTGTGATGACGGATTATCCATCTCAGGTACTCCCTTGCGCTTCCCAGTGGGTTGCTCGAACTGTTTTCTGTGAGCGTTTATTGCCTCATCTGCTGATATCTGTGCTTCCACACGATGGATCAGATCGGCATATGAATGAACAGTATCGCGCATGAGTGCCGAATAGAAGGGGCCAGGACGAAGTCCTCCAAGAAAGACCCCTCTGAGCAATTCTGGGTCTACTCCTGGGATTTGTCGAGCCTCGATAGAAAATCGTCGAAAGTACTCTTTCAACGATTCTCCCTCGCTTTGACGAATCCCGGAAAGGTGAGAAGAATCCTTAGTAATTCTTCGGTTGGCCACGAACTGCTCGACAAACACCTTGGCCAATTTAACAAATGTGGGGATCGTTCCGGCTGGAAGTGAATAGTACCATGTTCGAGCTTGTCCTTTAAGAGTAGCAGGGAAAACCTGGCAAAGGAGTGCATCTGAAGCTCGTTGAATATGCATGATGGTCCTGTAATGGTCGATGTGCTCGTACGGGTCGGATGTCCCATCGTAGGATTCAATGCTTGGCAGCTTAAAGCCAACCGGGATAGGGTGTCGAAGAATGGCTTCTACCAGGGGTGACGATTCCTGGAAATCCCACTGACGAAGAGGTGGCCTTATGCCTCCTGTAGGGAATTCTTCCCGGACTAATTGTCGCAGTTCGTGGCGTAGGGCGTTGCGAGGGAGCTCAGCAATGTGAGGTTGGGCTAGCTCTTCAGGAAGGTCTTGAGGAAGGCGAGATCGCTGACTTGCATGCGGAGGATGGGTAGAACTTGCTGTATCAACCAGCTCGTTCTCTTGATGTGATTGTAAACGCCTCCTGGGTGGAGGAAGAGGATTCTCAGCCTGAAGATGTTCAATTTGAACAGCTTCAACACGTGGCGGATCTCGAGGGAGAAGAACCTCCTCCTGAGGTGCTAGGGTCGGTTGTCGAGTCTCTCGCAGGAGGTGTAGGATCTCGTTTTGAGATTCTTCCATCTTTCGGATTCGCTCCTCCAAAGAAGGCCCTGAGGTTCCTTCTCCAGCAATGTGTTGTCCCCCAGGAAGAAAGGAGGCAGAAACTTGATGTCCACGATTTATAGACTGGTTTCTGGATTGGGGAGAGTGGGAGCGGGAGGCTCCTATGAGGCGATTGCTACGCCTATTGACCATCGTAGCAATACTTGAAGTTGTGGGATAAGAGTTCCCACAGACGGCGCCAAACTGTTGCGGACTCAAATATACGCGGCGATAGAGTTTAATATTTCCGTCTCAGCGTTGTACGTATATCCAGCACACAAACAGAAGAGTGAAAGAAACACCAGGATTTTTACGTGGAAAGCCCTGAAAAAGGGAAAAACCACGGGGCCACGCCCAGTTGAAAAAGTTCCACTAGTGTTGTTTGAAATACACGAGGCTGACTCGTCCTTTAACTTCAGGACGATCAGATTACAATGAGTATCAATTACAAGGCCAAGCAGAGTTCCAACGTCACTCGGACGTCAGACAGAATTCCGGCGTCCCTTGGAAATAAGTCCGGCGTCACTCGAACGTCGGGTAGAATTCTAGCGTCGGGCAGAATTCCGACGTTGCTCCCGTGTCGGGCAGGGCTCCGGCGTCCCTCGGGCGCCTGGTGGTGCTTCGGTGGTGTTCCGGCGGTGTTCCGGCGGTATTCCGGCGGAGTTCCGGCGGTGGTCGAGGAGGAGCTGTTCCCTCCTAGGCTTCTCTTCTCTTCTTCTTCTCTCCTTCTCTTCTTGGCTTGGGTCCCCTCTTAAGAGAAATGAGGGGTTATTTATAGTTTTTCTGGAGTGACATAGCCCGTAAATATGTGAGGGATCAAGGGCAAATAAGGAGTGATCCGGACGAACGGTCGATATTGAATCCCTTGATCGTGAGCCGTTTATCAAGAATTTGAAGGTCTTAATGATATCAGAATTCTGCGATCTTGGGCTCGTTGGATTCGTCTCGTCGGGCCGCTCGATTCGAGTATAAGCTCGTCAAAATCGGAGACCGTTTGGTAACTCAAATTGCTGTTTGATGCTTCCAACAGCACTTCGGGCACTTGATCTGGACTCGTTTGGGCTCGGATTGAGTCGAATTTGGTGTTGTTGGATTCGTATTTCCGAGACGCTCAGTTCGACTGTAAGCTTGCTGAAATCGGAGTTTAAATAGTCTCCGAATTAATTTTTGAAGTTTCCAACTTGAGTTTTTCCTCGAGATTCGTGCCCGATCGAGATAATTTTCTGATAAGGTATCACTAATATTGCATCTTCATATAGAACTATAACCAATATAGATTTTTTAAATAAGGGATGATAGTAAATATAGAGAAATTTGACTTTATATGCCCCATAATGTCTTGAAAAAAAAAGCATGCCCACTGTTTCATTCGTTATGAAAATATGCCCGAAAGTTTCATTCGGAACAAAATATCTTTATAATTTGAAGAGACATTCTACTTTATATAAGTGATATTTCACACAAAAATTTGATCGATCCCTCATGTTCTCAACTCTTTATTCTTTTTTGACGATTCTAATTTGTTGCTGTTTTTGATAGATATGCTAATAAAGATTAACGTAAAGATTTCTAATTTGAACTCACAATTACAAATAAAAAAATACAAATATTGTTGTTTGATGAAAATGATTTTAATCCTAACGGTCTTGAGGAGAATATTTTGTAGTGATATAGATGTAGTCAGAGTTATGCCATTTATAGTAATTTAGTTATGTTATAGTGATATAAATGTGATCTTCAAGAGCACATTTTATAATGATATAACTAATATGATTGTACTCAACATATTATTGTAAAATATTATAACTATTTTCATTTAATATAAAGCTTTTTATTGAAATTTTATCCGTCGTCCTGTTAACATTAGTGTTATAACTATTGTGAATGTGTTATACTATTTTATACTTTGTTGTTTAAGAGTTTAAATTCAATTCAAGAATTTTATAATTTTTCTTAATAATGTCTTATTCGAATCATATTTGAATAATATTTAAATCTTGATTGACAAAATATATTATTGCTCAATTGGAGTTCGAATAATGCTGATGAAATAACATTGAATTAAAACATTAACTAAGTCAAATACCACATTAATCTTTTTTATACAAAATTGTACTGTCTTCTTCATCTACTCTCTGAACTCACATCAAGCACCTGCATCCGCGAACAGGCAGCAATGGGAGAAAGAAAATCTCAAGAGGGATTGCGGAGGAAGGAACGCTGTTGATCCAATTCGAAGTTTTTGATAGAAACGCCCAGTTAGAAAACAATTAGGAGGTAGGGAAGAAGGATCCAATAAAGCTAATTTGATCACCACGCCTTGCCTAAGCGAGCGAGCAATCAGGGCAGCGGGCAAGGCCGTTCTTGTTGCAGGCATGACAGATCCGGAAACCCTTTACGAGCTTCTTCAGCTCGCCGGTCTCGTGCAAGCGCCAGATCTCGTCGGCGCCGCCGATGTGGCGGCTGCCAATGAACAACTGCGGGAGTATGAGCTGCTGCTGCCGCTGCTTTTCGCTCAAGATCCCCTTCAGCTCCGAGAGGAATCGCGAGTCTAAGGAGAGGTCACGTTCATCGATGGAGACGCGGAGGCAGCGGAGGATGCTGCGCACGGCGCAGCAGTCCTCGAAGGTTCGGCGGACCACGCGGAGGCTTGTGTAGTATAGCAATATCCGTTTCTTGTCCTCTATGGGATCGGACCGGAGCACCGCTGTGAAGGGGCGGAAGAATCGGAGGGCCGCGGCGGCGGAGATGGAGCGTTGTAAGACGGGAGGGTCGTCTTCGAGGAGGAGAGAGTTGATGTCTTTGAAGGAGAGAGGGGAGGGGGATAGAGAGGCGGAGACGGTGGAATAGTTGCGGGAGATCTTTCTCCATGGAAGCCCCATCGACGACGAGGAGACCGAGACAGAGGTCGATGGTCGAACTGAGAGAGCGAGGGGGCAAAGGCGTGGGAAGGCAGAAAGCTGCTTCGCGTGGGAACGCCAAGGGACTAGTTGTTAACGAAAAGTGTTGTGGGTTGGGATAATGTAGCATTATTAATTCGAATTCTTTTTGGGAAAAATTGAGGGCTTAGCCCGTTCTATTTGAAAAGAAAATGCTTATAAGTATAAAAGAGAATCTGTAACAAAAAAAAACTAGCATCTACTACAACATCTGATCAAACAGAAGAAAAACAAAAGATCAGAACAAAATTGGCTTCAAAATAAGGTAACTTATCAGAAAAAAACATAATGACTATCTGGCTGGGGACTCAAATTTTCATCGATTTTCATTATAGTAGGGTCAAGTTCTCCTTTGGTTGCCCGAAGACCATCCAAAAGGAGGTGGCAGTTGTGTCATCATTGTCCGCAGCCCAAAAAGAAAACTGCCACATCAAAACATAGAGTGCTTCTGAAGTATCGAAGTAGCAGCAGATCTTGTCCAGGGCAACAAAAGGATGCCACCAGCAAGCCAAGATCACATTCAAATTATTCCTTCCAGTAAAAGATTGCTCCGCATATATAACTTTCCTCCCTCCAGTCAAACGAATAAGTGCAATCATACAGGAATACCACATCAGTTATACTCGAGATTCAAAATTTCCTTCACCTCATTGCCATGTTTCCAATCCGAAAGCTTGATGATAATAGCTTTAGATACTTTCTTGACAAGAGAGTTAGCACATAAAGCAGTGGATTTAAACCTTCTATTGTTACGCTCCAACCAGAGAAAATAAATAGTAGCATTCAGGGTGAGAAGAAGACCAGTTTTAGCTCTTTTACTTTTAGACTCAGTCTCAATATGATGAAGAGCTAAATAGATAGTAGGCCTGAAAAAATGATTCTGAAAGGAAGGAATAAGTTTCACTAACACCATAAAAGAGTAGTCACATTCAAACATCAGATGTGTAGTGGTCTCCAAACAGGTGTGACAAAACGAACAAAAAGTGTGTTGAAGTGGAATGTTCCGGTCAGCCAAAGCTTCACAAGTTTTCAGGCCCCCACTAATTGCCAACCAAGAGTAAACAGAGTACCTCAGAGAATATTTTTATGCCAGATAAGATGATGCCAATCATTTTGTTCTTCATCTTTAAAATAGTATAGATAAAAATCTTTGAACTTGGCATTTCTCATATTGTCCCATCCAATATGATACGTGCAATCAGTTTGAATGGGAATATTCAAAATGAAATTCCTAATAAGAGGATTACCAACATCAGGAATACACCAATTGCCATTGTTGATCCAGCAAGCCAATTGTGAATTTTGAGCTGTGTTAATAGATATATCATGAAATCTATTATAGATTGTTTCCCCCAGACACCAATGGTCCCAAAAAATGGAGATGGGACTGTTTTGTGTAACAGAAAATTGAAATTTCTCCCTTGCCACTTCAGCTGTGTTACAGATGCTTTTCCAGAAAGCTGTGGCATTAGATGTGACAGGTTTCCAAGGAGAAGAGTACCTAGCCAGAAGCCAATTGGAAAGTGGAGAGGGGTTGTTGTAACATCTCATAATAATACCGCATTGGAAAGCAAAATTTAAAGCTTGCAGAGAAGCAACACCGAGGCCTCCAAAAGAATACGGTTTGCATGTGTTAAACCAAGAAATAAGGTGTAAGCGCTTGCTAGCAGTATCCCCATGATATAAAAATTTAGAACAAAGCTTCCCTATGCTTTTGCAAATTGTTTTAGGAATGTTCAAACATTTGATCCAGTAAGTCACAATATTAACTATGGTATACTTGATGTATTGCAGCCTACCAGCAAAGGACATCAGCCTAGCCTTCCAACCAGATAATAAAGAAGTCACTTTCTCCAACAGAGGTGCAAAGTCAGAGAGCTTAGTCCGTCCCAGAGATATAGGAATTCCCATATAAGTAAAATGAGATGTAAAGTTGGGAATATGTAGAGCAGTAGAAATATCATTAGGGCAAGAAACATAAGGTGAAATAATAAGAGAGCTTTTTTGTAGGTTCAAATGTAAACCAGACAGGCTAGTAAACAGGTTTAGAATTCTCATGAGTTTAGCACAGTTTAGAGGATCAGCCCTCCCAAACACCAGTAGATCATCAGCATATATAAGATGGGATAGTTGAAAGTTATCAGAATTGAAACCCTCAAAGCCATGTGAATCAGTGTTTGCATCAATAAGGCAAGATAAAGCATCCATAATAATACAAAAAAGGTATGGGCTAAGGGGACAACCTTGTCTCAGCCCGGAAGAAGAAGAGAAGAACCCCTCTAGAGCACCATCCAGAGAGATTGAAAAGTGGATGTCATTGATGCAAGCTTTGATCCAGTTGATAAAAATTGTAGGGAACCCTTTATCAGCCATTCTAGCAAATAGAAATTTTCTGGAGACAGTGTCGAAAGCCTTCCTGATATCATACTTAGCATAAAAAAGTTTCAGTTTGTATTGCTTTTTGAATAAGGTAATGATTTCTCTAGCCAAAATGGGATTATCAGTAGCAATCCTATTAGAGATAAAAGCAACCTGATTGGTCTCAATGATATCAGGCATGATAGATTTCATTCGAGTAGCCAAAATTTTTGCTATAATTTTATGGAAGACGTTACATAGGGCAATAGGTCGAAAGTCTTGAATATTTTCTGCATGAGATTTCTTTGGCACAAGTGCAATGACAGTTGCTTTAGCAGTAATGGGCATGTAGCATTTGATAAAAAAAGATTTGATGGCCTTGCACACAATAGGACCAGTAATGCACCAAGTCTTCTTATAAAAATCAAAGTTAAACCCATCCGGCCCAGGCGCAGAATTGGAGCAACCAGACATAATAGCCATGCGAATTTCCTCATTAGTGACAGGCCTAACTAAAGGAGAAGTATCAGTATCTTGAATTACTTTACCTTTAGGGATGACACTAGTGTCAGTTAACTCAGGAGGAGTAGAATTATAGAGGATTTTGAAGTGGTTGATGATATTTTGGATGCTATCATTAGAAGGGTCATTAGTGTAGTGAGCTTCAGCATTAAGGGAACTCCTATTGAAAGCTTTCCTTTTCCTGATTTTGGAGTACAAAAACTTCAAATCCTCCTCCCCTTTTTTTAACCATTTAATTTTGGATCTTTGGATAGCCCATGAAGCATGAAGAGAGTTGTAATAAGCTATTTCCACATTGATCTTCTTAAGATCATTGCAAAGCTCTCTGTTTAGAGGATCAGTGTCAATCAACTGTTGGCACCTAGATTGGGAGGCGGCTAGGGAGGCACATTTGTTTGTTATAAGATTAGATGAATCCCATCCCTTGGCTTTGATCTCTTCCTTCAACCTTTTCAGCTTCTTATAAAGACAGACAATAGGGTTTCCTTGTTGAGGAGATTGGAAAATTTTCACAAGAATGCTCCAGAATTCAGGAATTTGACTCCAATAGTTTTTATACATGAAACGCTTCAATGTTTTCTTAAAGGGGACATCCTCAAGAATAAGAGGAGTGTGATTAGAGACAAGACTGTTCATCACCATATAATGAGCATTAGGATATAGATTAATCCAGGCTTCATTTCCTAACACACGATCCAACTTCAAATGGATCGGATTGTCATTCCTTTGATTGTACCAGGTGTGAAAGTTACCGGAAGAAGGTAGCTCGAGCAGGTTAGAGTCAAAAATAAAAGAGTTACACGGTTTCAACTTCGCTTCAGCCACAATGTTCCCACCTTTTTTCTCAGATTGAAATCTACATGTGTTGAAGTCTCCAATCACCACCCAGGGCAATGAATCATGAGGATTAACATGCCTCAAATCATCCCATAGTTTGAACCTCTCCTCAAAGGAGTTAGAAGCATACACAACCGAAAGAAGCATAAGAGTATGTGTCCCTATCATCAGATGACCAGAGATCATTTGGGATGAAGAGAATATGGGAATGAACGAAACCTTATCAGAGTTCCATTTAATCCAAATACGACCAGGACTAGCCATATCAAAATTATTAATACTGAGTTCATGTTCAAAAACATAGTATGTTGAACAGAACCAAGGGTCCTTTAGATTAGAAGAAAGAATGCGGTTTTCAAGAATACAAATAATGTCAAGACGATGTTTACGGACTAAATTCCGACAACAAAAAACTTTATCAGGGTTATTAAACCCCCTGATGTTCCAAGCTGCTAAGGAGGGACAAAGCATAATCAGTTATGTTTTTGGTTGGGGCCTTTCCGGGTGCCCTTTCCCCTAGCAGGTCTATGTGAATTGGTAGCAGAAGAATTCACCACTTTAGAGGTAGTGTCAGCTTGATGTACTTTTTTTGTGCTATTGGAATGGCCATTAGGATCATCCAATTCAGCATCATGCATTCCAAAGGAGGAATCAGTATCATTGACATCCTGGAGGATACAAAATTTATTGGGTGAATTTATTTTGGGCTCCAAGTGTCCAGCAGTATGGATAATTGAGTCAGAGGAGGATGATATCATAGATGTTGGAGAGTTTAGGTTAGGGATAGGAATGTTGGCATTATCCAAATGGGGTATAGGGTTAGATTTTTCAAGGAAAGAGGATACTTCAGTATGTGGCAAAGCCACATCAGTCTCAATAATAGGAGGAATTTCAACAGTAGAAGGAACAGCAAGAACCGCAGTAGTTCCATGACTAATGGAAGGTAGAGTTGAAGTATTAACATCAGTAGCCGCAATATTAGGAGTAGTAACATTAGGAGCGGCAAGAACCAAAGAGGAATCTCCAGTCTTGTCTGCAACTCTAGTCGTAGATTTAGGGAGAGGAAGTATACCTTTCGAATTAAGGGAAGGTGGCCTTGGTTTGCGACTTGTACTTCTACCCCTAGGAGGGATGGAAATAGGCGGTCGTTCGGGGTTTGGATTGTCAGAGCAATTTGAGGATAGATGATTGAGAGATTTGCAGTATGCACAGAGAGAAGGGCGCCATTCATACTGTATCTTAAGATTAAACAGTTTGCCATCAACACAGATAGGGATAATTTCAGGGTACGTTGCCGAAACATCAACTTGGACACAGACTCTGGCATAAGTTATCCTAGACTTCGAAGTAGTGAGAGCATCCACAGCTAACGGGTAACCAACTTTAGTAGCAATTTTAGAAATTCCAACAGGAGTCCAGCAACAAAGAGGGACTTCATGAATCTTAAACCATATTGGGACAGAAGTGAACTCTTCCCTTTTAGGAGAGAAGTGTGGAGACCATTTTTGAAAAATAAAAGGTTTACCAAGTATAAACCAAGCGCCTTTATTCCAAACTAGCTCAAAATCCTCTGCACTAGAAAACTTGAACAGGAAAAACCCATCACTGAGAGAGATACGTTTCAGGCTACCTTTGAGATTCCAGAGTTTCTTAACGGCATGCAGTAGCGTCTCATAAAAAGGCCTCTTACCAAGTGAGTAGCCGACAAGCGCCAAATCCCATTCATCCACAGCATCCGCTATATCTTCAGAGGGAAAGTTGATAATTTCTTCCTCAGTCGGAAGAGGGGATATCACGAACTCACATGCGTTGGGGGAGGGAGCAGAGAGTATGCGATCCCATGTAAGGGGGTTTTTGTTACCAGCAGTAGAGGAGGAAGGGAGAGAGTTAGGGAGAGGGGGAAAAGCAGCATCATAGACGGAGGGATCCATAGGATCCCTCCAGCAGCCCAACTAGAGAACAACAAAGCGAAGCGAAAAACCCTAAATTTAAATATCCGTATTAATATATTCGGATATTTTTGAAATGAATAGGAATAATTATTATTTAAATGGTAGATGATTTTTTGTTGGAGCGCTGATCTAATATTTTTGGGAGGGAGGTTAACAATCCATAAATAAAAAAATAATAATAAACGAATTCATTTATTATAAAAAATTGGAGAACAATACAAAATAGGACAAATTTTTAAAATAGTTATATTAAAAACTTAATAATATAATTAAGTATAAAACCCGAATTTAATGCAATCAATAGTAGCTAGATTCTTTACAGAACCCGAATATAATACTCACTTCAACAACACTAGAAATTGTGTGGCTTAGAATATTACTGAATGAGTTTAACATTTCAATAGCTCAACCAACATCCTTATATTGTAACAATATTTAAGCTATCTCTCTTACAAATAATCATTTATTTCATAGAAGAACTAAACACGTTGAAATAGATCATCATTATATTTGTGAATGTATCAAATCTAGTACAATCTGATATATCAGTAAAAAATTATCCTGATCGGGCACGAATCTCAAGGAAAAATCAAGTAGAAAACTTCTGAAATTAAAATTGGGGCCATCTGAACTTTGATTTCAGCAAACTTATAGTCGAACTGAACGTCTCGGACATACGAACCCAACAACACCAAATTCAACCCAATCCGAACCCAAATAGGTCCAAATCAAGGGTCTGAAGCATTTTTGGAAGGTTCAAACCATAATTTGCATTACCAAACGATCTCCAAATATGACGTGCTTATAATCGAATCGACCGTCTCGAAGAGAAAAATCCAACGAGTCCAAGATCGCCAAAATCTGATATATCTAAGACCTTCAAATGTTTAGCAAACGGCCCACGATCAAGAGATTCAACATTGGCCGTCCATTCAAACCACTCCCTAATCACCCTTGATCTTCCTCCTATTTACGGGCCATGCCACTCCCAAAGATCTATAAATAGAGCCCCCTCTCCTCCTTGAAAGGGGCACCTAATCCTAAGGAGAAAAGAGAGATATCGGAGATCGCTCTTGCCTCCTTGCTCCCCCTCGACCACCGCCAGTGTTCCGCCGGACCACCTCATGACGTCGGAGTTCTGCCGGACCACCTCCTGAGGCCCAGAGCTTCGTCAGACCACCACCTGACATCCTCAACTCCTTCGGACCACCGCCTGACGCCCTAAGCTCCGCCGGACATCTGCGTGACGTCGGAGCTCCACCGGACCATCGCCTGACGCCTTGAGCTCCGTCGGACCATCACCTGACATCCTCAACTCCATCGGACCACCGCCTGACGCCCTGAGCTCCGCCGGACCACCAAATGATGTCCTCAACTCCGTCGGACCACCACCTGATGCCTAGAGCTCCGTCAGACCACCACCTGATGTCCTCAACTCCACCGGACCACAGCCTGATGCCCTGAGCTCCGCCGGACCATCACCTAACGCCCTCAACTCCGTCGGACCACCGTCTGATGCCCTGAGCTCCGCCGGACCACCACCTGACATCCTCAACTCCACCGGAACACCACCTGATGCCCTAAGCTCCTCCAGATCACCACTTAATGTCCTCAACTCCACCGGATCACTGCTTGATGCCCTGAGCTCCGCCGGACCACCAGCTAACGTCCTCAACTCCATCAGACCTTCGCTTGATGCCCTGAGCTTTTTCGGACCACTACCTAACGTCCTCAACTCCGTCGAACCACCTCGTGACGTCCTCAACTCCACCGGATCCCCGCCTAAGGCCCGTAGTTCTACCTGACCACCATTTAGGGCCCGGAATTCTGCCAGATCACCGGGTGACCCCAAAGCTCTGCTAGTGTGACATCGGACTTTCACATACCCACGAATTCAACCCTACAGTTGATACTTGTAATCTGATCGCCCTTGTAGGTGAGTCAACCCCCTGTAATCTACTCAAGTTCTAGTAGAATTATTTCAACTGGGCCAGGCCCCGTGGTTTTTTCCTTTTTTAGAGTTTTTCATATAAAAATCTTATGTTCTTTGTGTGTGAGTTGGGTATTCGCGTAATGTTAGGACGTAAAATTCAATCTCTATCACATCGTATATTATTGCCCGCAACAGTTTGGTGCCGTTTGTGGGAACGTCAGTCCCACTATCCTAAAGCACCACTACAATGGCCAACAGGCGCAGTAATCACATCTTGGTAGCCTCCCGCTCCAATTCACATCAATCTAGGAATCAGTCCCTGAATCAGGGACGCCAGACATTTGCCTCTTTTCACCCCGGTGGCTGAAACCCTGCCGGAGAAGGTACTTTAGGACCGTCCTTGGAAGATCGCATCCAGAAAATGGACGACTCTCAGAAAGAGATCCTTCAACTCCTATGAGAGACCCAACAACCCGTAATAGCACCCCCTGATGAGATTCTTCTCCCTCGAGATCCACCATGGGTCAAAGATGTTTCACCAAAACATCTCCATGTCGAGTTTCCTCTTCCTCCACCAATGAGACGTCTTCCAGCACGTCATGACGATGAACTTACTGATACAGCCAGCTCTACCCATCCTTCACGTGCAGATCGGCAACATCACATTCCTTGGGATGCTCTTGAGAACTTAGCCCGACTGCACATTGCCAAACTCTCTCGCAACGCCCTATGACATAAACTACGAAGATTGGTCCGAGAGGAATTCCCCGGGGGAGGCATGAGACAATCTCTTCATCAGTGGGACCTCCAGGTGTCATCACCCTTGATCGAAGCCATCCTTCAACACCCCTTTCAAGTAGGATTCAAACTACCGAGCGTCGATCCCTATGACGGGATGTTTGACCCGTACGAGCACATCGACCACTATAGAACCATCATGCACATCCAGCGAGCCTCAGATGTGCTCCTCTGCCAGGTCTTTCCAACTACCCTCAAAGGGCAAGCCCGAACATGGTTCTATTCACTCCCGGCTGGAATCATTCCAACGTTCGTCAAATTAGCCAAAGTATTTATCGAATAATTTATTGCCAATTAGAGGATAATAAAGGACTCTTCCCACCTCTCAGGAATTCGCCAGAATGAAAATGAGTCCCTCAAGGAGTACTTTCAAAGATTTTCTACTGAGGCCCGACAAATTCCAAGGGTAGATCCCGAGTTACTTAGAGGAGTCTTTCTCGGAGGACTTCGTCCTGGCCTTTTCTACTCATCACTCATGCGAGATAGTCCCTTTGTATGCTGACTAAATCCATCGCGTAGAGGCACAAATATCTACTGATGAGGCCATTAATGCCCATAGAAAGCAATTTGAGCATACAAACGGGAAGTGCAAAAGCGTAACAGGGACAAAAAATAAATCCTCATAATGAAAGAAACAGGGAAATCACAATCTGCCCCCTTGACCCTCACAGTCGCGGCGAGAGCCTCGCCAAGAAAAGGAATACACCCCTCTTAATGTATCTCCAACAAATGTATTGATGGTCATCCGAGATCAAGAAAACGTAAAGTGGTCAAACCCTTTGAAACCCAACATAGGAAACCAGGAGCAATATTGCCACTTCCACCACAGTCGTGGACACACTACCGAAGCATGCAGGCAACTCAAGGAGGAAATTAAAAGGCTAATCCAACAAGGATATCTCCGATAATTCATTCAGAACCCACCGGCTCGAGGGGAGGGTGGTCCAACTAGGGGGCATAATCAACATCAAAGGCAACCGGTGAATAATCATCCAATGGTCGGTGAAATTGAAATCATTACTAGGGGCCCCTCAATACTAAGTTAAGTCCTGATCGCCATCACCAAGGAGCCAACACTAAAGAAGTCTCGTACCGACTATTCTATTGCCTGCAATGATTCTAACTTAGAGGGAATAAAGACCCCTCATCAAGACCCACTCGTAATAAGTACAGGGATTGGTGACCCGTGCTTTAAAGTCAAAAAAATCTTGGTCGACAACGGGAGCTCCATAGATGTTATATTCTACTCCACTTTTCTCAGCATGGGTCTCACTAGAGAGAAGCTCCAACCTGCTGCAGGTCCGCTATACGGATTTGATAATCGAACTGTGCAAGTGGAAGGTATGATAAGCCTTCCCGTTATACTAGGAGAATTCCCCCGATAAGCCACGTAATCCATCCAATTTATCATCGTAAAGTCAGAGTCGGCATACAATGCTATCTTCAGAAGGCCACTTCAGTCAATATTCAAGATTGTTGCCTCAATCCCTCACCTCAAACTGAAATTTCTCACCCCAATAGGGGTAGATATAGTACGAGGGAACCAGTACGTAGCATAATCCTGCTATCTTCAGCAAGCTCAACCATGCCCATCAGTCGCCTTAAACATCAAAGTTTTTGATCTTCGAAGTGAGGATATCCCTCAAAGAGCTTCCCTCGTAGAAGACCTTGCTTGTGTCTCTCTATTAGAAGAGCACCTTTCAAGAATGATACAAATTGGATCACTTCTCTCAAATGAAGAGAAGAGAATGTATGTGGATTTTTTGCGTACAAACCAAGATATTTTTGCATGGAGTCCCGCCGACATGCCTAAAATCAACCCTGAGGTAATCATGCACTCCCTCAAGGCCAACCCGACATACAAACCGGTAATCCAAAAGAAACAGAACTTCTCACCAGATCGCCAGCAAGCAATTGTGAAGGAGGTTGATAAACTCTTACAGGCTACATTCATACGGGACGTATGTTACCCCACCTGGTTAGCAAACGTTGTGATGGTCAAGAAAGCCAGCGGAGCCTAGAGGATGTGCATAGACTATATGGACCTCAATAAGGCTTGTCCGAAGGATAATTTTCTGCACCCTCGCATTGACCAATTGGTCGATGCCACGTCAGGGCACCAAATGCTGAGCTTCATGGATACGTACTCGGGCTACAATCAAATAAAGATGAATCCCGTGGATGAGGAGGCCACATCTTTTCAAATGGATAAAGGACTATACTACTACCAGGTTATGCCATTCGGACTCAAGAATACTTGAGCTACGTATCGGCACCTTATGAATAAGGTATTTAAAGACCTTATAGGACATACTATGGAAGTATATTTAGACGATATGCTAGTAAAAAGCCTCGAAAAAACCCAGCATATCTCTGACTTGGAACAATGCTTCTGCCTTCTTCAATCTTATAACATGCACCTCAACCCCTCCAAATGCGCGTTTGGAGTTGCCTCAGGAAACTTTTTGGGGTTTATGGTTACCCACCGAGGAATTGAGGCCAATCCCAAAAAGATTAAGGCCCTAAGGGATATGGTGCCCCTGAGAAATATCAAAAAAGTCCAAAGACTGAATGAAAGAATTGCAGCACTATCTCATTTCCTGGCCCGTTCAGGAGACAAATATCTACCCTTCTTCAAAATACTTAGAGGAGCCCACAGTTTGGGGTTCTAATGGATATATGAATGTCAGGAGGCATTCGAATAGCTCCGAACCTATCTAGCTTCACCATCACTACTCTCAAAACCTATATCCGGAGAGATGTTATTCATGTATATGGCTATCTCCTCTCAAGCTATAAGCTCGGTCTTGGTCCGAGTAGAGAATGCTATTCAGCATCGTGTCTACTACATTAGTAAGGTCCTTTTAGAGACAGAAGTGCCCTATCCACTGGCAGACAAGACATCCCTGACCCTAGTTTTCTCGGCCAGAAAATTGCATCCTTACTTTCAAGCGCACATAATCGTGGTCTATACAAACCTACCATTGAAAAACATCTTCCAAAAGCCCGAGGCATTTGGAAGATTGATCCAATGGTTGGTAGAGCTTAGAGAGTTTTACATATATTTCCTGCCTAGACCCGATATTAAGTCACAAGTACTTGCAGACTTTGTAGTTGAATGCACTAGCCCAACCTCTGACAAACCACTGGCTACCTCTCCTTCTTCCTCTTGCTGGGCCCTATATGTCGATGGAGCCTCTGGGAGTTCTGGCACCGATGTTGGAATCTTACAGATTTCCCCATAATAAACTACACTCGAGTACGAACTTCAACTCAAATTCCCGGCAATGAATAACATTGTCGAATATGAGGCCCTAATTGCCAGATTGAGACTAGTAATCAACTATGAAGTACAAGACTTGATGATCCACATCGATTCCTAGTTAGCCGCCTCTCAGGTGGAGGGAGAATTTGAGACCCATAATCTACTGCTGGCCCAGTATTACCAGATAGCAAAATCCTTGTTAGCCAAAATAATGTATCAAATCACTCATGTTCTCCGGGAGCAGAACACACGAGCAGACACCCTCTCCAAACTATCTACTTCTGCAACTGGGGACATTTTTAAAAGGAAATGTATCGAGGAGATCCATTTCCCTATTATTCGAGGCCCGTGGGTGATACAATCGATCGATGAGTTAAGAGAGACGTCTTGGATCGATCCCATTCTAACTTTATAACAAGAAGACATTCTTCCTGAAGACCTGACAATAGCAATACGACTTCAGAGGCAGGCAGCAAACTTCACTGTCATTGGTGTAGAATTATATAAACGAACCTTCACGGGACCCTACCTTAAGTGCCTCCCTCCCTCAGAGGCAAATTATGTACTCTGAGAAGTACATTCAGGCATCTGCGGAGAACACCTGGGTGGAAGGTCACTCGCCCACAAGATTATGAGACAAGGGTTCTACTAGCCCACGATAAAGCAGGATGCACTAGAGTTCATATAAAAGTACAATAGCTGACAGTTACATGCCAACCTCACCCATCTACCTGTCGTAGAAATCTCAATCTTACAGAGTGCTTGGCCTTTTACCCAGTGGGGGATCGATATAATGAGACCCTTTTCTATAGCCAATATACAACAAAAGTTCATTATCTTGGCTATGGACTATTTCACCAAGTGGGTGGAGGCCGAACCTCTAGAAAAGATCACCGAGGCAAATGCCAAATAGTTCATGTGGAAGAGTATAGTATGTCATTTTAGCATTCTCATAAAAGTTATCATCGATAACGGAACACAGTTCACTGGAAAGGTCTTTACCGTATTTTACAAGGATCTCCACATTTAGCTAGTATACACGGCTGTAGCCCATCCTCAAACTAATGGACAAATGGAGGTCACTAATCGGACTATTCTGAAAGGGTTGAAGGCATGGCTGGAGAAGACTGGGGGGCAATGGGCTGACGAGCTCTCAAATATCCTTTGGGCATATCGTACCATGATAAGAACACTAACAGGAGAAACCCCGCATAATCTCTGCTTTGGCACAAAAGCTATTATTTTTGTCGGCATTGGAGTCCTAAGTCATAGAGTTTAAACTTTTGACTTCAACGGTAATGAGGAAAAGTTTAGATACAACCTAGACCTCCTTCCAGAGGCAAGAGATGAGGCGATCCTCAAGGCTGCTGCAAATCACCAGAGATTTGCTCGTCACTATAATCAAAGAATGAAACCATGATGTATATCGATTGGAGATCTAGTTCTATGCAGCATCGAGGTGGTAGGAAAAGGCCCTCAATGCAATAAACTCTTCCCCCTCTGGGAGGGTCCGTACTTGGTGGCAGCCGTGGTGAAGCCCGGGACCTTCAAATTGAAGGATGTTGAGGGAAAAATGCTTCATCAAATCTGGAATATAAATAATCTCCATAAATACTATCAGTAGAAGATAGAAGTATTATTTGTTTTAAGTATTACATGTCTTCAGTGTTAAGTGTCATTTATCTCCTGTATTATCAACAATGCTTGTATCTCTTATCCCTAAATTATATCAGGGAAGTGTGATGTTGTTTAATGTATTAAAGCTCTATTCTCTCGTTCAATTATGTTATCACCTTCTTCAAGTAAGATTGTAATTATAATTTCACACATGCTGTGAACTTCAATCTTAAAATCCTTGATTCGAGTAATATACAATCACTATTACAACTCAATTACAGGATGATCAGTCCCAGGGGGATTCGATCCGACTTCTTCCATACAGGTTGAAAAAGCATCAAATAATGCTTTGATTAATAACCTCAGATATGTCAAAATATCCTAGGTGGATGTCACTTAACTCTAACATCCTTGATTCGAGATATACGTACTCTTCATGGCACTTCAATCACTGGATGATCAGTCCCAGGGGGATTCTATCTGACCTCTTCCACACAGGTTAAATATAATTATACAATGCTATAGTCAACAACCTCGGAAAGGTCAAACATCCTTGATGGATGGCATTTAAATCTTGAACTCCTTAATTCGAGAAGCTTGAATCTCAATCACTGAATGTTCAGTCCCAAGTGGATCCAATCAGACTTTCTTCGCACAGGTTAGAAGGCATTAACTAATAGCCTCAAATAAGTCGAGTACCTTAAAGAGAGCATAAATAAAATTCACTTGAGTTAAAATAAGAGCACTGAAATATTTTCCACTAATAAATACATCAACAATCCACTAATAAATCATAAAAGACAACACATATAGACACAAACACCTAATACATATCAATCGCTAAGAAATGTAAAACACACTACTCAATATCTATAACTTCATCATCAACCTCAAGGCCAAAGGCCTTCTGCAGCTCGCTCTCTATCTCGTCACCATTAGAATCCGGGGGAGAGTCATCTGAAGCCTGGCTGGGTGTCAGCCCCTCGACCTCAACTCCAGTCTTTCGCTGCACCAGACGAACTCCCTTCAAGAAACCCCTGATGAACCCCTCATCGATGCACTACTACTCCAAAGCCTTTACCTCTATCTCGTAAATGTGGTTGCAAGCCTCCTGAATGCAGTCCTGGATGATAGTCTTGAAGGCTATCAACTTCTTGAAATCATCAATAACTCTCGAAGACTCAAAACCAGTCAAAGCGACCTCCTTCGCAGCAATAAGAGTCTGGAACCTCTTATTCTTAGCTTCGAGCATCGTTACTTTCTCTACAGAAGCCCTCTGATCCTTACAAAGCTGGGTGATCATCGCCTATGCCTTCTCAAGATCAACCTGGAGTCGATTAATCTACTGATTCCGAAGAGATATGGAGTGTACTATATTGGCCAGCTCAGTCCTACACCCACACAACTCCTCCTTCAGCACCTTTGCCTCTTTGGTCTTCAGATCATTTTTTCACATATACTCTCCTTGAAGATATTTGACCTTTACAAAATTCAGCATTCCATTCATTCAAGGACTCTGTAAGCTCGACCTTGAGTTCCACTCATCGCGACAGCTAAAATCAGGAAGAAAAAATACATTAGAAGTCATCACATAGGAAAAGGAGAGAAAAAGCATTAGAAAAATGATACATACTAAGTCATCAGCCTTGCAACGTCTAATGCACTGATGACTCAAGATATCCCTAAGAATACGGAACTTAGCAGTGGAAAAGTCAGGTGGAGGCTTGCTTGTACTCGTCGCAACCCCCTCCAACTTCTTCTTCTTTAGCAAAACCAGGGGGTCTTTAATCCTGCTTGTCATTTAGGGGCCACCTTTGGAGCTGGGGCAGGTGGCTTGGGAACCTTGGAAGTCGGCTTCAGGATTCGAGCATCTGATATCCCAGTATGAAAGGACAGACTGACCTTGAACATGAACTCTTCTTCTATATACTTATTTAAATAACAAATCTCGTATAGAAGATGTTCAACATTGGGAACCTTCAGGAGCCTCATTATGTCTTCTTCTCTGACATGGAGAGGAGCTGGTAGATTCTTCATCTTCTCCCACTTCTCTAGTAGACCCCAGTCATTTTGTACAAAAAAGAAGGCACCAGCCTAGCTCTTTGCAGGATCCCAAGTACGCATGTCCAACCATTTGGATCTGAATGTCACGCACCCCTGCGTATCACTAGTGAGTCGGTCCATCCATGAAAGGTGTTCTGATGTCAGAACGGCTCCCCAATCTCTAAAGAGTGCAATCAGCCCCACCATCACCGACATGGCTCTATATGAAAATTGGGATAGACTCACCCTACATCTTTTTGAAATCTCGATCAGCTCAGTAGGAGGTGGAAAGCTCAACCCTGCTCGTAAATGAGTCTCACAGATAGTAAGGTACCCAGGAGGAGGAAGGTCAGCCTGATCAGGCTTCTTAAGGACCGTCGTCACCACATCATTGGGGATGTG
This sequence comes from Dendrobium chrysotoxum, assembly GCA_019925795.1. Lineage (NCBI taxonomy): Eukaryota > Viridiplantae > Streptophyta > Magnoliopsida > Asparagales > Orchidaceae > Dendrobium > Dendrobium chrysotoxum. Next base: position 70,073,024 of record CM034302.1, on the reverse strand, counting down.
AAACTTCCTGTGAAGGACAATCAGAAAATCGCCTGTGATGGTGGATGTTGCATCATCTACCCTCGCTCCCTTGATGGGCCTCCGCTCACTATCAGGTGGGAAGACAAGTTTTCTCCTGACCACGGGATCACTCGAGGGAAGGTGGTCACCTGATATGACCTCTATATAGGGAGGGGCTCTGCCGTTGGATAAGAGATGCCACCTATCCAAAAGTAGAGGAATGCCTTTCGTATAGGAGGAGGGCATGGGGGAAGGTGTCTCCTTCTTGCAGAGAGGGGCCCTGGGCCTGGACGAGGGATGCCACCCGTTCAGGGCCAGGGGAAGGCCTCTAATGAAAGAAAGGAGAGGGAGGAAGGAAAGGTGAAAATTCTAAGGCCCATGGGGGGGTCTATTTATCGCCGGGGTAGAGGTATTTTAGGCATGTTGGTTTAAAAAAATTCGGATGCCATGTCATCAGCCACGTCAACACCGTGTCATTAATTTGTCCTACGTGTCACTGCCACATCATCAATCCATACTGCGTAGCACTGCCACATCATCAATCTGTCGTGCGTGCCCTACCCATGTTAGCCATGACCCAACAGGTCATGGGTGACACCTCAGTCACAATCTGCGTGTCATGGCCACGTCATGCACAACCCACTAGGTCATGGGTGTCACGTCAGCCACGATATAGGTGTCGTGGCCATGTCATCCATAATCCTCTGTGTCGTGTCCACGTCAGCCACAACCCAACAAGATCTGGGTGCCACATCAGTAATCTGTCCTACGTGTCACAGCCATGTCATCAATCTATACTGCGTTACACTGCCATGTCATCGATCTGTCTTACATGGAACTGCCACATCATCAATCCGTCATGCGTGTCACTACCACATCATCAATCTGTCCTATGCGTCACTTCCACGTCATCAATCTATGTTTTATTTTACTGACTCATCATCGATCCGTCCTGCGTCTCATTACTGCATTAGCACCCTGTCATACGTGTCACTACCAAGTCAGCATCCTGTAAAATAGCCCATGACTTCCATGGGATTCGAACCTAGGACCATGGGCAAGGAAATAAAAAGTTTTACCACTCATCCACCAAAATAGACTTGATATAAATGTCTCTTTTTGTTATTTAAATTATAACTTTTCAGCTAATAGGTGCAACATCAACTACAATCCTACATGTCATGACCACGTTAGCATAACGACAACCCTGATCTTGTGTGTTATGACCACGTCGATGCCACGTCAGCCACGATCAAGTGCCACGTCAGTTCCACATCATCATGCCCAAATTTGGGCCCAGAAAAGCTAAATTAGATGTTTTTGGAGTCTCTGGAACCATTTTTCGACATTCCGAACTCAATTCTGATGCTTTTAGAGCAATTTGGGACCTCTGTGTCCAAGATTGGAGTACTTTTAATTTTTAAATTGCACTTATTTTTGGACTCATGGAACTTTTATGTTTGAAAATAGGGGGGGCAACTGATATATCAGTAAAAAATTTTCCTAATCGGGCATGAATCTCGTGGAAGAATCAAGTAGGAAACTTCTGAAGTTAAAATTGGGTTCATTTGAACTCTAATTTAAGAAAACTTATAGTCGAACTGAACTTCTCGGAAATACAAACCCAACGACACCAAATTCAACCCAATCTGAGCCCAAATGGGTCAAAATCAAGGGTCTGAAGCATTATTAGAAGGTTCAAATCATAATTTGGATTACCAAACAATCTCCAAATATGACGTGCTTATAGTTGAATCGAGCGTCTCGACGAGACGAATCCAACGAGCTCAAGATCGCCAAAATCCAATATCTCTAAGACCTTCAAATGTCCAACAAACAGTCCATGATCAAGGGATGCAACATCGGCCGTCCATTCAAACCACTCCCTAATCACCATTGATCTTCCTCCTATTTATGGGCCATGCCACTCCCAAAAATCTATAAATTAAGCCCCCTCTCCTCCCTGAAAGGGGCACCTAATCCTAAGGAGAAAAGAGAAAGATTGGAGATCGCTCTTGACTCCTTGCTCCTCCTCGACCACCGTCGGATCACCGCCTGACGTCGGAGTTCCGCCGGGCCACTACCTGATGTCCTCAACTCCGCCGGACCATCGCCTGACGTCCTCAACTCCGCCGGATCCCCGCATAAGGCCCGAAGTTCTACCTAACCACCATTTAGGGTCCAGAATTTTGCCAGATCACCAGTGCGACATCGGACTTTCACATACCCACGAATTTAATCCTATGGTTGATACTTGTAATATGATCACCTTTAAAGGTGAGTCAACCCCCTGTAATCTACTCAAGTTCTAGTAGAATCATTTCAATTGGGCTAGGTCCCGTGGGTTTTCCCTTTTTCAGGATTTTCCACGTAAAAATCTTGTGTTCTCTGTATGAGTTGGATATTCATGCAACGCTCGGACGTAAAATTCAATCTCTATCGCCACGTATATTCTTGCCCGCAACACAATAATTGTTCATCGCATAGTTATAGAAGATCAAACATCCAACATTTTTACTAAAGGTCTTCCAAACAAAAGATTTCATCTACTTCGTGATAAATTAACTCTTCGTTATCGAACAATTAATTTGAGGGAGGCTAATATCAGTTGTGCTACAAGCTAGACCACAAATGATGACACATCACTTTCCATGCCATCTCCATCATCCATGCATATTGTTTCTGGAAACAGTAGAAACCAACATAGTCGTTCAGTGCAGGCATCTGCAGCTTTCATCAAAACCATTCACTGATATTCCTCTTCAATGGCTAGATGTATATCGGCTCTTCTTCTCTACATTTCTACTAAGGCATCTTGTATTTCAATGGTAGACGAAATACAAGATGCCTTAGCGCTAGACTTTACTGTTCTCAATTTTTTGCTTTAGTTCTTTCTTTGTTTTTACTATTCTTAACCTTATGTTATGTTAAGCATTTTATCAAATATAATAAAGTATTGAACACTTTTAGTTTTTATATATGAGGCTTTTTTTATATATTTTGCCTCACTTTGCTCATTTCAGATAAAATGTAATTTTACATAATTAATTTATTTGTCATTTTGCCTCTTTATAACAATCACTTATGTAATGGTTTCTTTTTAATCAGTGAAAGCTAGGCTTGTCCCCAACATTCCTAAAATAAAGGGTTGATGTTAAACATAAAAATTATGTTAGAAGTCTTAAATATATTTAAAATATTATGATCGTGTCCTATGACAAATTTAGAAAAAAATATTATAAATTATTTTATCACATGCGTATTCATTAATCTTTTTCAATTGTCACATGTTTTGTCAATACGAGTAGTATTTATAAAATTTTGAAAACCACCAAGAATATAAATACCAATGCTTTCTTCATAATAATCAAACAAATATGACTATATGTGCAAAATTTATTCGATTTAACACAATCAATTCTATGATCATCAGCAGCACTAGTACTAGTGCCCTCTTCAATGGTGTATTCACCTTCATCTAAAAAACAATGCAGAGCTCATCAAGAGAGAAATTAATTACTTCAAGTATTTCAATGTTATCAATTATAGTTTATGTATGCCAACTACTGTCTCACAGTTTAACTCTCCTTCATATATTCTTTTCTCATAGATCAAAGCTATAAATCAATATGTATAAGTTTTAAATCTTCATACCATTGAAGTGTGACCTTGCTCCTCTTAATTGAATTGATAAAAGAGTGTGCAATCCAATTTTTTTTTTTTTTTTTACAACAAAATGAGGAATACAATTGAGCTAATAATTAAAAGGAAAGCTAGCGCAATAAATCATCTACCAAAGTTTTCAATCTACAGGGCATCTAGAAGCTATAGAGTTACAACTAGCAAAAGCATAACTAAATCTAATGAAATTGGCAAATTTTAAATTAACCATTGATCTATCATTAATATTGAGAAAAATTCTCTATAAGCTTTGTTCCTTTCAAAATATCTTCATATCTTTATGTGGGTCAATATGATTTGGAGTTTCACCTAGTCAAATATGGATATAATTCCTAGAAAAAGAATTATCTAATAAATAAAATTAATAAATTTGAAATGGGGGTATGCTAAGATTAATGAAAACTTTAAATACTATTTTAAATTAAGAGGTAAGCTGAGTAATAAAAAGAGTGTTGCAATATGACCCAATGACTCCATAGAACTGGTTACTCATGCACAATTTCCTGCTAGTGTCGCGGAAAGATCTTCCTCCTGCTTTGTCCTATAGTTACAACATGATAAGAGGCACAGGTGAAAAAACCTATCAATACTCAGGCCTGCACGCTCCATATATGTTTGCATTGCAGGATTCAAGATAAATTGATTTATCCTTCCTTAATGCTTTGAAGGATGTTTCAAAGTTTTTCATAAATTTAGCATATAACAATTCTAATTTATATAAAAGATCCTGCTATGAAAAATAAAGCTATGTTGTATGGATTCTAAACATGGGCAACATATCTACAAAATAATTTTTCCACATCTGTAAATATTTCAATAAACTTACTCTGTTCGAAACAAGAAAACAATATTAATATTTTAGATAGCTTTATTACTGTTTTCTAAAAATAATTTTTTAGTATAAAAATTTTTAGAACTACAAATTTTTTACTAAAAAATATGCTTTAAGAAAAATAAAAAAATTATCCCAAACAAAACCTTCATCAACAAAAGTTACTTCTACCAAAGAAGTTCCTCAAATGGGTGAAAATTTTATAAGGATTTTCATATTCAATTTCTTATAAGGAATTCTTTGTTATCGTTCTTTTGTGAACTGAGATTTATGTTTATAAGCCTCTGATAAAGACTTCTGCATAAAACATAAAATCTCAATATAAGATGATTAATGATATAGGAAATTGTGCAAATAATTTCGCCATTTAGTTATCCTCACTGTGTTTATAAATGAAAAGATGATCCAAAACACGAAGATAAAAAAGAAAAATTATGAGCAAAAACACAGAACAAGTGCTCTTGCCAGAAATTCATTTTTATCCAATGGCAAGAAAAATATACATTCTTCTGACAAACAGGGATAGGACTTGTAGTATTAAGTTCTCTAATCTCACATTAACTATCGGAAATAAATGGAAATCAGTGGTATATCAATGTCATTGTCTTCATCATCCTCACAAGCAACAACGACGTCCAGGTGCCTTCTATATGGTGGTACTTCCACCTTAGCCACTTCTCTCGCTAAATCAACTATTTTCTTCTCCAACCGGTCACTGTGCCTTGTAAACAAGCTATTGTAAAGTAATGAAGTACCACAGGAGATACTATATGCATTGAGTCCCTTATCAGATAGCCACTTTAGAAGTTCACGTAGTGTCAAGTTCCCTTCTATGATCCAACGATCCCACACTGTCCATTTCATATCACGGTGCTTGATTTCCTTGGGAGCAACAGGTTCAGCAATGGAGAACAATGGGAGGGCAAGATTAGCGAAAGTATTCCTGTAATCTTCTCTCTTATGCCCACCAGAGAGGACTTTGTAAAGTTCAAGACATACAAGGCCAGTAGCCAAGGCTGTGGAGGTAGCAATGGCTGGAATAATTCTTCCAGCAATAAATTTAGCCTTGAGCTTATCAACTTCTGGAATGCTGTAGTTTCTTGCACGCATATTGGCAAGCCCAGCAATAAAATCCATGTGGTAATTTGTGTCATCATCCTGGAGAGATCAGTGAAAAGTTTTCTAAAACAAATATTTTGACTTAACAAAGAAAATCCACATTTGCCTATTATTTTTTGTTGGATGAAGGACGAGCTTCGTGCAAGATCAATATGAGCGATGAATTAATGAACAGCGGTTGATCTATTGGTATTCTCATTCGGAAAAAAAAAGGATTATGTAGCATTGCTCTTTAGCAAATGGTAATATGTGTAACAAAAAGGGTTTTCTCTTCCATGCAATTCTAGAGAGCGAAAAAATTCAAATTAACGGATTCAGAAATACTAACATGAAATTTTATCATCTGTGTCATGTTACTAAACAAGCTATGTTGGTGGAGCATTTGATACAGCAAATTGCAACGATACTTCATGTAGCTCCTAGAGGGAAAAAGTAAGAAAAAAAAAAGTGCTTGAAAAATCTACATTGCTAATTGCTGATGTTTATGTTAGGATTCAAGTAATAATCTAACAGCCAATAAATAGTGGGCACATAGTAGCAAAGAGGAGTTAGAAGAAAGATAAGAGGGGCAAAACAAACCTTTTCAAAATGAATAGGGTTCATTCGAAATCCTGGGGGAAGCCTCTTGGCACAAGCTTCCAATTTAGTAATGAGGTCCTCGATTACATCAGCATCATCAATAGAGGCAGCCGTAAGGGTAGTTGCTGTCTCATCCGTTACAATTTTAGCATCTTTTTTGGGCTCAAAATCAGAAATCACAACGCTATCAACAACAACAGCTAACATCTTTGGATTTTTGCCCCAATCAGGCACAGGAATTCCAAATGACTCTGCTCTTAAAATAGAAGCAGCCATGATGAGTTGGAGATGCCCTGGATCACTAGAGGAGAACTGCAATGGACGTGGAAAACGCTTGGGGGCAGACCAGAAAGGTGTACCTGTACTCGTGATAGAATCCTCGGGGAAAGTAAACGTTAATTGCTTCACACGATTTGCGAAGTAGTCCTCAAACCTTGAAACACAAAAGCATTCATTAGATGCTTATTTGACATTACAAGTAAAAGAAAAATGAGACAATGAACGGCATGAAATAAATATAGCATTCAGCATCCCTAACAAAATGAAGTGTATGATATTTTTAAGAAAATACTGATAAGATTTGGAAGTGCAAACAGCACAATAAATAAAAAGAAATGCAGGAACACAAAGATAGGGGCTGATTTTTTTATTAATACTTCAACAATAATAAAAGATATAAGTGATCTACTATTTGAAAGGTAGATCGGCTCTCCCAATCAATCTAGATGCCACTAGGAAGCCATCAAGAAGAAAAACTATAGCAAATAAACAAAACACCCATAACCCTCATAACAAAATAGCTAGCCTTAAATAAGCTCTTCCTATTTCCCTCCCAAATAGTTTACTGTCTCAATTAATTTCATCTTATTTTGAATTCAAATTGGAATTAAAACAACAATTAATTCCCTAATTGCCTTAATTAATTTCCCCCTCATATTTCAATTCAAAATTAGAATTCTTTCCTTCAACTCTAATTAAAACTTCCCTAAATAACTCCCCCTTAATTCCTCCTCTTTGATAATGATCTATAGCTTTGCTAGGTCCCACAAGGGGGAGCCAAAATCCCCCCTGGTCCTGCTGAGAGTTCCGCCCAGCTCAAGGGCTGATTCGGCCCTAGTTGGCTAGCTGGGTTAGACCAGCCTCTGCTCCTCTTCTCCCTTCGTATCAATACTCCCCCCCCCAAAGATGCACCTTGTCCTCAAGGTGGAAGGATGAGACACTGGTCATGCTCGGCCACCCCTGGTCGCCCACTCCCCTTGCCCGAAATGCCTTCGATAATGGTCGGCCACCCCACTACCTCCACCACACAATTCCCTCACTATTGTCGCCCCTTTTGAAAACACTGATCCACCCTTTATCGAAGCCCTAAGAGGTGGCTCTTGATGGAAGAAACTCTCCTCATCGAACCCCTTCTGTCTGATCTCCTTTCCCTTAGATTCAGCCAAGGGAATCCCGGCCAAATCTTGGTTAAGGTTAACAATTGGAATTGTCGATGGGGTTTTGGATCGCATCTCCATGAGCTTTCTCATCATCTCCTCCAGAATTTCCTTTCTCTTCGGTTCAACCCTAGAAATCATCAGTGAAGCTTTCGATTGCATATCGATCATTTTATTCATCATATCTTCCAAGTTTTGAAAGCGGTTATCTATGGATGAGAGCCTTCCTTTCATGGATGAAAGCATTCCTTCGATGGTTGAGAACTTCTCCACCGACCGAGATTTGATTTGCTCCACTTAGCCCTCCAACACATCCAACTTCTTTGCCTCCATAGGTCTCCAAAAAGTGCTCTGATATCAATTTGATACGATTTGGAAGTGAAAACATTACGATAAACAAGAAGTGCAGGGACACAAAAATAGGGGCAAATTTTTTTATTAATACTTCAACAATAATGAAAGATACAAGTGATCTACTATTCAAGAGGTAGATCGGCTCTCCCAATCAACCTGAACAAAATAAAACCCATAACCCTCATAACAAAATAACTAGCCTTAATTAAGCTCTTCTTATTTCCCTCCCAATTAGCTTTGCTACCTTAATTAATTTCTCTCCTATTTCAATTCAAAATTAGAATTCTTTCCTTCAATTCTAATGAAAACTTCTCTAAATAACTTTCTCTTAATTCCTCCTCCTTTCATAATGATCTACAGCTTTGTTGGGCCCCACAAGGGGGGTCCGAAATCCCCTTTGGTTTTGCTCAGAGTTCCGCCCAACCCAAGGGCTGATTCGGCCCTAGCTGGCCGGCTAGGTTAGACCAGCCTCTCTGCTCCCCTTCTCCCTCCGTATCTAATACAAAATGGACTAATTGATAAATTGCTAAATTACCAATAGCATTGTGGACTGAACTTAGGATATCATACAATCACACTGAAACAATCATATGATGAGAAAAAGACCTACGGCAGTTTCCACTGGTAAGTTATAAAAAATGCGAGTAAAAACAATTTTCACTAAAAAAATATTGGAAAATATTTCATTTCTTCAATATTTTAACTATAACTAATAGATGATACTAACAGGATACTCACTTCAGTCTTGCCCATTTAATGCAGTCCTGAAATGTCTCACACCTCTCCTTCTCAAGGCATTCATAAACACGCTCAAGTAGGTCCCTGGCCTGAGCATCACCTGAACTTCTCATGGACAAACCATAATGAACTGGGTTGGATAAAAAATTGTTCACTTCGTTGGGAGTTTTCTCAAACAAGCCTTCAAACTCAGAGCGAGCCCAGCTCAAACAATGATCTATGTTGTGTGGGAAAGAATGGACCGTGCACATAGGTGCCTGCTTCTCAGGTGGATCTCTAGATGCCCCATAATTCTCAGTCAAGTGAGGTATGACCATCTGAGTGTTACACTTGGCACCAAGGGTTCCAGATTCGAGAAGTGGCTTTTGGAAATATACACATCGCATATCCATGTACATTCTAGCATTTACATTGTCCAGTGCATTGATGACAACGCTCAAGCTCTCCCAAAAAGCATCATTAAACACATCTTCAGTCTCCGGGCTTGCTCGGTTTTGAAGAGCTTCAACATGTATTGCTGGGTTGATTAAACTAGCTGACGCAGCAGCTACCGTAGATTTGGCTTGTCCAATATTCCAGTCACGAAATAAGAACTGACGGCTCAGATTACTCTTCTCAATCACATCATCATCTGTTAAAGTCAACTTCCCATTCTGACCGCAACAAACTCCCATTAAAGTGAGATTCTTCAGAAACTCACATCCCAGAGCACCAGAGCCCACCATAAAGACGTTAGCCTCTTCAAGCTTCTTTTGAAGTTTTGATCCAAAAACTGAAATTTGAGCATCATAACGGCAGTTCAAAGGCTTCAAATCATCAGCATCCAATGGTTCCACCGGAAGAGACTCGACTGAGTCAAAGTAGAAAAACTGAAAAGAAGTTTTAATGATCACATGTTTGGAACTCAATGCATAGCAAGTAAAAGGAATAAAGAGTACTTAAAGAAACTTAACTTGAAAAAGTGGATGGAACTTCCCCGAGCAGGCTTTAACAACCTCCTGCCCAACGATGCCACCAAACATTGCAGCCATAGGATTTAAAATTGCTCGTGAACCACTAGCAAAATGCTGCAGAAGCTTATCATCAATCTTTTCCAGCTTACCCTCCCCCAAGTTTAAATTGATATTAGTAACAAAATCTATCAGCCTCTGAGCATCCTCTTCAGAACCAGAAATAGGGAAGCGACCCAAATCATACCTAAATTTTTCCAAAGCTTGGAAAGCCAAATGTAATAAAGGTGAGCGATCATACTTTGAGAAGTCGCTCAGAAGGAAGTCCCCTGGCTCCTTAAGAGCAACTTTCAAGGGTTTAAATTGCAGGACCTTAGGTAGCTTTACCTGTGTTACAATGCCTCCTCTCTCATATCTGCCAAAATTTGTAGTATCCTCCTCAAGGGTAAATGAATACGGTCTTACATTTTTAACTTTTCTTGGCTTACCGTCATTTAGTTCATTCATGCCATCAACTTCAGAGAAAACGACAAGATCCCCATCCTGAAACTCAAGCCTTTCATCATCGATACAGTAAACAGCTGCAGGATTATCATTACTGATGGATGCCACAATACCAGTATGAGGTTCCTCGCCATCAACATCAAACACAGTAAACTCTGGACCAAAGTCGCAAAACACACCACCAAAAAGACCTCGGACTTCAGATTTTATGAAGGCAATTGGCGGCTGGTGATTGTGGCAGAACTCATCAAATTCGATGGTTTCCTCCAAACTAGCATCTGTAAAGACTACAGCCTGCAGAGTAGAACGAACTGTATCAAATTCCTGTGTTTAGTACTCTTATATTCTATAAGCCATATTATGATTGTCTTATCAGTCAAAGGTGTGTAACATAAAAATGGGATTGATTCTTAAACTCTGGACAAGTTGGTGTCTACTAATGAAAGAAAATGAAACCAATCACACTTCTATTGGTTTGAAAGAAGTAATTGTCTAGATTACAATATGGTAATGCAGCTACAAGGATATGGTGACACAATGATGTTTTAACCACAATAATGTTTCAATATGAATATTAAGGAGGTTATGGTAATAAAAACTCAAGCATGGAGATAAGCCAAATGCTAGATGGGCAAAAATTCTGATATGGATTATGTGTGGCCGTGGTAACTTTAATGAAAAATCTATAATGTTCACTTAGTGCTTCAATCTAACTTCTTCCTCTAATACACTTTGGAGATAAAACAACAAACAAACAATGGAAAACTACAGAAATACTAATATCAATGGCTGATTTTGGATTATAACTTCAATACGAAAAATAAGGTACATGTTATCTACAATTCGAGAGGTAGATCGGCTCTCCCAAACAACCTAGACGTCACTAGGAAGCTCTAAAAAAAAAAAGAAAACTACAGCAACTCTAAAATAAAATTCTCCATCCAAAACATAACATAAACTCTACTAGTTATAGCAAATAATAAACAACAAATACCAAAACAACTCTCCCCCAATTCTCTCCCAAATCAGCCCCCAAATCTGCTCTCTTCAATTATGAAACAACTCCTAATTAATCTCCTCCAAAACAGCCCCCAAATCTGCCCTCTTCAATTAGGAAACATCTAATTATTCCCCTCCAAATCAACCCTCTTTGATTAGGAAACATGTCATAATTAATCACCTCCAAATTAGCCCCTAAATCAGTCATCTTTCCTTATAAATTTGCCTCTCCTATTTGAATTCAAATATGAGATCATTCCTTAATTAATTCCCTCCTTCATTCCACTCCTAACATAATATATTATTGCTTTGTTGTGCCCCACAAAGGGGGGCCGAAATCTTCTTGGATTTGGTTCGAGGTTCTATCCCCTCCACTGCTTACTGGGTCGACCGATCCAGCCTCCCTTGTCCTGCAGCAATAACAATACTTCCCCCAAAGAAACACCTTATCCTCAAGGTGACAGGATGGGCCGGCCGATTGAGATGCCATAGCAACCTTTAGATGATTATTTCCTCTCATCAGTGTTTGCTTCATAATAGCAGACTCAAACCCACTTAATGAGAGGAAAAGGTGGACTATGAATTGTAATTGTTCACAAAACTTGTTTCTTGGCTTGCCATAGAGGAAAAGGTGGACTATGAGAACAACCATCATTGAGCAAACATAGAGCCCTACAGTCGTGAAGTAGTAAGAAAGCATGTGGAAGAATTCAAATCAGTGGCCCAAGTGATAGATATCTCTGCTAAGTATTTGTTCTCCATTGCTAAAGGCAACCCCTTTGCTTCAAACAGGGAGATTTGGTTGAGTCCAACATCACGACCCTTCCCAACCTGAATATACTCATGGTGGTTAATATTTCCTTGCCTTAATGTCGAGTTGAATTCTGCAAATATATCCTCACTTAGGTTGATTCCATGAGAAGCCTTGCTTATGTCACCTCTAATGATGTGAAAAATCCTGTCAAATACATCTACATGCCTGTATTGGAAGCAGACCTTCAATAGAGTAGCCAAAACACTTTGTCCAATTGTCACAAAACTTGTTTCTTGGTTTGACATGAATCATCCCAAAGATGAAATATTTCCTGTAAAAATGTGCCCACGTACACCAAGAATGGTTAGTGAGCACAGTCCATGATCTTCATTGAATTCCTCCAAAAGATTCCTCATTTTCAAAGCCTCTTCTAAACAATTATCCTGATTCATATCAATTGCCTGAAGAACCTCCCCTATAGTAAAGACAATTGCATGATTTTGATTTTCTAGGTCACCTTCACCAATCTTTGTTTCTCCAGATAATTTGATGCAGTAGATTCCCCGATCAGCACCATCAGCTTGTCTTTGCAAGTTTATTTCTTTGCTCTCTTCATTCACATTTTTCCCTTTGTTGATCTATTTATCCTTGAAAGAAACTTGTATATCACTTATTGAACTCTCACTCTTCTTCTCCTCAATTATTCGCATCTTAAATTTTTTCACCCAAGGATCGCCACTGCCCCAAAGCTTCTTCATCCTCTAGTGTAGCGGTTGTCATGATCCCTCCATGTTTCCCCTATATATCGAGGGTGGGACTCCCACCTTTCTTTCATCTGCTTCACATCACCCAATCCCTATGGCTCGGCCCATCCTCCTCCTTCGATCGTCCATTCTCCTTGCCCAAAAAATCTCCCATAGCAGTCGAACACTCCAGCACCTCCACAATAAAAATCCCTTTCTGCTATCCCCCCATCTAAAAATCCTATTTCCCCCCTTCTTGGAGCCCTAGGAGGTGGCTCTTGATGAAAGGAGCTCTTTTTGCCAAACCCTTTCCATCCGATCTCTTTCTATTTAGATTCGACCAAGGAAATCCCAATCAAATCTTGTTAGGGTTAGCAATTGGAACCGTAGATAGGGTTTTGGATCACATCTCCATGAACTTTCTCATCATCTCCTCCAGAATTTTCTTTCCCTTTGATTTAGCCCTAGGAATTACCGGTGAAGCCTTTGACTGCATATCGATCATTTTCTTCATCATATCTTCCAAATTTTCAAACCTTCATTCTATTGCTGAAATACGTTCATTCATCGATCTCACATCCGCTCGTAGTTGCCCTACTTACCCTTCCAACTTTTCTTCCAACGCCTCAACTCTTCTTTTGGCCATCGATACTCGGATCAAGGCTTTAATAGCAAAAATAGGTAACTTTGATGCGAATTTGGCCTCCAAACAGCAAAATTCAACAAATGGAGACGAAAAATTCAACAGAATAAGCGATGAAAGCTTGATATTTCGGTCCAGGACACCGCTCTCATACCAATTTGATACGCCTTGGAGATGAAAAGAGCAAACAAGCAATGGAAACCTATAGAAACAATAATATCAATGGTTGATTTTGGATTATAACTTCAATATGAAAAATAAGATACATGTGATCTACAATTCGAGAGGTAGATCGGCTCTCCCACACAACCTAGGAGGGCCCCCCTAATTGTTTGGGTGATCTACAATTTGAGAGATAGATAAGCTCTCCCAATCAACCTAGACGCTGTTAGGAAGCCCTCAAAGAAAAGAACTATAGCAAAATCAAAAATCAGTTATAGCATAATCCAAAAATCCTAGACAACTCCCTCTTAAATAGCCCTAAAACACAATAACATATATAGAACCTTCCTAAATAATTTAAATATAATTTAGAAAACATTCCTAAACAATTAAACATAATTTATGAAACTTTCATAAACAATTAAATATGTTTTAGGAAACATTCCTAAACAATTAAACAACTTCTCTTTGATTCCTCCTCCTCACATAATGAATAATAAATTTCCTGGGTCCCACAAGGTGGCCCCCCTTGACGTATCAATACTCCCCTCCCAAAGAGCCACTTTGTTCTCAAGGTGGAACGAAGGAAACCGCTGCTGAAGAATATTTTCCAGTGGCAAAAGAAAATGGGCGAGTAGTTATAATCTTGGAATGCATTTCCTTGTTAAATCCACATGAAACAGCTATAGCATGTTTGCTGCTTAAAATTCTATCAAAAGTTTGTTTATGTGAAACAATACAGACATTTTTCTTTTTATTTCTCTTTTGTGAAGAATCTCTCAAAACTCGTGTCAGCATAACAGTTATTGACTTGGTTTTAAGTTCTGAATTAACAAAATCTCCAACGGTAAAAGAATGTTCCATTATCTCCGAAGAAAATGCATTGCCCTTAAATCTCTTCAAGAATTGGATAACTTTCTTTTGTTCTGCACTCAACTTATCCATCAAAAATTTATGTGAACTTGAAGAATAAAAAAGAATCAGTTGGTACATAATTTTTAGTTTTCCCTGAAGTCTCTTCATTATCTTAGCTTATGAAGTCTTGATGCTTACAGTCTTCAATACCATTTTTATTTTCTTTTGGGAGATTTGTAGGTGAATCAAGTTATGCTAATGTAGTTTTACCATCAACATCCAAGCATACTTCATTTGAATCTTTCTCTACACCAGGACCAACAGTCTTTATCATTTCATCCCCATCAATCTTGCTTGGTACAACTCTCTGATCTTCTCTCAGCATATCATTTTCATGATTCCCTCGTGCTTTCGACAGAGCTGCCTTAGCTTGCTTCTTTAACACCTGTTTCATCATCTCCTCGAGATTTACAAACCTTACTTCAATTGCTGAAAGACGCTCATTCAATGATCTTATATCCATTTGCAGCTCCTACTTCCCCCTCAAACCTTTCTTCCAATGCCTCAACTTTTTTCTCGGCCATCGGCCCCAAGAAATTGTTCTGATACCAATCTGATACGTCTTGGTATCCAAAACAGCAAAATAGTTCAAGAAAATTCAACACAAAACATATTTTTATTGATAAAAAATCAAACACGAACAAAGCAAGATACAATGGTGATCTACAATTCGAGAGGAAGATCGGCTTTCCCAACCAACCTAGACACCGCTAGGAAGCCCTCAAAGAAAAGAACTATAACAAAATCAAAACTCAATCATAGCATAATCCTAAAACCCTAGACAACTCTCTCTTAAATAGCCCTAAAACAAAATCACATAAATAGAACCTTCATAAACAATTTAAATATAATTTAGGAAACCTTTCGAAACAATTATATATAATTTAAGAAATCTTCCTAAACAAATAAATATGATTTAGAAAACCTTCCTAAAAAAATTAAACATAATTTAGAAAACCTTCATAAACAATTAAACATAATTTAAGAAACATTCATAAACAAATTAAACATAATTTAGGAAATATTTCAAAACAATTAAATAGCTTCTCTTTGATTCCTCCTCCTAACATAATGAATAATAGCTTTCCTTGGGTCCCACAAGGTTGTCCCCCCCCCCCCCCCCCAACCCCCTGGATGTATCATCCTCATTTTCATGATTTCTCCTGATCAATTTAACTCAATAATCGGATTCCAATAGAATGAATCTACTGAATACCATTTGCATAATATTGGTAAAAATGAAATTGGGTAAAAGTCATCCCCAACCCAAATCCACCCTTCGGGCTAACTAAATGTAAAAACTTCAAAAACTCAGAACATTCAAATAGTAGTTGAGATAATCTCCATGCACCATATTGCAATCCATGACATACAGAGCAACATGGCGAAAGCATGCGATTCCCGCATTGATCGATTGAAATCAATAGAGAGACCCACTCCAAGAGATGAAAGAATGAAGATGATGGATCTTAGTTATTTCTTGAGTAAGGTTTTTAATATGGCAAAATGCCATCCTTGACATCATACATAGAGCACAATAAGAGGCTTGAAAAGGAACCTTTTAACTATTGGGGAGACTATTTCCCTAGCCAACTAGGTGTTTGTTTTCAAATGTAACCATATCATAGATTAAACTTCGCTACTTCAGAAATAGGATCCTCAACATCACAGGGATTAATTGGTTGGAAGCCTATTGCTCATCATGGATGGCAGTCTTAGTTAAGAAATAATCAACTTAAGAGAAGAGGTGAAATCACCCATTCTAGTTATTTCTTGACTGATATTGAGCGCAGTTGCAGTTGCAGTTGCTTGCCCAGAGCTTTGCCCGGTTATAGCCAAGCTCACTATATGAGGATTATACATATGGAATTCAAACTTGGACGGTATGCTGCCATAGCCAGACTGATCAATCATGAAACTTGGACGTGTTGTCATAGAATATGGTGAACCAAATTAGGGCCTATGCATAGGTATCAAAGTGCTTGTCATATAAACGATATTGAAAGTGATAACACAGAAAACTCCAAATCAATCATATTAATGTGGCATGCTTACATAAAATTGTTTTAATTAAGATTAGGTTGCCAAAAGATTATCTTATTCTCCCAAACGATCATAAGCAGGCAAAAGATTGATAACAAAACGTCCATAGCTAGAATGCATAGACATGTACTAATAAAAAACAAACCTGGAATTTTGATAGATGCTCCTTTGACAACTTTTCTGTTATTGTCGATATCATGACATTATTATTGAGATCATGCAACTTCTGCACACAAGCAAGAGCTCTATTTTTACCAATATCATCCTCTGAGAAAAAGAAGTTGCTAGACAAGTCCCATATTTCTACATCCGCTTCATCATGCAAGGTAAGAGACTTTACTCCTGCAAGGACGATATTTTTTGCTGCAAAAACAACAAACACTTCAGATCATATTCCCCCAAAATATAAGCATCAAGACAAATTTAATTCATGCAATTAAACAAGTGAATGGTCAACTACACAGGCAAATTACTAAATCTAAACAAAGCCAAAAACAGTTTGCAACATTTTCAACTTTGTTAACATAGCATATTGTGTAACTACATCCCAAGTTACATTAAATCAATATCTTTAGACTTGTTTAATCATATCAACCTTATGTCAATTTAGTTAGAATTGTTTTTTGAGAAAATAGAACTTCAGCCTTATGCCACAAAATTGAAAAAGCAAAGTGGCATAAAATTGGAGAGCCAACTGTGAAAGTTTAAGTAGGAGGATTCAACTTCGACACTCATGTAGCCCCCAGAAACATACACAACAGAGAGGGGTTATTTTTAAGCAATCAAGTAGCACTAATAAGTTCAAGCTCATTTCATTAATCGTAGAGTGTTCTGACGTTTTGAGAGTCATGGTTTAGTAAAGCGTTGATACTATGCCTCTTTTCACAAAGCAGCCACATGATAATTGTCATTTAGTTTAGAAATACGCAATGCAATTTAAAACCGCACGTGCACCAATTCCACAAATTCATCATCATGGAAGACACGCTATTAAGTAATTAGTCCATTTGCGAGTGTTTTAGCAACTTAATTATATTAACACAACAAATGCAAGCAAAGCTGAACAGCATCTCGGGTCTCCCATATTGGCATGTCTCTTTTCACTCTCTCTTTCCTGTACTCAATGGTTTTACAGCATGTGCTCCTTTCCGAGATCTCTATCTCCCTGCAAGAGTAGATATTCTGCTCTTTTAAAGTATGCTCACTTGCTAGATTTGCATGCCATTCAATGACAACTGATTGCAAATTCATGTCAATTGAGTGTGAAAAATGACAATGGTGCAAGTACCACAAAAAGGTAATGTTTCAATTTCAAAATAAATAATGTTTTGAACTCAAAACTAACAATTGAACCGGTTTGGCTATTGGATCATCCATTGATTAGTTTGACCTGTCAAACTGATACAATCGGAACTAATCCAGTGAACCGACCTTATGAAAAATGACATCAGAATTCAAATACTTTTGAAGTCCCTTTATAGATATAATCATGAAGTCATACAAGTAACTTCAATGAATTAATGCTAAGTCTAAAAATCTAGATATGGCAAAAGTAACAATAAAAATTAATCAAATTATACTAGCAAGTTATGAATTAATAGATTTATTATTATGATTTCTAATTTAATTATTTCTAGTTAGCCTATTCTTCATCATGACTAAGTTAGACTGCCTCAATCGGATTACTCTGATTCACTAGTTCTGACTTGCTTTAATTGTTTCAACAAGCATTCTTAAAATTTAGTTCAAGCGGACCAGCCAAGCAATCTGTTCAAGCGGTTAAATTCACTGGGTTGGGTTAGGTTGGGTAGGGTTAAAAACATTGCAAATAATTTCAAAGTTAAAATGGTAACTTCTCCATTCTTGAGTCTAGATGTAATGTTTTAAGGGGCTCACTCTCTTTCATTGGCCACATGAATTATGGACACAAATTAAAAAAGCACAATTTTATGTGTGGATTTATTTGGGGGCATAGAATTACTAATAAAGAAAGGAATGACTATGAAGGATCCAACTGAATCCCTTAATTATAAAGTTATGAATGTGTTAGGAAATACTTGAAGATCTCAAGTAAACCCTAACAAGAGAAGCAAAAACAGTGAGAACGATCCACAAATCCAATGAAAAGAGCAAAAAAAAAACAGTAGTTTTTATTGCAATAATTAAACTAACAGAAGAAAATAGCAAGATACAATTGATCCTCAATTTGAGAGAAAGATCTATCTCTCCCAATCCCTAGACGCCGCTAGAGCCCAAGTCACAAAACTCCAAGAACGAAATCAGCCACAATAATTTGCATACCTCTAACCCTAATCCTCTCTTCCTATTTAAAGAAAGCAATTCAACAACAAATACCCAAATAGCCCTCCCTAATTTCCTCTTATTTCCTTAATTATTTCCCTCCAAAATTAGCCCTCAAATCATCTCATAAATCTGCCCTCTTCGATTAGGAAACATTTCCTAATTAATCCCCCCAAATCAGCCCCTAAATATGTCCTCTTCAATTAGGAAACATTTCTTAATTAATCCCCACTAAATCAGCCCCCATATATGCTCTCTTCGATTAGGAAACATTTCCTAATTAATTCCTTTTGATTAAGAACCTTCCTAAACAACTCCCTCTTGATTAGGAAATTTCCTAATTCCTTTTCAATCAAATTTGGCCGGTCTATCAATACTCCCCTCCCAAAATGCCACCTTGTCCTCAAAGTGGAACAAAGGAAACTATTGCTGAAACCCTTGACTAATAACACTGGACTAAAAAATGGACTGACACTGGATCGAATGATCCCTTCCTCCAGCATTTCGCTGACCAATCTCTCGATCTCATCCTTTTGGATTTGAGGATAATGATACAGATGAACACTGATAGTTGAGACTATTTCCTTCAAGATGATAGCATACTCGTGTTCCCGTGGAGGTGGCAATCCTTGAGGTGACTGAAGAATCAAGGGCTGCACTGAAAGAGGAACGTCCCCTCCCTCCTCCAATATGATCCCCTCCAGCCTATGTAATCCCACCAGATAACCTTCCCCCACCTCCTGTATGCTCCTCACCATGGTTTTAAGTGATACCATGGCTTTGGAGAGCTCTGTATCACCTCTTATCACTACTCTTCTCCCTTCCACCATTAGTTCCATCGTCAATGCCCCACAGTTGACCTTGGTGTCTCCCAAGATTTGCAGCCACTTCATCCCCAGGATGATATCAGTAATCCCTAACTCTAATGGGAGAAAATCCCCCCTCACCTGAACCCCCTATATGATCAAAACTACTCCTCTACAGATCCCCTGGCCCGTCTCCACCTTCCCTGTACCCATCATCACTCTATAACATCCTGTATCCATTAATTTCACCCCCAATTGGTTCACGACCTGGTTAGAGATGAAATTGTGAGTAGCCTCACTGTCGATCAACACCACCACTTCCCTGTCTATTATTTCCCCCTTCACCTTCATGGTATGATTCAGAGTGAATCCCACTACTAAATTCAGGAAGACCTCCGCCACATATAGATGCAGCTTGTCCTCCATCTCTCTCTCTACCTCACTCTCACCTCCCTCCTCAGTTTGCTTGTCATCACAAACGGTGAGAACCTGAAGACTTCGGTCCCTATACCTATGCCCTGGAGTATACTTCTCATTACATCTGAAGCATAGTCCCTTCACCTCTTCTCCTGTATCTCCTTCTCCGTCATTCTTTTGAAGTTCCCCCCACTTCCTCCTTCTACTGGCTTCTCCCTATGAGTCTCATAAATGTTGCCCGTTTCAGGTCCCTTGGGTGCTAAAAGAGTAGTAGTCATCCTTTAAGAGCCACCTGAACTGTTGCCCCTGACTCCCCTCTCTTGGTACTTCTGATCCTCCACTAGTTGTGCCAGCTCCATTGCCTCCCCCAAGTCACGAGGTCTTATGACTCAAACTGCGGCCCTGATCTCTGATTTGAGTACCTTCATGAAATTACTATCCAAAACAGTCTCTAATAGTCGATCTAATCGATTGGCCAGGTATTCAAATTTCTCACGGTAATCTGCCCCTGATCCTTCCTGCACTAGTGCAAAGAACTGTTCATAGAAGTCCCCTCCCCTACCGATTTGGAAATGTTCCAATAAGCTTCAACTCCATATTGGACTCCTCATGTCTCTCCACTGGTACCAAGACAACGCCTTCCCTTTCAAACCTAAGCTCGCTGCCGTCAATTTTTTCTCCTTCGTCAACCCATTGACGGTGAAATATCTCTCTACCTTGTATATCCACCCATGTGCATCCTCCCCTTCAAAAAAGGGCATCTTCAACTTCCGTACCTTTGAATCTCCCCCGTTTCCCCGGATTCCTCAATAATTTCTCCTTTCCCAAGTGTTTGGCCCTCCCCAGGTCTCCTGATCTTCCCTTCCACGCTCATACCCAAACCCCTCTTAGCTTTCAACCCTTCTTCCTTCAAAATTAGCACCCCTCCTACCATAATCCCCATCATTTCTCTCCAATCAGCACCCCTTAGTTCATGACCCCCATAACCACACCTCTCTCCATACCTTCCACCTTTCTCCTCCATGATCTCCACATCATTTTCTCTCCTACGAAATTCAAAATTCGTAGTTCTTCATACCAGCCCCTTTGTCTCCGATGCCCCCGTTTGAATTTGATTTTCTAATATCTTCTTCACCATCTCATGAAGATCAAAAACTTTTTCTTCCATGGATGAAATTCTATCTTCCACCATTGCTTTCATTTGGCATCTCCCCTTCGAGGTGTTTCTCCAACGCATCCACTTTCTTGACTTCCATCGATACCCGGATTTTTGTTGGACTCAAAATCTGAATATCGATTCCGAAAAAAGCTAAACAGTCCTCTTCTGTTTAAAAATCAGACGCTGATTTTCTCAAAAAAATCCCCCACACAGTCCAAAAATCTGCTCTGATACCAATTTGTTAAGAAATACTTGAAGAACTCAAGTAAACCCTAACAAGAGAAGCAAAAATAGCGAGAATGATCCACAAATCTAATGAAAAGAACAGAAAAACAGTAGTTTTTATTGCAATAATCAAACTAACGGAAGAAAATAGCAAAATACAATTGATTATCAATTTGAAAGGAGAATCTATCTCTCCTAATCCCTAGATGCAGCTAGAGCCCAAGTCACCAAACTCCAAGAACGAAATCAGCCACAATAATTTGCATACCTCTAACCCTAATCCTCTCTTCCTATCTAAAGCAAACAATTCAACAACAAATACCCAAACAGCCCCCCCTAATTTCCTCCTATTTCCTTAATTATTTCCCTCCCAAATCAACCCTCAAATCATCCCATAAATCTGACCTCTTCGATTAGGAAACATTTCCTAATTAATCCCCCCCCCCAAATCAGCCCCTAAATATGTCATCTTCAATTAGAAAATATTTTCTAATTAATCCCCTCTAAATCAGCCCCCATATATGCTCTTTTCAATTAGGAAACATTTCCTAATTAATTCCTTTTGATTATGAACATTCCTAAACAACTCCCTCTTGATTAAAAAATTTCCTAATTCCCTCCCACTCAAATTTGGCCGGTCTATCAGAATGCAGAGGAAGGTTTTATTCATCATTTATTAAATATCGATGACGTTTGCTATTTGTATTCAGTGATGGGAATAATGTTGGAGACATTAATACTACCGTCCATCCGTGAGATAGCTACTCATATAGCGGTATCTAGCAAGCTGACACAATCATGTACATGACTTGATAAATTTACTTTTTATGGCTACTCAACTATTCCTCCTGTTATTAAGATGTCGGTGCAATCCATTAGGAGAAATGAAGTAGTTTTGAGTTGATGAAAACTGCCCTTTAAATGTGCTTGGAGCGCTGCCATAAAGGTTTACTCAGCTATAGACAAAGGGAAGTTTCACTGTGTGGGCTCCGAAAATTCGGCCCTGGCCTCCCCCGTTTGCTTTTTTCGGGGGAGTTTTAACGAATTAAGTTCCAGGGTAAATTTTGGAGATTTGTAGATAAGACACTACCCAGAGATTTCGCCCTCATTTCGTGAGGACTTTATGATCTGAGTTCTGGTTTCCTATAGGCGCAAGCCCCCATAGTTAATTACCCCTCCCGGTAACGAGAGAGAACTTTCGATTAAGGCTAGTCGTCGATCAGATACGTAAAGATACGTTTTATCTAGCATATAGTAGCAGCATAGGCTTGTGAATTGGATATTTAAAATTGAAAGTTTCACGATCTTGCACTTAAAGCGAATGGTGGGAGAATGGATGATAGACCCGATCAAGATCCCATGGTTCCGTCGTCCCGGGCCATCGTGATCCCTGGTCTATTTAGTCAAAGGAGGTAGTCAGCCCAACCTGACAGAAGGATTCTTGTCGACAGCCATGGTTGATTCGTCCAAGAGTACCTTATAGACTTGGGGGGAGTATTTACCTAAAAGGACAAATTTGAATCCACCTTAGCTAATAGAGGGCTTTGTGCCCTATCGATCATATCCTATTGATTCATATCTCAAGAATTTGATGCCACTAAGGAACATATTGACTTTGGCTATAACCATTATTTTGTGGTGCCATTTAGCGGCAGAACCACTCAGTTCAGAGGGCCCCGGGTCATAACCATTTATCCTACAAAGTCATTTGGCGGCGAAACTGCCAGTTAGAGGACACGTACCACGTCCTTACTGGCAGGAGATTATTTGAGAATGGATCCTAGTGATATTCTCGACCAGAGACTAGCTCTTTGTGAGCTGAAGTATTTTTAAATTTGTCCATCTCGGCAAACTGTTGCGGAGGGTGGATGGATTTTGCTTTAAGTGATTAATAGATTATTTCAATTTTAAATATTTGAAATAGGATGATTTCGAGATTTTTGGATTTTCGGGTATTTGGTAGGGTATTTGAAATATTTGAAATCGACCCCTCTGGTTGAGATTTGCATTCAACACAGCTATCATTGGGGTGTATGAGGTCATTTGAAAATATTTGTATTTTGTAGAAGTTTGAGGGTATTTGACAACATGTGATCCCCTCCGGTTGAGATTTTTTTGACACGGCCATCATCAGAGTGTTTGGGGTCATTTCCACTTGTGGATTGAACCTTGTCGACTCTGTCGAGCTGTCGACAGAGAATCAGGTTTTATAGGCTTTATGCCTTTATGAGTGAATTCTCTTGATTATAGGCTTTGAAAGCCTAATATGAATGTATTAAAATAAATATCCCGGTCGACGTCGTGACCGTATATTTGCTTGATAGTTCTAACCGTGTCGACTCCTATCTATCCATGTAGAAGGATCAGACTCGAGCTTGAATTCATTTATTAACCCGCACAGCATCCCTAGACGTCACGTGTGTACCCATAACACACTCGTCGGGACCCATGCGGGTGTTTTGGGCCATTTTATAATTATTTGTTGAATATCATCGACTCCTATTTACCTGCTTAGGAGGATCGGGTTCAAATTTGTTAACCCGCGCAACATCCCTAAACGTCAAGTGTGTTCCTACAACAAGCTCGTCGGAGCCCATACAATCTCATCGACTCCTATTTACCTGCTTAGGAGGATCGGGTTCAAATTTATTAACCCGCGCAACATCCCTAAACATCAAGTGTGTTCCTACAACAAGCTCGTCGGAGCCCATACGGGTATTTGGGGGCATTTTATAATTATTTGTTGAACCTTGTCAACTCCTATCTACCTGCTTAGGAGGATCGGATTCAAATTTGTTGACCCATATAGTATTCCTAGATGTCACATGTGTTCCTACAACACACTCGCCGGAGCCCATGCGGGTGTAAGATTGCACGAGTATTTCTTTGTGTATCTATGTGCATACATATTACAGTGCACGTGCGGGGGCATTTTGGAATATTTAATTTTGATCAGCTTTGTGGGAAACTGCCATTTGAATGCAGCATTCGATTTAGGGGCTTGTACACTCCTTCTATCTGCTTGTATGAAAGTTACTGATCCGGTGGCGTGGCGTCGTACTACGGTCAATTGCCCGTTTTAAATAGGTAGACTGTCGTGCACTACTTGTTGCTTTCTGCAGATAGTTTGTTGTGCACTAACAAATCTCCTGCCTTTGCCTGTGGGTGCCAGTATATATTAGAGGTCTTTTAGATTTGCTCGTAGATGACACTTTGTGGACATGGTATATTTCCTACAGCGGCTTGTAGGTATTTACATTTGTTGTATATCACCTTCTAGCTTGCAATGGATCAACGTCTTTGTTGGCCATTTGGATGGTAGTTGATCGTAGGGGTATTGTAACATCCACAAATTGTTGATCACCACCCACGTATATATTATTGCGTATATGGTAGAGTTTTCGTCATTGCCAACAGGCATTCGTAGCTACTACAATCCTTCCTGCATTTGCTTGCAGATATCATGTTGTACACATGACAGGCCTCCCACAGCGGCTCATAGAAGTTTGCACTTGTTGTAGTCTTTAGACATTTTGCTCGTAGATGGCGTCTGGTGCATATGGCGAGTCTTCTACAACAACTCGTAGGAATTTTCACATGTACTTATATTTGTTACACATCGACCACCTTTTATTGTGGGGAAACCAGTATATTCACCTGGCACTGAACTGTGGTTGATTACGGGGGTGTGGTTGTATTCCTTACTATTGCCCCCTTTATGTTTCGTTCATGTATAAATTACTACACATTTCAAATATTAGAAATCCTGCCATAAGTTCTCTATCTATTTGCATGCTAGCTCTTGTTGTCCACAGAGAGCTTCTATGTTCATCCATAAATGATTAATGTCGATTGAAAGGATATGGTAGCATTCACCGTCTGCCTCTTGAATTCATTTGTAGTTTGGCGAGTATATTGCATTCATTTGTATGTATTTTCTTGTTGTCCGCAAACACCCACGAGTCTCCTATAATTACTTGTGGATGGATTGTTATTTGTGTTTGCAAGCTATTGTATTCACCTGTATGCATTTCACTATCATTCATGGATACTTACAAGTCTCCTATAGTTGCTTGTGAAAGGACCGCTGTGTGTATTTGCAAGATAATTGACATCGCTTCTAGGAAGGATGTTATGTTGTCCAAATTCATCACTACTTGTAAGCAAGTAGAGTTTGTAAGTCTTTTATTATCCTTGGAAGTAACTCATAGCTTGCATGATAAGTTTGTTCGTCACCATGTGCTCACAATCAAACTGCATATGCCTTCTAATCATCGTCATTTTTGTATGACTTGCTTACAAGTGAAATTGGGTTCTTTGTATGCATATCTTTTTAGCATTCTTAAGAATTGTTGGATATATATGCAAGACATCTGCCCGTTAGCTGTTGTTGATAGTAGGCAAACTATTTTCCTTGCGACTCCTCCACTTTGCTTGTAGATATGTTGCATTCATTGTTATGACTGTTGATAAGTCAATATGTTTGTTCATTCTCGTTGATTTTTAATACATGTAAGGAACCAATACGTTTTCTTGCATATCACTTATGTTTGAAGATCTCCCACAACGAGTTCCCTGTGGTCCATTCAAATTCAGATTCTTGTTTTCCACATTTTTGTTCAAGTTCCAGTATTCTGTTGATTGATCCAGCCGAGTCCTTTATATTCAAATTTAGGTTCAGATTATTTGAGCTTAATTCATTTAATGTTCATTCAATTTATAAGTTCAAATCCAAATATAGTCCCCTGTTGTTCATTTAAGTTCAAGCTCCTCTTTCATTTTGTTCAAATTCAAATTTATGTTTAAGTTCACAAGTCCAAAAGTCCCATGTTGTCCAAATTTGTTCAAGTCTTCTGCATTTCAAAAGGAATTTCGGTAGCCTCAAGGGGTCTCCCCCGTTTAGGGGAAACTACAGGAGTCTTAACCAGCCCGCCACGTCAAGAAAGACGTGCACGGTTGGTGTCGGGGGACACTGCGGCCGTAGTCTTCATCCCCCACCACGCCAAGAAAGGCGTGCATAGGTCTTCAAAAATACATGTTAGAAAAAATAGTTTTTCCCCGAGTACGGATACTTATATTTTGCTCCTCCGTGCTAAGAAAAGCATGCACAAGACTTGCCTGCCTCGTCGTAAGCGCCGCACCAAGTTTCCTCCTACCACGCTAAGAAAAGCGTGCATAGGGGGTCCCCTGGTGCGCCGCAAACGTCAAAAACAGGACTTTAGGGGATTACCTGACTCGTCGCAAGCATCGCAACGAGCTTCCTCCCACCAGGCTAAGAAAAGCGCGCATGGGTGGTTGCTCATCACGCTGCAAGCACCGAGGATGGGTTCTCAAAGTTTAGGAGGTTATACCTTGGCGAGGGAACATCATTGGAGTGGGCATGCAGATCGAGGCAAAGGAAAGTATTTCTTTCTTTTCTTTTTTTTGCTCCTTTCTTTTTTTTCTTTTTCCTTTTTTTTTCTTTTTTTTAACTTTAATTAATTATGATTAATTATAACTAATTATAATTAAAGATAATTAATTAAAATATAAGATAATTAATTATAATTAAATTTAATTAATTATAACTAATTACCATTAATATTAATTAATTATAATTAAGAATAATTAATTTATAATTAAGTTAATTAATTATAATTAAATTTAATTCATTATAACTAATTATTTTTTTTATTAATTATTATAATTAATAGATACTTAATTTATAATTAACTTAATTAATTATAAATCATTATAATTAATAATAATTAATTAAAATTAGAATAATTATTTATGATTAAATTTAATTAAACATAATTAATTATAATCATTAACTTATATATATATATATATATATATATATATATATATTAAAAAAAATTTATACTGCCCTAGAGGCGGTTTGGCAACAGGACTTTGGCTGAAGAAGCACCCGATAGGGAGAAAGTTACCTTCACAGCGTAAGCTCCCGTCGTTGCTTGCGACCAAAATGTCGTTACTTACGATCCACAGGGAGGGAGCGGCGTCAAAGGAGCGAAGTCGCCCAACAACAAAGGAGGCGGAGAAGCTCGCGAATGGGAGGAAGATACCCTCACGGCAAGCGAGCTCCGATCGTTGCTTCTAATCAAAACGTCGCAACTTCCGCTCCAACAGGAAGGAAAGTCGTCGGAGGGGCGGAGTCGAACAAAGGCGAAGGGATTTTGCGTGAGGAGGAATGATCGCGGGGGCTTTGAAAGCTTTGCCCCTTTCGGTATTTAACGACGAGCGAGACAATACGACGCATTAAAAGCGAATGTGGGAGAAACGACGTCGATGTGCAACGAGCGGCGCGGGATAGTGCATAGGATGTCCGATTTCACAAGATTTACGGGATTTAGTTGGCTGTTGTAGGGGGAACGACGTGCGGAGGACAGGTAAGAGCGCCCTTTTTTAATGTTTTGCTTTTGTTTGCTATGGATACAGGTCAACACACTGCCACTAGTATGGCAATGTTTATGGTAACTCTTGGTGGCGCACAAGTTGAACATTGAAGAAGTGGAGTAATTTGAAGATGTAATAACAATGCGGGGAGGGCACTCTAAAAATGAGCCATATGAAGTTTATATTCTTCGTTGGATTCTTTTCTTAGTATTTATAGGGTTGGTGATAAAGGGATGCATTCATGTAGCGGATGTTCAAATTATAGCAGCATTTCTTTTATAGGGACCGCATAGAAATGTAGTGTTGCAAAAGAAACAAAAAATAAAAATTAGATACACCTCTTCTAAACCAGTATAGAAGGGATGCGTTTTAAGAACTTTAATATAACATAAGGATTTATTTAATTTTAATTCCATTTAAAAGGACTCAAATACAGTATACAGGACTAATATAACAAATGCTTTTGTTATGGGATACATTTACGTAGGTATACACTAAGTAGTATCTCAATCAAATGTTAAGATATTTCTACTAATTTTGTGGTATCACATGCTAAATATAAGGTTCTTTTTTACTTCTTATTTGTCTGATGAAAGGAAGCTATACTATATCCTTTTTGTTTAAAAAAATATTTTAATGAACTTACATTAAAAAACAAAAGCTTATCTAGCTGTATGCAAATATGGAATGCATGTGCAGATTGATTGTTATGCAAATATAGTTTCCTGCAGACCTAGCTACCCAATTTCTTCCATACATGAGTGCCGACAAACCCACCAATGTACTTAAACTCAAACACACATTCACTCGCACATTTTTAAACACATAAAGCCTTGACCATTTTATATATATCTGAACTTATATTAAGTACACACTATTTGTTCATGTATTCATCATCAAAGAATTGAAGATTTACAGTTTAGAATCAGCAACCAAGCATATACCTAAAACCTGATGCAGCTTCACCGAGTCATCATTCCTTGCTATTTTTCCCTGCTTTAGCTTTGTTCTGGTTTGTTACTTTTATTACCCTTATTTGCTATTCATGGTTACACCGTTCTGTTTTTTTAAGTGAGTGGAAAGACTACTTGTATTGTACGCAGTCAAGTTACAGTAGAAACTGGGTCCTAGAATTCATCTGCCCTTGTACTTTCTCTACTTGCAAACTTCTATGCCACATTGGTATCAGAGCATTTGCTCAATGACTGACAGTGAGCAGTCCCTGGTACATGCAACGTTCACTATTGGGAAACACTAAACGAAGCTCAATCGATGATCAAAAGAAGGTGGATGGCTTGACTACTGACTTCTGGCAATTTGTTTCTGAAATTTGACAAGCTTCATGCACTAAGGAGCAGCAGCAACTTCCCACTAGCAATCATACCAGCGAATTTGGCAACCATACTAGAAACTGGCGAGGCTCAGTGGTGAATAAGGATCTACAATGAGCCCTAATAACCATTCCACCAACACATTTTGAATTTCCTGACTTCGAGAGGGGCTTTATCCTTGACAACAACACACCTATTCCAATTATGATTTGGACAACAACACTTATATTGTAGAATCAACCACGTAGACAGATCTATGAAAAAAATAATTTCCATGGAGATTTCAAAGTAAAGATTAACATACCCTTTTTTGACGAGAACTTACATATTTTGGATCACCTCGACTAGGAACAAACAATAGAGGCCTTCTTTGATTACATGGAAATCCCACCCAAGTGGCAAGTCAAATATGTTGCCTACAAACTCAAAGGAAGGAAGGGCAAAGTCAAGAACTAACGCCAGATGAAGCAATTACTCAGGAGACAACCCCTTCCATTGGATTATAAACAAATGTTATATTTACAATATCAAAGATGCTCACAAGAATCTCAGATCATCGCATATATTAGAGAGTTCTATCGCCTGAATGCCTAACAATCTCACTCAGCAACTGATTGCCAGAAACATTGGAGGGGTTAAAATTTTCAATTTGAAATAAACTTAAGCTCAATTTAGTTTGATTACGATCCCACGCAATGAATTTCACCTATAAGGAGAAACTCCAATCAGGTTGTAACCACTGAAGCATGAACAATAGATGTCTAGAGACTGAACAATTCATTGAAACAACCAACACTTCACCTCAACCTATGCAAAACAAGTCCCCTTCAACCCCAACAAAATGTTGATGCTTCCCCCAAGTTATGAACGCAGGCCAAAATGGGTTCCCAACATAAAACATCTACAACAAGCTAGGTCTGTTGAAGTGTTTTTGTTGTTTCAACCCAATCATCTCTCTAATAATTATATGAGCTGACAACAAATTCAATTGATGGATGGAGACCAGGAAGAAAATAACCAAACTTGATGCCAAGCCATTTTTAACACTAGCAGTGCTATCACTAAAAAAGTTCGTAATATATATTAGTGGAAAACAAATGTACTAGAAATATTATATATAATAATGTGGTTATAGCTCTTCAATTAAAGACAACAAACATCCACACCCATACAAAATTAGCTTTCTTCATAAAAGAATTGACGGACTTGTAAAAAACATGTGTGTGGGCTCCGAAAATTCGGCCCCGGCCTCCGCCCGCCTTCTACTGCTTTCTTCGGGGGGGAGTTTTAACGAACTAAGTTCCGGGGTAAATTTTGAAAGGCAGATGAGATAGTAGATAAGACACTACCCAGAGATTTCGCCCTCATTTTGTGAGGACTTTATGATCTGAGTTCTGGTTTCCTATAGGCGCAAGCCCCTATAGTTAATTACCCCTCCCGATAACGAGAGAGAACTTTCGATTAAGGCTAGTCATCGATCAGATACGTATAGATACGTGCATCTGGCATATAGTAGCAGCATGGGTTTAGGGTATTGGAAAATTGAGGGATTTGATATTTAAAATAGAAAGTTTCACCATCTTGCACTTAAAGCGGATGGTGGGGGAATGGATGATAGACCCGATCAAGATCCCATGGTTCCGTCGTCCCGGGCCATCTTGGTCCCTGGTCTACTTAGTCAGAGGAGGTAGTCGACCCAACCTGACAGAAGGGTCCTTGTCGGCAGCCATGGGTTGCTTCGTCCAAGGGTACCTTGTAGACCTGGGGGGAATATTTGCCTAAGGGGACAAATTTGAATCCACCTTAGCTAACAGAGGGCTTTGTGCCCTATCGATTATATCCTATTGATTCATATCTCAAGGATTTGATGCCATTGGGGAGCATACGGGCTCTGGCCATAACCATAATATAATGGTGCCATTTGGCGGCGACCACCTGGTTCAGAGGGCCCCGAGTCATAACCGTTTATCCTGCAGTGCCATTTGGCGGCGAAACTGCCGGTTAGAGGACTCGTACCACGTCCTTGCTGGCAGGAGATTATTTGAGAATGGATCCTAGTAATATTTCGACTAGGCACTAGCTCTATGTGAGCTGAAATAAATTTTAATTTGTCCACCTCGGCAAACTGTTGCGGAGGGTGGATGGATTTCATTCTTTGAGTGTTGGATGGTTTGATTTCAATTTTAAATATTTTGGGGTTTTGGGGATTTTCTGGAGATTTGGGAATTTTTGTGGAGCTTTGAAGTTTTGGATATTTGGGTGGTATTTGAAATGATATGTGTGGACCCCTCCGGTTGAGATTTGCATTCAACACGGCCATCATCGGGGTGTACGGGGTCATTTATGTTTTATTGATTGGACCCTGTCGACTCTATCTACTGGTCGATAGAGGATCGGGTTTTGTAGGCTTTGTGCCCTTTATAAGTGAATTCAATTGATTATAGGCCTTGAAGGCCTAATATGAACGTATGAAAACAAATATATAGGTTGTCACAACTGTATATTTGTTTGATGATTCGAACCCTGTCGACTCCTATTGATCTTTATAGAAGGATCGGGTTCGAACCTGAATTCACTCATTGACCCGCGCAGCATCCCTAAACGTCACGTGTGTATCAATAACACGCTCGTCGGGGCCCATGCGGGTGTTTGGGGGTATTTTATAATTATTGATTGAACATTGTCGACTCCTATCTACTTGTATAGGAGGATCGGGTTCAAACTTATTGACCCGCGTAGCATCCCTAGACGTCACGTGTGTACCAATAACACGCTCGCCGGGGCCCATGCGGGTTATGATTATATTTTCCCCTTTTAGTGTACCTATGTGTATACAAATTAAAGTGCACACGTGTAGGGGTGTTCTTGGAATATTTGTACACGCCTTCTGTCTGCTTGTACGAAGGTTGCAGATCCGGTGGCGTAGTGTAGCAGCTTGGGGATTGAACTGTTTGCTGTGTTGTACGGGTAGACTGTCGTGCACTGGTTGCTTACTGCAAGGAAATCGTAATGCACTAACGAATCTCCTGCTTTTACCCATGGATGCTTGAATTCACTACAGTTCTTTCATATACGCTTGTAGGTAATGTACTATATGTACGATGAGTTTCCTACAGCAATTCATAGAAGTTTGCTTTTATTGTAGTCTCCTTGCATCTGTTCATGGATAGTACATTCAGTACAATTCTCTTGTACTAGCTCACCAACAACTTGTTGAATGAATAACATGTCTTCTACAATGACCTGCTAAGGTATTCATGTGTATCTATTGACAAATTATTGCTTGTGTATGAGTTATGTTGAACATTGTAATTCTTCCATCCTCCTTGCATAATGAAACTTATTCTCCACCTTTGTTTGTAGGAGATGTGCTATTGTACATATGAAGAGTTTCTACACTCACCCATGGATGCTCTTACAATTGCTCGTAGTTACTCATGTTTGTAATTGATTGCTCTAGTCACTTGTATGTTCTTCAGCGTTGACTCTAAAATACTATAGTATCCATCGTCTAGAGTTATCGTATGTTTAACCCTTCTGCTTGTTCTGTGTTACATCACTCAGTTCAAGTTCGAGTTCAATTCAACTTGAGCCCAACTCAAGTCTTACATAAGTCCTTTACATTCATTAAGTTCGTTGTATGATTATTTCAGCTCAAGTCCCCTGTGGTCTAACTCAAGTATTTGCTTGAATTCAAGGTCCAAATTCTGTTCAAAGGTTCACAAGTTCGAGCCCAAGTTCAGTTCACTGTAATCTGACTCAAAGTTGGCCTTCTTTTTATTCATCAGTTCAATGTCAAGCTCAAACTCAAGTCCCATCTGAGTTCAAGTTCATTTGGGTTTGGTTCAACTCAGGTCTTTGCAACTCATTTGAGTCCAAACTCATTCAATTTTAGATCCACCGTTGTTCGACTGCAGTTCTTATCTTAGATGAAGCTCACCTCTTGTATCTAAATCCACTTGATTTTAATGTCATCACTTAATATTCATTTAAGTCCAGTTTCCTTGCAATCATATGTTTTGTTTTCTGTAATCAAATTGCAAGTTCCGTTCAAGTCAGGCTCTTTGTGGTTTTCTTGAGTTCAAACTCAATATGAGTCTTCTACATTCATTCAAGTATCGTGTGATCCAACTCAAATTCTTACTTGAGTTCAATCATTCAAGTTCAATTTTACATCAAGTTCTATATGATCCAATTTGAGTTCAGGTCCAGTTTGGTCTGCAAGTTCAGGTCTGAATTTTGCAAGCTCCTTGTGTTCAATTATACTTCAATCCAGTCCGTTACCATTTGATTTGAGTTCTAGTTTTGGTTCATGTCCACACTTGCTTAGGTTTTAGTTCATCTAAGTCCAAAAACAAGTCCCTTTTAATGTCCAAATTTGTTCAAATCAGGTCCAAGTACAATCTCAAGTTTACCCGAAATTTCGGCAGCATTCCGGCATCTCCCCCGTTTAGGGGAAATTACGGAAAACTGGGCCTTTCCCACCACGCTTAAGAAAGCGTGTATGGTAGATGCCCTCTTTCGAGGACACCGCGGCCGTGTAGAATCTTCAATCCCCCACCACGCTTAAGAAAGCGTGTATGGGTCTTCGACGTACCTGAAAAAGAAAAGCATTTTGTTTCCCCGCAGGTATGGGTACTTAAGATCGTCCCCAACACGCTAAGAAAAGCGTGTATAGGGTCTACCCGCCTCGCCGTAAGTGTCGCACCGGGTTCCCTTCCCACCACGCTTAAGAAAGCGTGTATAGGCGGTTTGCCGGCTCGACACGAACGCCGAGGATAGGATTTCGAGGTGATTACCCGTCTCGCTGTAGGCGCCGCACCGGGGTCCCATCCCACCACGCTTATGAAAGCGTGTATAGGCGGTTTTCCGGTCCGCCGCGAACGACGAGAACGAGTTCTCGGAGTTTTAGAGTTTGGAAGTTATACCTTGGCGACCGGCGGTGGTTCGTGGATCGAGGCAAGGGAGGGAGGAGCACTCCTCTCTTAGTATTTTTATTAATTATAATCAATTGTAATAATTAATATAATTAATTATAACTAATAATGATTAATTAAGATTAATAATAATTAATTATTATCAATGATTAATCAATTACGATTAATTAAAATTAATCGTACTTAATTACAATTAATAATAATCAATTTATAATTAATACTAATTAATTAAAAATTAGTTAAAATTAATTACTAATTACTTACAATAAATTGATAATTACTCGCAATTAGGATTAGGATTATCAGACTACAAAATTTATGCGACATTTGAACAGGATTTATGTGAAATTTGAGCATGATTCTTGCTAAACCCTCTCTCAGAGAGTTAAGTCCTCATTTCCTTCTCTTCTGCAAGATTTGATGGACTTGGCCGAAGAAGCGCATGAGAGGGTAGAAAGTTACCTTCACAGAGAGCAGCTCCAGTAGTTGCTTCTGTTCAAAAGGTCGTAACTTCCGCTCCTTGGATCGGGACTAGGGCAGAAGTCTGAGGAGTTCGGCTTGGACTTTGGCGAGTATAGGGCGACGGGAGTGAGGGGAGGAGGCGACGGGACCTGAAGTTCGGCTTCAGTAGGGGACCTTCGGCTAAGATCGGGTAAGAGGAAGGTCTCCTTCTCTCTCTCTCTCTCTCTCTCTCTACGCTTGGGAGATCGGAGTTGTGGAGTCGGCGTCGGAAGGGCTTCGGCCTGTAGCAGGGGATCCGGCAAGATGTCGGTTGGAGGAGATGGTATGAGGATTGGGGGCGGGGTCGGCTCTGGTTGGGCTCGGCCTGGGGAAGGAGTCGGAGGTTGAGGGGTTCGGTCGTGGGAGCTGCGAGGATTCCTGCGTGTTAGGAGCCGAGTGTGGAAGTGTCGTGTGAGCTTGCGGAAGGGAGAAGCTGCGGGAGTTCTTGCCAGAGCTGAGCGTGGGAGTGTCGTATTTAACGACTCAAGCTGGGACACGATCGAGGCGAATGCAGGACGACTGCAGCGGCGCCGTATGAACAGTGATTCAGCGGGATATCTTGCGGGGTTTCAGCGATTCGACGGAGGTAATTCATTTCATTCTTTTTTTTGTTTATCCGTTTGAGGTCAACAAATGCCCCCCAACAAATGTGGTTCGCGTCTAGAGCAAATCATGTTTGTTGTATGTCGATTGACCTTGTGGATTTCTAGATATTTATTCTAGATGTCACACAAATGTCTTCGTTTAGTGGATCTCCAAAAGTTTGTTTGGATGTCACACTAAGATTGTCATTCTGTAGATCTTCAAGAGTCTGTCTCGGTGTCTTCACAGATCTTTAGATGCACTTGTAATTAGTAAGAGGATTGATATGATGGCTTTAGTCATGTAGAGACCCAAAAGATACTGATAGAGTACTTTATAACCAGATCCCTAGAGTAACACTTTGTAGGTTGATAATAATATATAACAATGTCACTTTCTGTTCTTCTTTTGACACTACTGCTTTCTTAGTTTTCAGTTTTGATTTTATAACTGTACTGACAATTCTTTGTTTCTTGTGCAGGTCACTACAGAGATAGGATCCAGTCAGTCAGCTACCACTGGAGATTTGGTTCTGGTACGTTTTTTAGTTTGTTTGTTCTGTTTCCTTTTTTTTTGGCTGCTTACTGACCCTTGTTGCCTTGTGCAGGTTCCAGAAGTGCAGAGTACCTGGTCTTTGGAAGGAGCTGAGCAGAGCTATTGACTTCCTCTTCAGGCATAGTTTAGAAGACAAATTTGTAGTCCTCTGCGAAGGATATTGTACTTTTCTCTTTTTTTTGTTGATGTAAACTTGTAAAAGAGAACTGAAAACTTGTATATGGATTCTGAATTAATAAAATGAAGCATTTTTGTGAATTCTACTGTTGACGAGCTCTCTTTTTACTGCTCCTGTGATTTCTGTGGTTGTACTTTGAGCTGTGTTGATGGTGATGTAAATAATTTTAAATATTTATTTGGGGATTTCGGCACGCGGCACGATGTCGACCCAAATAAATATTTAAAATGCCCCCAGCCTTTAGGGACACTTGTAGATGTCGTTCGGGATACCTCTTTCTTGTAGCTTTAGTTTCCCTGGGATTTTGGTTCATCCTGTCCTATGCTTTGTGCTGCGGACATTGATGGAGAATTATCTGATTTGTCTTCATTGACTTGTCAGAAGATTTGCATGCCTTCTGCCCTTTGCTTCTAGCTTTGGCGGGCTTGATGAAGGAGTAGATGCCGGTGACCTAGATGTATTAGGTCGTTGGCGAGAAGTCATCGGTCCAGAGCTTTGTGCATAACGGACTTGTTGATGACAGAATCCTCTTAGTTCAGCCTCAGGCTTTTCATGAACTTTGGATAATTTCTTCGGTCCTTTGCTTTGTGCTTTCGCGGACTTGTTGAAGAAAAGTTCCTTCGATCCTAGCTTGATGCTTTACGGATTTGCTGAAAGATTTACAGGTTTTGGTTTCGGTTGATAGTACCAAACTTGGGTAGTATCTTGATCCTTAACCACTTGAGAAGACTTTAATCTGAGTCACTTGAGTTCATCAGATTGGGAGAGCTGGGATTTGACAGCCCTTTGTCCTCTGGTTGCTGAAATGGGGGTTCTTCTACTGCGGCCTTTCTTATGGCGTGTTGAGTAGATGGAGCTGCCAGCGATCCGGCCATATTTGGGCGTGTTGGATCCGACCTCTTACACCCATTCAGGCTTCAGACTTGAGCTAGGGGAAATGTGCTTCCCAATGCTGATTTTGCTGAAGTTGATAGATTTTGAGTCTTCTTTTGTGGTTGAAGATTTAGAGCCTACGCAAATTTGGTAATTGCTCGAGATTTCTCCTTCCCACTGGAACCTTGATTCTCCGGTCAATTAGGAGAATTTTGTAGACTACGATCACTTGAACTTATCGAGTCAGATTTGCCTTCGTACTTCCTACAGTCCCTACTGACGGGTTGACGAAGTGGGGGTTCCGCTACTACGGCCTTTCTTATGGCGTGTTGAGTAGACGGAGCTGCCAGCGATCCGGCCATATTTGGGCGTGTTGGATCCGACCTCTTACACCCACTCGAACCTTAAGCTTCAGGCTGCTGAAAGACTTCAGGTTGTTCTGGCTCAATTTGTTAGAGTGTGTAGTTGTAAAAAATCTTTTTCTGACCTTTGAAATCTTGGTACGTTGGAGAAGGTGGTGTCTCGATCTTTTGCAAGACCACCTGCACATACTTTGAAAAGAATTCATTGTATTCTTCAGTATAAAAGAATATTCGTGTTGGTGATTTTAAATATTTATTCGAGGATCTCGGCATGCAGCGCGATGTCGACCCGAATAAATATTTAAAATGCCCCCTGTCTCGCAGGGACATTTCATAATAGAATAAATTTGAAATCTTGATATTTTAAATATTTATTTGGGGATTTCAGCACGGAGCATGATGTCAACCCAAATAAATATTTAAAAATGCCCCCTGTCCTGTAGGGAGATTTTGAAATGCATTTTTGCAACACAAGAGAATTTCAAAAATATAAAATGTAAAGTGTATATAGATATGCATGGAATACACAATACATTAAATATAAAATTTCCTTGAGCAATTTTACGCATGGTACTTCTTCAGGTGTCGACCGTTGATCGGCGGCATGGGCCTCTGACCGTGCAGATCGATGAGCTGGTAGGCTCCTCCTTGGTACACCTTCTCGATGACGAATGGGCCTTCCCAG
The DNA here is from genome assembly GCA_019925795.1 of Dendrobium chrysotoxum. Taxonomy (NCBI): domain Eukaryota; kingdom Viridiplantae; phylum Streptophyta; class Magnoliopsida; order Asparagales; family Orchidaceae; genus Dendrobium; species Dendrobium chrysotoxum. The sequence continues at coordinate 70,035,261 of CM034302.1, read as the reverse complement.
TTGGATACGAATTTGCCACCAATTTTTCGGTGAGGGATGATTGGCCTTCTCAGCACCAGGACCAATTCCCCTTCTTGAAAGGATCGAGGGCGCACCATCCGATCAAATGATTTTGCCATCCTTCCTCGGTAGATTTCTAAGTTCTGTTGGGCTTGCAACCTGACTTCGTCGAGTGCATCGAGCTCCTCAATTCTTAGGCGAGCATTCTGCTCTTGAGTGAGCTCATTCTGGATAGCGACCCGAAGAGACGGTAGTTCAACTTCTAGTGGCAAGACGGCTTCAGCCCCAAACACTAATGAGTACGGAGTGGCTTTGGTTGGTGTTTTGTAGGTCGTACGATACGCCCACAATGCTTCTGCCATCTTTGTATGCCATTCTCTTTTATTCTTGGTGAGGATCTTCTTCAATAATTTCACCAGCGTCTTGTTGAAGGCCTCAGCCAAACCATTGGCTCTTGGGTTATATATAGACGAGTACCGCCAGTCAATCTTGTGACGATCTACGAATTTGTAGATTTTTGTACTCTTGAATGCTGTGCCATTGTCTGAGATCACCCGGCGTGGTACACCGAATCTATAGACGACATTGTGGGTGAAGAAATTGATCACGTGCTCGGACGTAACTTCCCTGAATGGTGCCGCTTCTGCCCACTTAGAAAAATAGTCTGTTGCTGCCAGTATAAAGCGGTGCCCTGCCGATGACGGCGGATCTATTGGCCCAATTATGTCTGTGCCCCAACATTCAAATGGCCAGGACGCTATCGTTGGGTGTAGAGGATTTGGCGGTTGATGAATGACATCACCGTGAATCTGACACTCGTGGCACTTCTTAGCGTGGTTGATACAATCTCTCACCATCGTAGGCCAGTAATAACCCATTCTTTTAATTTTAATAGCCATCTTGGGACCTGACTGATGTGCTCCGCAGAGTCCTTCATGTACTTCTGTTACTACTTTATCAGCTTCTTTGGTCCCTAGGCACCTTAGCCACATTTGATCAAAAGCTCGCCGATATAGCGTATTATTGACAAACGCGTATCGCAATGCTCTTTTTCTAATTTGTGCAGCCAGAGATTTATCTGTTGGAAGTTTGCTTTCTTTGAAGTAGTCGACGAGTGGTTGCCTCCAATCGTCTTCGACTTCAACATCTAGGCAATCCAACCACGACTCTGAGAATCTACCAGTTCTTCGTCTTTTTACTGCTGGACGTTCCTCTGGTTGATTTTTAACAGTGATTTGTTGGGGAGGTTGAGGATCAACCGGGGCTGCGTCCTGTTGGCTTGAACCTGGTATTCCCTCTGCCTGCGGGAATTGTAGGGTTGCTGGCTCTAAGACCCGGCGATTTTCAACCGCAATGAATATAGGTGGCCTCTTATCCTCATTTGCAAGCTCCTTGGCCAGTTTAGCTAGACAATCTGCTTTTGCATTCTGTCCTCGAGGAACCTGAGTCATCTTGACATTCGGTATTTGCTTTAGAAGCTCGAGAGCTCGTCGGTGATAGTGAGCCAATTCAAGTTTGCAGATTTTGTAAATGCCCAGAACTTGATTTATCACAAGTTGAGAATCGCCAAAAATTTGAAGATCTGTGATTTGAATATCAATTGCAATCTCCAGCCCTGCTATTAGAGCTTCATATTCGGCTTCATTATTGGTCCGAGGTTCCGTTAGACTGAACGAGAATCTCATTATGCCTCCCTCGGGTTCTATAAAGACGAGACCGATGCCAGCTTGGGCCTTTGCAAGATTTGGAGGTTTGGGAGACTTGATAGACGATGCCCCATCAAAATACATCTCCCAAAACGGTACATTTTCTTCTTCATCAACTTGCATGATTTGTTCATCTGGCAAATCATCATTGAGCGGAGAGTCAGCTGGGATTGGATGTGCGGCGAGGAAATCTGCCAAAGCTTGTCCCTTTACTGCTTTCTGTGGCATGTACGCTATATCAAATTGCAGTAATAGCACTGCCCACCTTGCCAGATGACCTGTCAACGCTGGTCTTGTCATCAAGAACTTCAGCGGATCGATCCTTGATATCAAGGTGATTTTATGAGATAACATGTAGTGGCGAAGTTTCTGGACTGCAAAGATCAATGCCAGACAATGTTTCTCAATTGGAGAATATCGTATCTCTGCTCCGATTAATCTCCGACTGATGTAATAGAGTGCATTTTCTTTTCCTTCCTCATTGTGCTGAGCCAGTAACGCTCCGAGGGACTCTTATAGTGCTGCCGTATACAGTATAAGAGGCTTCCCCGGAATTGGCGCTGCGAGCATGGGTGGATTCAACAAGTATCTCTTGATACTGTCAAATGCTTCCTGACATTCTTCATCCCACTTGAAACGAACGTCTTTCTTCATCAGTTTTGAAAATGGCTGGCACCTACCCGACAGATTCGATATGAATCGTCGAATGAAAGCCAGTTGCCCTTGCAAGGAACGGAGTTGACGGAGGCTTCTTGGCGGTGGCATCTCAATGATCGCCTTGATTTTGTTGGGATCGACTTCTATGCCTCGATGACGAACGACATAGCCAAGAAATTTACCGGAGGAGACCCCGAAAGCACACTTAAGGGGATTCATCTTTAGATCGAACTTCCTGATTCTTTCAAATACAACCCTCAGGTCATTTAGATGCTCTTTTCGGTCTATGCTCTTAACGACAAGGTCATCCACATAGCACTCGACCTTTTGATGTATTAATTCATCAAAAATACGGGTCATCGCCCGTTGGTAGGTGGCACCAGCGTTCTTCAATCCGAAGGGCATGACCGTATAGCAGAAAATGCCGATGGGCGTTCTGAATGACGTATGCCTTTCATCCTCAGGAGCCATCCTGATCTGGTTGTATCCTGACGATCCATCCATAAACGAGAACATGTCATAATTTGACGTGTTGTCTACTAGGAGTTCGGATACAGGAAGTGGAAAGTCATCTTTTGGGCACGCCTTGTTGAGGTCCCTGAAATCAATACAGATACGAATCTGTCCATTCTTCTTCTTGACAGGGACAATATTGGCGATCCAGTCAGCGTATTTCTCTTCACGGATGAAGCCCGCTTCTATGAGCTTTTTGGTTTCAGCAACCACCTGTTCTTCAATCTCCAATCTCATTCTCCTTGGAGCTTGTTTGACGGGTGCGACATCCGGTTTGATTGCCAACCTGTGAACTGCTACGTCAGGGGATAAGCCGGGCATCTCAGCATATGTCCAGGCAAAGCAATCCCTGAATTCACAGAGGAGTTCTTTTATCTCTTCCACTTGATCTTCTGGCAGAAGGGAACTAATGAATGTTGGGCGAGGGTCATCCTCGGTTCCCAAGTTGACTTCTTTTAGTTCGTCCATAGTGGTTGCCTGTCCACCATCTTCAAGCTCTTCTGGTGCAGGCTTGGCCTCTAGAGGCTGATCATCGTAATCATCAACTTCATAGACCTCTTCATCAGACTCGTCATTGGGTTCAACTTCCCTACAAGTGATGGCTCGGCAAGTCTCCTTCCGGATGCATTTTCGCCTGACGAATCCAATACCTTTATATGCATTCATCTCCTTCCGCCGCATTGGACGTGGATTCCTTCCGTACCAGAGACTTAAACACATACGAAGTTGTCGTTTGGGGGTGGGAACATTGATCCACTTTCGCAACATTCTTTGAATACCTTTGGTATTAAACCTAGGTATCCTCGTAGGTAGTAATTCTTCAGAATCGATGAAGACATGGTCCCAATCACGATTCACTTCTTCATCCTTTCCTACGGAGTAGAATATATTCCCTGACTCGATCCCCTTTCTGATTGGAGGCAGATAAAGGGTTACAAGTTCTTCAACTTTATGCACATCTCGTTGAATTATTTCTTTAAAATACTGTAGGGGAATACGAGTGACTACGAGCACGCTATCTGAGATTGACAGGCTATCTATTCTTCTAGAGAATACCTCTTGTACCGTGTTCATATAGATAGAGTCGTAGTCATAGTCATCATTTGAATATGCGACCTCCCTACTCCATTCGTCCATCGAATGGCATACCTTCTGGGATTTTGTAGAGGTGACATCCTCTTCATCTGTGTCGCTCCCAAGGTGAGGTACACGTTTCCTTTCTTTAGAAGTGGAAGTGGTAGCTTCTTTGGGAAGAGTCGACGTTGTCTTCTTTCTCCCCACCTGCTTCCTCTCACCTTTCTGTTCAGGTTGCTTTGCACTCTTTGGGTTAGATGCTTGAGCCTTTAGAGAGTTTGACAGCCTCGGCTTTTTAGGCGTGAAATACTGCGCATCTTCATAGACTGTCGCTTCATGGACTGCAAAGGGCTGAATATCACCAGAGATCCTGAATTCTTCCCCATCCCTAAGGTACTTCATGCACTGGTGTAGTGTTGATGGGACGATGCCATACTCATGCAACCAGGGGCGACCCAGGAGCGCCTTGAATGAAGTGTCCGCATCAATCACGTGAAATTTAGCTTCTGTATGGAATTCTCCAAATACAAGAGGGAGCATAAACGATCCAAGGGTTTTCTGCCCTTTTTCGTTAAAGCCATGTACCATAAGCTTATCTGGCCCGAGGTGCTCTACGTTGAGGCACAATGAACTTAGTGCTTTTAAGCTCATGAGGTTGATGGAGGATCCAGGGTCGATCAGAATTCGACTGATTACCAAATCGTCACTCTCTGCAGTAACATACAGAGGTCGATTGTGGTCTGCCGTCCCAAGCATCATGTCGTCCTCAGTAAAAGTGATGAACGGTTCATTTCGAGCTTGCAGGACCTCAGTCAGGTTGCGCTCAGCGAAGTACGCCTCATATCTTTCGGGGTCTTTGAGAGCCTGAATCAAAGTCTCCCGAAGATCCTTGGACATCACCAGAGCGTCGTATATGCTGAGCTGGGCAGGGATCTTCCTCAGATGGGATAAGATATTATAATCTATTCCCTTAACTGGAGTATGTTTCTTCTTGGGATCCTCGGAGATAATGTCTTCGTTGACAACTATCTCTTTTCCCTTATCCTTATTGGATATTCCCTTCTTTAGCGGAGGTGGTAGTATCTTGCCACTTCTCAACTGCACTTGAGCGATCTCTTCTGGATCAGACTCATTTGACGGTGCATTTTCTTCAGAGTCTGCCATCGTCGCGTCTAGGGATTCATTCGTTGACTCAGAATCACCTCCCAGATTTACATGTCCTATCTGCGACGCTATATCGGGATCAGATTCATCTGTCTTTGAAAAATGCAGATCCTCCTCTGAGCTGTAGTCCATTGACGATGTTGCCAGACAGGTTTCAACAATCATCTCTCTGACATATTTTTCTTTTGTCGGAGTTATTAGCGTTACTGAAATGACTCGACAAACTTCTGTGGGAAGAGGATCCTCATCAGCCTCTTCTGCTTCGTCAATCTTGAGCTCTGACATAAAGTCAGCAAGCTTAATAGGACGCCTCGCGGTCTGGTAGTATTCATCCAGACTATCTATAACCCTTTGGGTTGCTGTTTTCTTTTCCTTGGGCTTCTTTAGTTTTGTCTTCTTCTTGGAGGACTTTTTCTTTCCAGACTTTGAAGGGCCCGCTTGGTTAGGAAACTGTTTAGAAGCAGACGCTTGTGCCACAGGTAGAGCCTTGGGGTCTATCACTGGCTCAGTGGGAGATTTCCATTTTACACATGGAACTTCTTCAAGCTGTTTCAACATTTTCACAGTTTTCTTAGAGACCACAGTCTCCCACTGTTCTTCTGGAATCGGCTTCTTCCCTTTTCTCCTTTCTTCAATCGGGGGTACGGAAGAAGTCGTAACTACCCGAGTTGATTCTTTTCTGGGATGAGTCAGCACGTTGTCGGACAATGTGAGCTCTCCCCTTCGATATTTTCTTTCAAGCCAATCCTTGAAGACATAGCAATCTTCAATTGGATGACTCATCACCCGATGATATGGGCAATAGTTTGGGTCGCCGCTATGTTTTGACTCCTCGGGTCTCTTGCACTCTGGCAGTTCTAAACCCGCTTTCAACGCCTGTCGAAACAGCTTGGCAACACTTTCCCTTTTAAATGAATATTCCTTATTCATTTTGTCTTTGAGGGAGGGGAACGTTCGATCACCAGTTCCCGTTGTTTGTCGCGGGCGTTCTCCACCGCCTTGATAGGTTTGTGGTTTATCATTACCCCCGAGTATCAGCTTCGGCTGGGGGTTAGGGTTGTAGACTTGCCTGGGCTTTTCTTGATATTGCATTGGCTGCTTGCCTTTGTCTACATTGTAAATCACTTGTTTCTCCTTATCAGCTCTGGAGAAAAATATAGAGTCAGCCTCACCTCTTCTAGCACCTGAGGCTTTAGCTTTCTTGGGCTTATCAGAATAATTCTCTGTTTTTGACAAGTTTAGTTTCTCGAACTTGGCCACTCTGTCCAGCAGGTCCTGAAATGTGGTGATAGTAGCCATGCACAGGAAGGGTTGCATTTTATCATCAACGTTTCCCATTAACAACTGTACGGCATGTTCTTCTTCAAGTTGTTGCTCACATTTCATGCTTAGATTGCGCCAGCGAGTGATGTATTTAGTCACTGATTCTTCCTTCTTTCTCTTATTCAGAGCAAGGTCAGCGATCGTTATCTTCTCGGTCGTACTGGCAAATCTCTTCACGAACATATTCTCTAACTCTGCGAATGTCTTTACAGAGTCATTTGGTAGTTCGGCGTACCATTCGAAAGCAGCTGCTGTTAAACTGCTAACGAATTGTCGGAAGAGTAGAGCATCATTCCCTCCAGTATTCCCGCAGGTGGCTTTGAACTGCGCCAGGTGCTGTCTGGGATTTTTGTTGCCATCAAAAGTATTGAATTTTGGCACAGAATATCCCTTCGGGTATGGCACCTGATCATACTCTGCCGGGTACGGGCGACCTTTACCCACTAGCTTCTCTGCCTGATCAATAGCTATAATAGCCCTGATCCTTTCTGTAATGATCCCTTCAAGCTGTGCAGCAGTCACAGGCTCGGAGGTACTTGCGATATTCTGCGGAGTAGGCTGACGAGTGGTATTCTGAGCCTCGTGGCCACCTTCAGGAGTGTCCCGTACTCCTGAGACTTGCGGCACTTGGAAGTTTGGAGGATCAGGGGGAGGATTGGGCATAGAACCAACTGCAGCATTTCTCTGCATGATCTGCATCATTGCCGTCATTTGGGTCATCATCTCTGTCATTTTCTCATGCAACTGAGAGATTTCCCTATCCTTGGCCCTCATTTGACGTTTCATTTGTCTCTGTATTTCTGCGAGCGTGACATTCTCGTCAGCAAAGGGATTATCCTCAGCCTCTTCTCGCTCTTCTTGGGAATGGACACCTCTGCCAGTGGTGGACCCGGCTTCATGGCGTCGCCGATATACTTGTCTAGGCGGTGGTTGCCAACGATCGTCATCTTCATCATCGTCGTAGTAGGCCTCCTCTTCGACATTGATGTGTCTCACCATGTAGACCACCTCCATGTCCAAGGTGTTATTTACCTCTTCCAAGTCTTCTTCTATGTATTCCATATCTTCTTCTAGATTTTCTTCCATGTATTCTTCAATATTTTCTTCTCCCGTATCTTCTTCTCCTTCTTCTAGTACTCGGATCTCCGAGCGGCGGCGCCACTGGATCTCCGGTTCTTGGTTAAGCAGGAAGATCTCTTCAACCCGTGGGCTACGGTCGAAGTTGGTCGTCTCTTCCTTTGAAGGAGTTGGTGAGCGACGGGATCCCTTGGAGGATTCTCCAAGCTGTCTACCGTTGGGAGGAGCGTCATCGTGGGCCTTCTTTTGGACCCACTTTTGACGTTGTTTGTAACTGGGGGCGGATCTCCGGGAAGCAGTACCGGATGTCACGCCCAGATCAGTCTTTCTTTCGTTCTTTTCTTCTCTGCAAGGCCTTGGCCTCCAGATTTGTTTTCCCTTCCACCGGGACCTTTCGGCGGTGGATCCCTGAATGTGTGGTTCAGGTGTCACACCCCGATGTTCACCGCGTGGGGTTTGTTTTCTTTCCTTTTTCTCCACAGCAAGAGACGGACGCTCTCTTGGTGGAATTCTTCTTGCTTCGACCATAAGTGGCCGCTGGTACCTTCTCTTTTTCAGTCCTCTCTCCTTCACGGTCTTCAGGACTCTGTAGACTCGAGCTGAGAGAGTTTCAGGCTCCTTCTTTTGAGGAGGTGGGACTTCAGGCTGTCGGTCCCAGAATGACTTCTTCAGCTCCCCAGTTGAGCTGTTCCTCTTAACCCACTTCAAATTTGCGAACCCATTCCGGGTAGGAATGTTCGCTTCGAGCTCTTGGGCCGACAGATTTGAGGGATGAGTTGAGAATTGTTGCTGAGCCCGGAGCTCAGCATTCAGTTTCCTCCTCTGTCTCCTGGTCAGTTTTCCTCCAGATGAGGAAGCCTCAGAAGTGTTCTTCACGGGTGCAGGTAACCCGGTTGGCAGATGTGTGGTGTTTGTCGTCACCACGGAGATCCTTCCTCCGGCTACAACCCTCTTGGTGGCCGGGATTTCTGGCTGCGACAGCCGTTCAAAGACAGAAATCCTCTCACGAGGATTTTCAGCAGCAGCATGTCGTTGTGCTGGCAGGTGCACACGACGAGTGGTAGTTCCAGCAGAGTGTGACCTCCTGGCTGGCCCTTCAGTATTTCTGCCATTCGTAGGAATGGCGGTGGCCCTTTCAACAACAGCAGGGAAGTCAATGCTACCAAATTGGATGGTAGCTCCAGCATTCCCTGTCTCGATGATAGCATTTGCCAGTTGGATCCTGGCTCCTTGTCCCAGCTGGACAGTCATTGGTGTATTCTGTAGATCCATCTGCATAAATGAAAGGTAAGGGTTAGTGATCAAAATTTGATACATCACCCCACACTTTCAAAAATGCAGAGACTTGCACAGAATAGAAAACAAAAATAGATAACATTAGCGGGCAAATTCAAATAATACAAATTTAAAATACTGCTAAATACGTTATCCTGATAAATTTGTTTTAACGATAATTTTGAAATTTCAAAATTTTGATTCACTGAATGATCATTTTGAGAGATTCAAAATTTTAAATCTGCGTTGATTTGACTGCTACGATAGTACTGAGATGACTAGCCAAAGATGGAAAGAGAAACCATTCCCCAGCGGAGTCGCCAGAAATCTGTGGGCTCCGAAAATTCGGCCCCGGCCTCCGCCCGCCTTCTACTGCTTTCTTCGGGGGGGAGTTTTAACGAACTAAGTTCCGGGGTAAATTTTGGAAGGCAGATGAGATAGTAGATAAGACACTACCCAGAGATTTCGCCCTCATTTTGTGAGGACTTTATGATCTGAGTTCTGGTTTCCTATAGGCGCAAGCCCCTATAGTTAATTACCCCTCCCGATAACGAGAGAGAACTTTCGATTAAGGCTAGTCATCGATCAGATACGTATAGATACGTGCATCTGGCATATAGTAGCAGCATGGGTTTAGGGTATTGGAAAATTGAGGGATTTGATATTTAAAATAGAAAGTTTCACCATCTTGCACTTAAAGCGGATGGTGGGGGAATGGATGATAGACCCGATCAAGATCCCATGGTTCCGTCGTCCCGGGCCATCTTGGTCCCTGGTCTACTTAGTCAGAGGAGGTAGTCGACCCAACCTGACAGAAGGGTCCTTGTCGGCAGCCATGGGTTGCTTCGTCCAAGGGTACCTTGTAGACCTGGGGGGAATATTTGCCTAAGGGGACAAATTTGAATCCACCTTAGCTAACAGAGGGCTTTGTGCCCTATCGATTATATCCTATTGATTCATATCTCAAGGATTTGATGCCATTGGGGAGCATACGGGCTCTGGCCATAACCATAATATAATGGTGCCATTTGGCGGCGACCACCTGGTTCAGAGGGCCCCGAGTCATAACCGTTTATCCTGCAGTGCCATTTGGCGGCGAAACTGCCGGTTAGAGGACTCGTACCACGTCCTTGCTGGCAGGAGATTATTTGAGAATGGATCCTAGTAATATTTCGACTAGGCACTAGCTCTATGTGAGCTGAAATAAATTTTAATTTGTCCACCTCGGCAAACTGTTGCGGAGGGTGGATGGATTTCATTCTTTGAGTGTTGGATGGTTTGATTTCAATTTTAAATATTTTGGGGTTTTGGGGATTTTCTGGAGATTTGGGAATTTTTGTGGAGCTTTGAAGTTTTGGATATTTGGGTGGTATTTGAAATGATATGTGTGGACCCCTCCGGTTGAGATTTGCATTCAACACGGCCATCATCGGGGTGTACGGGGTCATTTATGTTTTATTGATTGGACCCTGTCGACTCTATCTACTGGTCGATAGAGGATCGGGTTTTGTAGGCTTTGTGCCCTTTATAAGTGAATTCAATTGATTATAGGCCTTGAAGGCCTAATATGAACGTATGAAAACAAATATATAGGTTGTCACAACTGTATATTTGTTTGATGATTCGAACCCTGTCGACTCCTATTGATCTTTATAGAAGGATCGGGTTCGAACCTGAATTCACTCATTGACCCGCGCAGCATCCCTAAACGTCACGTGTGTATCAATAACACGCTCGTCGGGGCCCATGCGGGTGTTTGGGGGTATTTTATAATTATTGATTGAACATTGTCGACTCCTATCTACTTGTATAGGAGGATCGGGTTCAAACTTATTGACCCGCGTAGCATCCCTAGACGTCACGTGTGTACCAATAACACGCTCGCCGGGGCCCATGCGGGTTATGATTATATTTTCCCCTTTTAGTGTACCTATGTGTATACAAATTAAAGTGCACACGTGTAGGGGTGTTCTTGGAATATTTGTACACGCCTTCTGTCTGCTTGTACGAAGGTTGCAGATCCGGTGGCGTAGTGTAGCAGCTTGGGGATTGAACTGTTTGCTGTGTTGTACGGGTAGACTGTCGTGCACTGGTTGCTTACTGCAAGGAAATCGTAATGCACTAACGAATCTCCTGCTTTTACCCATGGATGCTTGAATTCACTACAGTTCTTTCATATACGCTTGTAGGTAATGTACTATATGTACGATGAGTTTCCTACAGCAATTCATAGAAGTTTGCTTTTATTGTAGTCTCCTTGCATCTGTTCATGGATAGTACATTCAGTACAATTCTCTTGTACTAGCTCACCAACAACTTGTTGAATGAATAACATGTCTTCTACAATGACCTGCTAAGGTATTCATGTGTATCTATTGACAAATTATTGCTTGTGTATGAGTTATGTTGAACATTGTAATTCTTCCATCCTCCTTGCATAATGAAACTTATTCTCCACCTTTGTTTGTAGGAGATGTGCTATTGTACATATGAAGAGTTTCTACACTCACCCATGGATGCTCTTACAATTGCTCGTAGTTACTCATGTTTGTAATTGATTGCTCTAGTCACTTGTATGTTCTTCAGCGTTGACTCTAAAATACTATAGTATCCATCGTCTAGAGTTATCGTATGTTTAACCCTTCTGCTTGTTCTGTGTTACATCACTCAGTTCAAGTTCGAGTTCAATTCAACTTGAGCCCAACTCAAGTCTTACATAAGTCCTTTACATTCATTAAGTTCGTTGTATGATTATTTCAGCTCAAGTCCCCTGTGGTCTAACTCAAGTATTTGCTTGAATTCAAGGTCCAAATTCTGTTCAAAGGTTCACAAGTTCGAGCCCAAGTTCAGTTCACTGTAATCTGACTCAAAGTTGGCCTTCTTTTTATTCATCAGTTCAATGTCAAGCTCAAACTCAAGTCCCATCTGAGTTCAAGTTCATTTGGGTTTGGTTCAACTCAGGTCTTTGCAACTCATTTGAGTCCAAACTCATTCAATTTTAGATCCACCGTTGTTCGACTGCAGTTCTTATCTTAGATGAAGCTCACCTCTTGTATCTAAATCCACTTGATTTTAATGTCATCACTTAATATTCATTTAAGTCCAGTTTCCTTGCAATCATATGTTTTGTTTTCTGTAATCAAATTGCAAGTTCCGTTCAAGTCAGGCTCTTTGTGGTTTTCTTGAGTTCAAACTCAATATGAGTCTTCTACATTCATTCAAGTATCGTGTGATCCAACTCAAATTCTTACTTGAGTTCAATCATTCAAGTTCAATTTTACATCAAGTTCTATATGATCCAATTTGAGTTCAGGTCCAGTTTGGTCTGCAAGTTCAGGTCTGAATTTTGCAAGCTCCTTGTGTTCAATTATACTTCAATCCAGTCCGTTACCATTTGATTTGAGTTCTAGTTTTGGTTCATGTCCACACTTGCTTAGGTTTTAGTTCATCTAAGTCCAAAAACAAGTCCCTTTTAATGTCCAAATTTGTTCAAATCAGGTCCAAGTACAATCTCAAGTTTACCCGAAATTTCGGCAGCATTCCGGCATCTCCCCCGTTTAGGGGAAATTACGGAAAACTGGGCCTTTCCCACCACGCTTAAGAAAGCGTGTATGGTAGATGCCCTCTTTCGAGGACACCGCGGCCGTGTAGAATCTTCAATCCCCCACCACGCTTAAGAAAGCGTGTATGGGTCTTCGACGTACCTGAAAAAGAAAAGCATTTTGTTTCCCCGCAGGTATGGGTACTTAAGATCGTCCCCAACACGCTAAGAAAAGCGTGTATAGGGTCTACCCGCCTCGCCGTAAGTGTCGCACCGGGTTCCCTTCCCACCACGCTTAAGAAAGCGTGTATAGGCGGTTTGCCGGCTCGACACGAACGCCGAGGATAGGATTTCGAGGTGATTACCCGTCTCGCTGTAGGCGCCGCACCGGGGTCCCATCCCACCACGCTTATGAAAGCGTGTATAGGCGGTTTTCCGGTCCGCCGCGAACGACGAGAACGAGTTCTCAGAGTTTTAGAGTTTGGAAGTTATACCTTGGCGACCGGCGGTGGTTCGTGGATCGAGGCAAGGGAGGGAGGAGCACTCCTCTCTTAGTATTTTTATTAATTATAATCAATTGTAATAATTAATATAATTAATTATAACTAATAATGATTAATTAAGATTAATAATAATTAATTATTATCAATGATTAATCAATTACGATTAATTAAAATTAATCGTACTTAATTACAATTAATAATAATCAATTTATAATTAATACTAATTAATTAAAAATTAGTTAAAATTAATTACTAATTACTTACAATAAATTGATAATTACTCGCAATTAGGATTAGGATTATCAGACTACAAAATTTATGCGACATTTGAACAGGATTTATGTGAAATTTGAGCATGATTCTTGCTAAACCCTCTCTCAGAGAGTTAAGTCCTCATTTCCTTCTCTTCTGCAAGATTTGATGGACTTGGCCGAAGAAGCGCATGAGAGGGTAGAAAGTTACCTTCACAGAGAGCAGCTCCAGTAGTTGCTTCTGTTCAAAAGGTCGTAACTTCCGCTCCTTGGATCGGGACTAGGGCAGAAGTCTGAGGAGTTCGGCTTGGACTTTGGCGAGTATAGGGCGACGGGAGTGAGGGGAGGAGGCGACGGGACCTGAAGTTCGGCTTCAGTAGGGGACCTTCGGCTAAGATCGGGTAAGAGGAAGGTCTCCTTCTCTCTCTCTCTCTCTCTCTCTCTACGCTTGGGAGATCGGAGTTGTGGAGTCGGCGTCGGAAGGGCTTCGACCTGTAGCAGGGGATCCGGCAAGATGTCGGTTGGAGGAGATGGTATGAGGATTGGGGGCGGGGTCGGCTCTGGTTGGGCTCGGCCTGGGGAAGGAGTCGGAGGTTGAGGGGTTCGGTCGTGGGAGCTGCGAGGATTCCTGCGTGTTAGGAGCCGAGTGTGGAAGTGTCGTGTGAGCTTGCGGAAGGGAGAAGCTGCGGGAGTTCTTGCCAGAGCTGAGCGTGGGAGTGTCGTATTTAACGACTCAAGCTGGGACACGATCGAGGCGAATGCAGGACGACTGCAGCGGCGCCGTATGAACAGTGATTCAGCGGGATATCTTGCGGGGTTTCAGCGATTCGACGGAGGTAATTCATTTCATTCTTTTTTTTGTTTATCCGTTTGAGGTCAACAATGTGTACGGTCACATTTTCTACTGGGAAGAACTATTTATGCAATGTGCTTGCGGCATGATGGACATGGGCATATGCCACTTAATACAGGGAGGCATTGGTAATTTGATATGTCTTCATGATATGACTGTCGTACTAATGCATACTTGTGAAGGCAAGAAGATTCAATTGTTACCGACCACACACCCATCTAAAAGCCAAAACAACGATCAAGCTATATTTATGAGTGTCACAGGACCTTAATTAATCATCACTATCAAGGAAAGGTCATGATTATTTGCTCTATTAATGACCAAAAAACCTTCACTGTTTTAGCAAAATTCCACCAAATGCAGTTGCAAAATTGCTACAACAGCTCTCAAATGTTTTCCCTGCATAATTACAAGAAAATTTCCTCCAATTCACTCAATTCAACATCAAATTGATCTCATTCCGAGGACCACTTTGCCCAAATTGCCGCACTACAAAATAAAATTATATGTACACAGAATCTTACAAGACATAGTGGATAAGCACCTTCACAAAAAACTCATCCGATATAGTCTCGGTCCTTATGTGGTACAAGCACTAATTGTTCCAAAGAAGAATAGCACTTGGCGGATGTGTATTGATAGTTAGACAATTAACAAAATCTTAGTTAAGTATAGGTACCTGATGGCACATCTATGGGAAATATTGGACAAGAACATGGCAACAATTCTTTTCTAAACAAGACCCTAACAATGTGTATCATCAAATCCAAATCCACTCAAGTGACGAATGGAAGACATCATTCAAGACTCACAAGGACACTATGAATGACTCGCGATGTATTTTGGTCTGCAATGAACTAAGTACTTTATGTAATTGATGAATGAGATAAACATTCATTGATAAATTTTATATTGTTTATTTTAACTATATCCTCATCTTCAATCGATCACTATTAGATCATTTAAACCACCTCCAACTAGTGCTCACATCGCCACGAGAAAACCAATTATATATCCACCTTTCAAATCTAAACTCACTACCTCTAGTGTTCATTTCCTGGGTTTTATCATCAATGCTTCAAGTGTAGAAATCGACCCACGTAAGAAAAAGACTATCAAATCTTGGTCAAACCCTTAACGCCACACAAAAAATCTGTAGTTTTCATGGTCTCGCAAACTTATATAGGTGTTTCATTCACAATTGCAATTTCATACTGGTACGCATCACCAAATTTTTTGAAAAAAGAAAACATTTCCCTTAGGAGAAAAACAATAGTAGAGTTTCAATATATCAAATCCAACCACTATTCAACTTCGGTACTCACCATTCAAATCTTCAACAAAGCTTTTTCAAGTGAAAATTAATGCCTTATTAATTGTCAGGGCGAGGTTTTGTTTCAAGAGGACAAGACAACAAAGGTTTTTAAGCAAAAAAATTATGCTCTTTTTAACAGAAGCGATAGACTCATGAGTAGGAGCTTTATACAAACATTCAAACCTTAAAACAATGTGAATATTATCTATTAAACCAAGAATTCAGTTTATTCAATGGCCACCAATCTCCACAATTTAAACTCAACGAAATTTAAGTAGGATGCATGTCAGATGAGTGATATTTCTACAAAAGTTTAGTTTCCTTTTCAAGCATAACGCAGGAGATGCAATTGCATGGTGGATGCACTCAATCGTTGTGCTAGTCTCCCAGTTATACTACAAATTAGTATAATGGGAATGGACATAGTGCAACCATTATATGCGATTGACAAAAATTTCACAGAACCATGGTCTAAGTGCATCAATCATTGCCCAATCAGTGACTACTCATTATAGCAAGATTTTTTATTTTAAAGGCAATCAACTATGTATAATCGACACTTCACTCAGATGGAAATTAATCAAAGACCTTCATGGCAGCACATACTGGGTGAGACAACTCTAGCTCTACAACAAGGTCATTTATTCTAGCTGAAGCTTCACCAAGATGTATGCCGCTATATTGAAAAATGCTCCATGTCTCACATACAAAAGATTCACTCAAAACACTGGATTATATTTTTCCTTGCCTGTTCTATATTCAATTTGGGAGGACTTGAGTCTTAATACTATTTTAGGATTATCAAAAACTAAGGGTGGTTTCAACCACATAATTGTCACAGCAGACTAATTTTTAAGGATTGCGCACTTTTTTGCTTGTAAGAAGATAGTTCATTTGCTTTATGTTGCTCAACTTTTTTCAAGGATATTATTCAATTACATACTATCTTAGAGTTTAACCATAGATAATGACATTAAGTTTATCAGTTACTTTTAAAGAAACTGTGGAAAGGACTTCAAACACAACTCCGCCTGAGTTTATCATATCACCCACAATCTAATGGCTAAACGTAAGTGGTCAAACACACTCTTAGCAACATGATTTGTTGGCTTGCTAGTGATTGTCCAAGACAATGGGATGAGGTATTAGTCAAGTTGAATTTGTGTATAATGAAATGACTAATTGTTTTACAGGTACAACTCATTCAATATTGTCAACCACACTGGTGGGATCGGATGTCATTCCTGGAGCTCACGATAAACCAACAATGGATTTGGTCACCAACTTTGACAATATGCTTCAACACGAGAAAAACAAGCTTTCTACTACCAACAACCTCTACAAATAGCAAGCTGATTCACAACATAAATAAAAAGCTTTAAAGAATATGACTTAGTCATCATCTGTCTTTGCAAAAACTATTCTCCATCAGTACCCATTCCAAGTTGAAACCAAGAATGAAAGGATTTCCCCATAGCAAAAAGGATAAATACCAATGCTTATGCATTGACTCTTCCACTAGATTTGAACATTTCTCCAACATTTAATATGGCTGACATCGATACCATGCTGCTCACTGAACTTGAACGAGTTCTTCAAAGGAAGGAATAAATTGATGCAGCTTCACCGAATCATATTTCCTAGCTATTTTTCTCAGCTTTATTATTTATATTACCTTTTTAGCTATTTGCGGTTACACCGTTTTGTGCTCAGTGAGTGTAAGGACTACTTATGCTATAAGCAGCTAATTAGCGGTTAGCTTTTGATATATTTCTTTGTGATAAGCAGAAGGGGTAAGCCGTTGTTAGTACACTGCTACAGCCACCCATTACCTTACTTTTCAGCAACTAACTCTGTTTTGCAGGAGTACCTTTTACAGTTTTAATCAACACCATTCATGTGTATCTGATTAAGATCTCACCGTTGATTATATGAATTAGCCTACTATACATACCTCTTGTAAGCTGGATAAAACATATTGATGTAGGCAAACTAGAAAGAAAAGTCAAGAGAGCAGAACACTAAGACAAATGAAAACTAAACTCGATTCAGCTTAGTATGCAAGCTTCCAAACAACACCAAAACAAACGAAAAGTTAAATCAAACGAAACAAAATAAAATAAAATAAAAACGCTATACTCAGAACAACCGGCAAGCGGTTTCCTCACATGCAACAATAAGTAGAGAAAATTATGATAAAGTGCTTAGGCTTGCAAACAAAGGGTCCACCACACCAAGAAGGGTCCAACGTCCAACCAAACTCCTCCGGCAAATGTCTCCAAATCAGCCAACAAACATCACTCAATAGCTCAAGAAGAAGGATACAAGTGGAGTGGAACTTGCGTAGAGAAGAAGAGATTAGAAGCCAAGACCAAATAGAGAGGAGGGAGAGGTGGAACAAGCTCTCAAGCTTTTCCAAGAAGAGAAACCCTCAAGTTTTAGAGAATTAACTCACAAATTTTCTACTCCCCAAATGCTTCAAAACTCCACAATTTATAGGGAAAAAGGGGGCAGCCAAACAGCTACAGCACCTCCAACCAAACCAATCAGGTAAGGGGAAATGGAAGGCCAATCAACACCCAATCAGCACAATAAAAGCCACGGTACAACCAGCAAAATAGGGGAAACTGAAGGGGCCAGAACAGAGAACCGGGACAGCAGCCAGGGAGCATTGGACGGACAGCACGAGGAACCGGAACAGACAGGAAAAAGGGGAGAAGAACTAGCCACGGGGAGCAGCACCAAGAGGAAACCGAGAGGACACAAAGAAAGGAAAAGGCAAGCTCCACTCCACAATATGAGCTGAAATAAGAAGAATTACCTTTTTATATTAATGAGCTAAAGTCACAGCTCAAGCATTTATGAGCTAGAACTAAGTAGCTCCTAAAAAATCCGGCTCAACACCAAAGCAACCAAAGCCCAAACCGAGAACAGCCAGCAGCCCAAAGGACCCAAAATGCTAGCAAACCCAAGACTTGCCATGCCCAAGCACCTCCTACCATGATCATTGGATGATCTCCATCATTGGATAGTATAAAAAAAATATAAAACACAACTAATATTCAAATTACATCAAAATAAAAATAAATACGCCAAAACATGAATGCATCAATTCTCCCCTGGTGGGAGAGTCTCATCTCCTGATGAGAAGGCTTCCACAATTTTTCGATAAAGATTCGGATGACGATGTTTTAACTCATTAGCATCCATCTAAGTACAGTCTGTCAAGGGACGATTCTTCTATTTTGCCAAATACCTCTTGTGCTCGCCATGTCTAGTTTTAGAAATCCTGACATCAATAATATCTTCAACCTGTTCATCGTGTTTGAAACAACAGTAATAGGAAGATCCAAAAGATAGGCATTCGTGCCCAACTTTCGAAGAACACGAAAAGACCCAAATTTCTTCCTGCTTAATTTTCCAAAAGTACAGACAGGAAATTGTTGGCGACGAAAGTAAGCCATAACCAAATCACCCTCATTAAAAAATACTTCCCTCCAATGTTTATTAGCAGCAGATTTGTATTTAACATTAGCCATTCAGAGTTTTTCAAGGACTTGCTGTTGGACAGTTTTGATATGGTCAAAAGTTTCAGAAGCTTCAGCACTAACTTTATTAGGCAAAGGCAAATAATTTCTATCTAAATTGTGAGGTATAGGCTGACCATAAATAATCTCAAATGGAGTTTTACCAGTGGAACGATTAACAGAATTATTGTATGCAAACTCAGTTTGGGACAATATCAAATCCCATTGGGATGGTTTTTCTCCAGCAAGGCATCTCAGTAAATTCCCTAAGCTTCGATTGACCACCTCAGTTTGTCCATCGGTTTGTGGATGATATGCACTACTAAATTGAAGAGTGGTTCCTAATTTTGCCCAAAGTGTTCTCCAAAAATGACTCAAAAATCTAGTATCCTTATCAGAAGTAAATGTGTGAGGAATATCATGAAGACGAACAATTTCTTTAAAAAACAAGTTAGCAATATATGAAGCATCAAAAGTTTTTTTGCAAGGAATAAAGTGTGCCATTTTGCTAAATCAATCCACAATAACAAAAACAGAATCGAACTTTCTAGCAGTAATAGGCAATCCCAAAATAAAATCTATAGAGATATCCTCCCAAGGCTTATTTGGAATAGGAAGAGGAATATACAAACCAGAATTTTGAGAAGTTCCCTTAAAAGCTTGGCAAATTTTACATTGTCTTGCCAACTTAGCAATTTGTTTTCTCATATGAGGCCAGAAATATTTTCCTCAACCAAGGCAACAGTTTTTCCTTGCCCAAAATGTCCACCCAAACCCCCACTATGAAGTTCACGCACCAGTTGTTCTCTTAAAGAATTTTTTGTTATGCAAAGCCTAGAACCCTTAAACAAAAACCCTTGATGAATAATAAATTGAGCAGAATGATTAGTTTCAGAAGTAAGGCAAGAAGCCCAAATACTTTCAAAATCAGGATCATTTGCATAAGTGTCCTTTAAAAAATCAAAAGAAGTGATGGTTGGGTAAACAGTTACCAACAAATGAGATCTCCTGCTTAAAGCATCAGCTACCTTGTTTAGCACACCAGTTTTATGTTTAATATGAAAAGTATATTCTTGCAAAAAGAAACCCATTTGGCATGCCTTTTGTTCAGATTTTTTGAGAGCCCAAAAATCGTAAAGCTTCGTGATCAGTATTTAAAACAAACTCTCTTTGGATCAAATAACATCTCCAGAATTTCAAAGCTTAAACAATAGCATAAAATTCCAAATCATAAGTAGAATATTTGGATCGAGCTTCATTCAACTTTTCACTAAAGTAAGCAATAGGTTTTCCTTCCTGACTAAGCACAGCACCAATACCAACATGAGAAGCATCACAATCAACTTCAAAATTTTTTTCAAAATTTGGCAAGTTAAGGATAGGAGCTTAACTCATTTTTGCTTTAATGATTTCAAATGTTTGTTCAGCTTGAGGTGTCCACCTAAAAACTCCTTTTTTCAAACAATCAGTGATAGGAGCAATTAGAGAACTGAAGTTTTTAATAAACCTTCGATAGAAAGAAGCTAGGCCATGAAACCCCCTCACCTCACTTATGTTTTTAGGAGTAGGCCAGTTTTGAATTGCCTCTATTTTTATAGGATCAACTTTGTTTCCTTTAGCAGACACAATGTAACCAAAAAATGTTAAACTTGAAGTCATGAAAGAACCTTTTTTAAGATTGATGTACAACTTTTGCTTTCTAAGCGTTTGCAAGATTTGCCTCACATTATTAATATGCTCAGAAGGGTGAATGCTATAAATCAGAATATCATCGAAGTATACCACAACAAACTTTTCAATAAAAGGTCTCAAAACATGATTCATTATTCTCATGAAAGTACTAGGAGCATTTGACAACCCAAAAGGCATAACAAGCCATTCATACAGTCCTTTAGTTTTAAAAGCAGTTTTTCATTCATATCCAGGTTTTATTCGAATTTGGTGATATCTGCTTTTCAAATCAATTTTGGAAAAGATTTTAGCACCGCTTAACATATACAGCATGTAATCCAGCCTAGGAATAGGAAATCTATACTTAATGGTGATTTTATTTATAGCCCTACTATCCACACACATTCTCCACGTTCCATCTTTTTTAGGAGTTAGTAACGCAGGCACAGCACAGGGACTTAAACTTTCTATAATCAAACCCTTCTTTAACAGTTCAGTCACTTGCTTAAAAAGCTCATCATGCTCAGTTAGACTCATCCTATAATGGGGAAGATTAGGTAAAGTAGCTCCGGGTATTAAACCAATATGATGTTGAATATCTCTCATCGGTGGCAACCCTATAGGCAATTCTTCAGGTGTTATATCAGAAAATTCATCAATTAAAGCTCGAATTTCTTTAGGAATTTCAAGAGTTGATTCAGTTTCTTTTTCTAAAACCAAGTGACTTCAAAATGTTTTAAATCATTTGTGTTCAAAAGCAGTTCAGGAGTGTTTATTTTAGCAACCTTGTTATTTTTGGTAGGCGAATCAGGCACATATTTTTGAGGATAGAGAGTGAACTCTTTATTATTTTGAATCAAAGTATAAGTGTTC
This sequence comes from Dendrobium chrysotoxum, assembly GCA_019925795.1. NCBI lineage: Eukaryota > Viridiplantae > Streptophyta > Magnoliopsida > Asparagales > Orchidaceae > Dendrobium > Dendrobium chrysotoxum. Next base: position 70,013,938 of record CM034302.1, on the reverse strand, counting down.
TTTTCCCCGTTGTGAATGATTTTATGATCAAATTGCCAAGGACGACCCAATAAAATATGGCAGACTTCAAGTAGTACAACATCACAAATAACTTGATCTTTGAAAGAACTTCTAATTGTTAAGTTAACAGAATATTGTTTAGTTATTGGAACTTCACCCCTTTCCTTGAACCAAGAAATTTTATAAGATTTGACAAGTGGTTTTGTTTTCAGTTTGAGTTTATCAACCATTGTTTGTGAAACAAAATTTCCCGAACTTCCGCTATCGATCATAAGAGTGCAAATTTTTCCCTCAACTGTGCAAGTGGTTTTGAAAATGTTTCTCCTAAGACACCTATCCCCATTTCCAATTTTAGTTATCAAAACTTGTCGGATTACCAAAAGTGGCTCACCTTCATCTCCCTCAACATCAACCTTTTCCAATTCAATGTCATTTTCAATTTCGGATTCGTTTTCTTCTTCTTCTTCTATCTCTTCATCGTTTTCAATGTAATTGTTTTTTGATGGGTTATTTTTCCTACAAGCCGCAGAAAGATGACCATAAAGCGCACGTTTATAACATGGTTCAATTAATCTTGATTGTTCAGTAGGTTTAGGCCCCATTATTCCTTTACCCTTATCCACATTTTGAGTTTCAAAAGATTTGATTTTTACACCTGATATTCCCACAGAAATTTGAGAAGATTGAATTTAAACCCCGCCAGTTTGTCTTCGCTTATATGTTTCAGTTATTTTATTGTGACCCATTTGATGTTGCTTTTCAATTTTTAATGTCATATGATAAGCTTCGTCAGTTTTAATTACATGACGCAAATTCAGTTGATCTTGGATTGTCCATTTTAAACCATTAATATACCTTGAGACAGTCTTTTCTTCAGATTCATCTAAATCATTTCTAGATTGAAGTTTGTAAAGCATTTCAGTGTGTACTCTTTAACAGATTGATTTCCTTGTCGCAAGTTATTAAATTCTTGAAAGATTGTTCGAGCATGATCTGATGGTAGGAGTTTTCCTCTCATTTTTTCTTTCATCCTATCCCAGTTTTGAATTTTTTCTTTACTTCGCCTTAGTCTATTATTTTGTAAGTTCTTCCACCATGTTAATGCATGACCAGTGAGTTTTAGACTTGCAAATCTAACCTTCCTATTGTCAGGTATTTCCTTCCATTCAAAAAACTTATCCATCTTTTCTACCCACTCGAGGAATTGGTCGGGTTGTAGCTTTCCCTCAAAGTTATGGACATCAATTTTTATCCCATAATCCCAATTTCTTTGTTGCCTATTTTGGTTCCTAGGGACTTCTTCACTTTCAGATGTTTGATCATTAGGATTATTGACATTTAAGTTAACAAGAGTGTTAGCCATTTCGTTCATTTGATTTTGCAAATCTGCTAACTGTTGCATCACTTGTTACCAATCCCCTTGATTATTAGCCATTTTAAATTTCTAAAGAAAGAGACTCACACCAACCAAGGATTTGCTAACTTGCTCTGATACCAAACTTAATGTAGACAAACTAGAAAGAAAAGTCAAGAGAGGAGAACACTAGGACAAATGAAAACCAAACTCGATTCAACTAAGTATGCAAGCTTCCAAACAACACCAAAACAAACGAAAAGTTAAATCAAACGAAACAAAATAAAATAAAAAAATGCTATCCTCAGAACAACCGACAAACGGTTTCCTTACATGCAACGATAAGTAGGAAAATTATGATAAAGTGCTTAGGCTTGCAAACCAAAGGTCCACCACAGCAAGAAGGGTCAAACGTCCAACCAAACTCCTCCAGCAAATGTCTCCAAATTAGCTAAAAAACATCGCTCAATAGCTCAAGAAGAAGGATACAAGTGGAGTGGAACTTGCATAGAGAAGAAGAGATTAGAAGCCAAGACGAAATAGAGAGGAGGGAGAGGTGGAACAAGCTCTCAAGCTTTTCCAAGAAGAGAAACCCTCGGGTTTTAGAGAATTAACTCCCAAATTTTCTACTCCCCAAATGCTTCAAAACTCCACAATTTATAGGGAAAAAGGGGGCAGCCAAACAGCTACAGCACCTCCAACCAAACCAATCAGGTAAGGGGAAATGGAAGGCCAATCAACACCCAATCAGCACAATAAAAGCCACGGTACAACCAGCAAAATAGGGGAAACCGAAGGGGCTAGAACAGAGAACTAAGACAGCAGCCAAGGAGGATAGGACGGACAGCACAGGGAATCGGAACAGACAGCAAAAAGGGTAGAAGAACCAGCCACGGGGAGTAGCACCAGGAGGAAACCGAGAGGACACAAAAAAAGGAAAAGGCAAGCTCCACTCCAATATATGAGCTGAAATAAGAAGAATTACCTTTTTATATTAATAAGCTAAAGTCACAGCTCAAGCATTTATGAGCTAGAACCAAGTAGCTCCTAAAAAATCCAGCACAACCCCAAAGCAGCCAAAGCCCAAACCGAGAACAGCCAGCAGCCCAAAGGACCCAAAATGCTAGCAAACCCAAGACTTGCCATGCCCAAGCACCTCCTACCATGATCATCGGATGATCTCTATCATTGGATAGCATAAAAAAACATAAAACACAACTAATATTCAAATTACATCAAAACAAAAATAAATACGCCAAAACATGAATGCATCACATATACAGTAAAATGAACTAATTCATGCGTGCATAAGCTTTCTTCTTTTTTACCTTTACTGCAGCTTTCTTACTCTTCCTTACAGTTACAGTAAGCAGCTACAGGTTTACATGGTATCAAAGCTCTAGGTTCCGGTTGCTGAAATCAAGATCTGTTCATCCTATCTTCTCTTGTTTCAAAGCTAATTGACTCCAATCGCAACTTAAATGAGTACTGCAGATTCTTCTACCAATCCGTCTCTTGTTTCTTCTCAATCTCCCGTCAAAATAAGCAAAATCATCATACCTCCTCAATTGAAGTTTCTTATGCTCAATGTCAAGTCAATAATGAATATTAAACTCAATGTTGATAATCACCTCATTTGGAAGTGCTGAAGTTGAGCATTGATGGATATCTGGATGGTTCAAACTAAACCAGTTAAGCAAATCATTATAGAATCGGGTGAAATTACTCCAAATCCTCACTATCAAACCTGAATACTTGTGGATCAAAACCTTGTTGCAGCCCTGTACACAGTAATTTCTCCGAATCTTTTGCCCTATATTTTAAACCTGGAGATCTACGGAGAAATCTAGCACACAATCAAATAGAGACTTCAATCCACCAATCATTCCAGATTACTTCAGCTGAAGAATGAATTACATCACATATCCATGAAAGATAAGACTATGCTGCAATACCTTTCGGATATCAAGAGTAAATGTGATGTTATTGCTTCTTTCGGCACCCCTTTGGATCCTGAAGATGTAATACTGTACACATTGAATGGGTTTCCTTCTTCATATCAGTCGTTTAAGACCGCGATTCATACCAATCTTCACCCAACTAGTCTACACGATGTAGTGAAGAACTCAATATTGTCGCAGAATCTGCTCGTGAAAACTCCACTCTCATGTCACCTGATCCATAATTAGCTCTCACTGCCTCCCATGACTAGGTATGTTCGCGATTTTACTCTAACTGAGGACGTGGTCGGTTTGCTGCTTCATCCATCGTTCCTATACAGAATTCTGGTCGGCATAGTGGACGAACCAACTCTGCCTATATTGAGTGTCAAATATGTTGAAACCCAGTGCATTCTGCTTTTAAATGCTAGCATAGAGCAAATCTTCAGTACCAACCGCCCTCTTCCTCAACTTTAATTGCATGCTTTGCTAAAGATACTTCAGATTGGGCACTAGACTCTAGAGAGGCTTCGTACCTCATGCCTAACATCAATCTACTACAGCAACCTCAGTCATATTCGGGTTCTCAGCAGGTTCAAATCGACAATGGGGACATGCTACCAATAACACATACTGGCCAGGTAATACTTCCAACTCCACATCGTAAGCTTTGACATGCTACTCATTTCAAAACTGATCATTTATTGTTAGCATGTCTCATACTCTTCGTCCTGTTGATCCTACCTACTACACTCAAGCTTCCAAGCAACTTATTTGGCGTAAAGCTATATCCATAGAATTTGATGCTATCCAGGCTCAAGGAACTTGGACACTAGTACCACCTTCACCTACACAAAATGTTCTTGGTTGCAAATGCATATTCAAAACCAAATATAATATAGATGGTTCCGTTTCTACATAAAGCCCGATTGGTTACTCAAAGCTTTAAACAAGAATATGGCTTGGCCTACTTAGAAACATTTAGTCCAGTTGCTAAATTTCCTACTATACGCATTCTTCTCATTGTTGCGGTAACTCACAAGTGGCAAATCTTACAATTAGATGTGTCTAATGTCTTTTTACATGGAGATCTTAATGATACAGTCTATATGACTCAACCTTCTGATTTTATTGATCAAATGCATCCAAACTATGTTTTCCTTCTCAAGAAGTCCATATATGACTTAAAACAATCCCCAAGGCAATGGTTAGCAAATTTTTCTACCCATTTGATTAGTTTCGGTTTTTAGCCTAGCACAGCCGATCAATCTCTGCTTGTTTATCAAAATGGTCCTATGGTTTTATATATTTTGATCTACGTTGATGATATCTTGTTAACGGGTAATGATGAGCAGCTCATTCATCAACTACTAACGAACCTTCACAAGCATTTTCAGTTAAAAAATTTGGGAAATATCCATCATTTCCTTGGTATTACAGTTCTTCCAACCTCCACTGGTTTATACTTAACTCAAGCATCATATGCTTCAGCCATTCTTACTCGGGCAGGTATGCAAAACTGCAAACCGTTGGCAACACCAATCGCAATCAAATGTTTTCCTTTAGCTAACAGCCAACAACCGTATACCAACCCAGATTTTTACAAACATTTAGTAGGCTCTCTCCAATATTTGACTATCACACAGCCTGATCTCTCTTATACTGTAAACAAACTGTGCCAATTCATGCAACGACCTTTAAATGCTCATTTTTCTCTGCTCAAAAGGACTCTTCATTATCTCAAAGGGACCATGTGTTTGGGATTGTTGATACAACCAACTTCTTTACAGCTTCTTGCATTCTCTGATTCGGATTGGGCAGGAGATCTTGTAGACCGTAAGTCTACAATAGGTTACTGTGCTTACCTTGGGCGTAATTTGATATCTTGGCAAGTTAAGAAACAAAAGACTGTAGCTCATTTGTCCACCGAGGCCAAATATCGCTCTCTTGCTAATGCAGCTGCAGATTTACTTTGGCTGAGACGTCTTATGCTAGAATTTCGTATCCCCACAAACACCTCCATTGATTTTTTCTGTGATAACATTTATGCCATTGCACTTGCCAACAATCCTGTCCTTCATGCCCGTACAAAACACATTGAGATATACTTCCATTTTATACGGGATTGTGTTAAGAATCAATCAATCTCTATTCATCATATCAACACAGTTGATCAAATAGCTAATATTTTTACCAAAACTTTGCCCATCAAACGGTCTCAAGATCTTCAACACAAGCTAACACTCATTAACAAGAGTGTCACCTTGAGGGGGGATAATAAGCAGAAGTGATAAGCCGTTGTTCTTACACTGCTACAGCCGCCCATTACCTTACTTTCAGCAACTAACTCTGTTTTGCAGGAATACCTTTTACAGTTTTAATCAACACCATTCATGTGTAGCTGATTAAGATCTCACCGTTGATTATATGACCTAGCCTACTATACATACCTCTTGTAAGCTGGATAAAACATATACAGTAAAATGAACTAATACCTACGTGCATAAGCTTTCTTCTTCTTTACCTTTACTGCAGCTTTCTTACTCTTCCTTACAGTAAGCAGCTACAGGTTTACACTTTGAAGTAATAGAATCAGGAAGCTAGAACTCCTCTTGTTTTCCCTTGCCCTTCCTCTGCTTGCAGGCTTGTACGCCAAAACCTATGCAAGCCGCCAAATACAGCTGAAAGCTCCACTGTTTTGTATCATCTCAAGGAGAAAGTATTACGTGCGCCCTAAAACCCGATTTTTCTCATGCAAAGCTATAAAGTATGGAAAAGGCATTCAAAGAAGCAACAAAGTAAGACAATAAAAAATGGGTTTTTTAATATAGAAATGATTTAAAACTCACGCAACAAACAAAAATGCACGGAAAAATTACAGGAGTTTAGCAGAATAACGCAATACTCAGGTAAAAAATGGCATAGATCAAAGGGTCAGAAAAGTAATCACAGATATAGCCGAAGCAACCACATTCATAGCTACAAGGAGAAATAAAAAACAAACAAAGGGGGGAGAAAAACATCATAGCAGTTCGAATTGCACCTATTTCAGAGCCAAGGCCATTCAGGCCAGATATGAGAACATTTGAGGCAAAGAGTCGTCTCATGGTCTCCCTCCCATATACAGCCAGCTGCCGACTGTGGAGATCCTCATCGATCTCCTCCGATTTACTCCCGTTCTCTTCCAACTCCATGTCTTGACCCGTAGTGAGATTCTTATCTGTAGCTACCTCCGTCTCCAATTCCTTTAACGAGACCAACCGATCTCCCATTTCCTTGATCAACAAGGTTTTTTCTGAGACCTGCTCTTCTTCTTCTTCAACGACGGCTCCCGCCCGCCTTTTTCTACGAAGCACATAAAGCAACGCGCCGCCCAAAAGTGCATAGCACCCAACCCCCAAGATCAGCGACAACAAGGAGCGGCGATACAAGCGGGAATCCTGATCTGCCATGAAAATCTCCGAATAGAAGCCAAAGAGGACGGGCACAAGGAGTAGCAGCAATAGCCCTAATATGATTCCCATCAAGTGAGCGGGAAGGAAAGAATTATTGCAAATCACGGAGGCGAAGCGTACCCAGTAGAGCTCCCGGTGATGTAATAGCCGGTTTACAGTGGAGAAGGCAAAAAGAAACGAACAATTAGCCAACCTGTACTCCGTGTTTGTTTGGTTGAGCTCTTAGCATTTTAAAAATTTTTAGGCCTTTGATTTGGTGTAAGATGGGTGTAAACACAAAATAAATATGTAAGTTTTGTTTATTTTTTTAGGTATTTGATATGAAGAATTTTTTTTTAATAAAATTAGGTGTACTAACTATTTTTTGTAAAAGGTTTGAAATATTTAAATTATTTTGATAATATAAATTCATTTCAATTAGGCAAATTTCAAATGCAACGCTATTGTCAAAAATACCCTCAATATGGTTTGAATACCATACCCTAATCTTTCGAGGCGTCATTTTCACCATTACCTGTGTTTTTGAACATATTCTCAAGCTCATGTTTCTTCATGCCCACTACAACCCATGCAACTTTGCAGGGGCAGAGTTAGAATTTTTTTTTTTTCTGAGGGCACAAATTTTCATTCTTAATTTTGGATGTAAGAATATAACAAAAAAATGGAATATATTTTATTAATATAACAATACATTCAAAAAAAATAAGATAATTTTTTTTGTGTACTGGAATATTAGCGACGCTAAAGATATATAGAGTTTAACATCTCAGCTTTGCACGAAAATCCATCACACATGCGGATAAGAGAGAGATGCAAGAATCATAACAAACATTCGATTTTTTATGTGGAAAACCCAGGAAAGGAAAAATCCATGGGGCCTAGCACTGTTGAAATAATTACATTAGAATTTGTTGTTGATTACACATGATGCCCTTTCTCGAGGGAAAACATTAACATAATATAGCAAATATACATTGTTTAGAGTAGCATACATGGTTGGAGTTGGAAAAACACAATGGCATGAGAGCTATTTTTAAGAGATTATTGGCCTGTTTATTTGGTTAGAAAAACCATAATCGAGCAACGGTTGACCAAACACCGCATGCGATGAGCAACGCATGGTGGAGGGACCCTAGTTGGGCAACTTAGTTTGAAGGACCGTAGTCTAGCGATTGTGGTCCAAGGACTGTGATTAGTGGGTGGTAGAGATCTAAAGGATCGTAATCAGGCAATTGTGATCTAATTATTGTAGTCGAAGGGTGACGGAGGTTAGAAGGATTGTAGTCGAGTTGTAAAGGTCAGAAGGATTATAGTCAGTCGATGGTGGTCTGAGGACTGTAGTTAGCTAAAGAGATCGGAGGATTGTAGTCAGGCAATGAAGGTCGGATGGACTGTAGTCAGGCTACAGTGGTTGGAGGGATTATAATCGAGCGATGGTGGTTGGTGGACCATGGTCAAGTGACAATGGTCAAGGGACCATAGTTGGGCAATGGTCGTTAGAGGACAGTAGTCAGAGGGCAACGGCTAGTGGCGATGCCAAGTTTTTTTCATGTGGGGGCATAAAATATGAAAATTAAAAATACCCTTAATGTTTTTCATCTGAGCTTGGGACCAGAATTGGTGATTTTAAGAAAATTTTGGTTAGACTTCTTATATAACAAAATGATAAATTATGTAATAAAAAACTTGCAATCAAGAGCAATAGGCAATTACTTGACACCTATAGTTTCTCCTTACGAGTCTTCACATTTTGAAATCGTTGTACAGTAACTATATTATCAATACTATTAAAATTTCTATTTTCAAAATAAGTAATCAATCATTTATTCATCCAAGAGCCTCTCATATAATTGCGTAAATGATTCTTTTCAATTTTCATAACGGAGAATGTTCTTTCGACTATTGTCGTAATAATTGGCAATATTTGTGCAAGCTTTATAGGTATGAACACTAAAGGTAAATATTATTCTTCTTTGTCTCTATCATTTTTTGTGCAAGTTCTCCAATTCCTCTTAAATTATTGAATACATCATTATATCTCATATCAATAATAAAAATCTCAAGTTGGTTATCTAATATAATGAGGTATATAGATCTAAAAAATTTGACGGATAAAATTTGGCCATACATATCAATCTTTGTTTGTCAAATACTAAATATGAGTCATATGGATTCAATCATGCTACCCACATAAGCAACTCAATGTTTATCTCATCAAATCTATTGTTGAGCTCTTGAAATTATATATCTATAACTTAATAAAATAACTTGATTTTATAATGATGTTCATTTGTAGAATTGTAGTTGCTTGAGAATAACGCCACGATCTTCCTCACATTACAAAATTAACAGTCATATTTGGAATAATTAAATTATTCTTCTCACAAAATACGCTGACTTCTACTAACAAAGTATTTACATCCATCGTCTCTCATATTTTATAGTCTTTGCTTCAAACGTTTTACCAAAGTCCTGGTATTTATGATATCTTGATCTTTTTTTTTGCAAGACTTAAGATAACTCATTTGTTACTCCCAATATAGATTTCATTATATTGAAAATAAAAATAAATTTAAAATGTTGTACAACATCAAGTGAGGCATAAGCTTCACATTTTTTCTCATTATTTGATCCATCTTGTAGTATTATATCAAGAACATTAATAACATATCCATACAAAAGATTTATATTTATAAGAGAATCATAGTGTGAGGCCAAACATGTTTCTCCAGCTTATTGAAGCCTTATTTCCAAATTCAAACATTTACCTTTGAAAATTTTATCACCTTGTTGTTGCTCTACTATTTGGTCATATTGTATCCCTCATAGTTGATATTTTCTTTTGCAGGAATGCCTAATAATATTTATTAAGTTAGAGACAGTATTGAAAAGTGAATCAACTTCAACAAGATTTTTAGCCACAATGATTAGTGCAAATTGGAGTTGATGTTCAAAGCAATGTATATAGTAAGCTAAAGTATTTTCTTTCATAATCAGATATGTTAGTCCGTTGAACTCATCACACATGTTATTGGTGTTGTCATAACCTTGCCATATATATATGTGCTTTACTCAACCCATATTTTATGAGGAGTGTTTAAACAACTTTTTTAATATCAAAATAAAGGTTTCTTCCACATGTACAAGTCCAATAAAGATCTCGATTATGCACTCTCTTTTATCAAAATATCATAATTATATAATCACTTACTCTTTTACTGATACATATCATGATTCATCTAATAAAATTCCAAATAGATCATTACCTAATTCGTTCATAATGACATTTATAGTTTCAATGACAACAACATGAGTAATTTCCTTCTGAATATCTAGAGCAATAAGTTTATTATTATTTTGGGCATTCTCTAAGATCACTTTTCTTATACTTTCATTATGTGATGCAAGGAAGTGAAGAAAATCTAAAATAAAAATTTAGTTTTTTGGTTCTTCAGATTCATCATACCCACGGAAAACTAACCCTTTGTGCAATAGAAATTGGACATAATTAATACTAGCAATTAAACAAGTTCTGTAATCTTTCTAATTTTGATTAGAAGGTATTGTAATAATAAATGTAATGTCTTGCTTTTGATTCATTAGATCTCCATATTTCCTTCACGCAATAATATGAGATCTATTTACATGTCCAATATAAACTTGAAATCTATCTTTATTTTTTTTTTAATTTTGAATCCCTTCATGCCAAAGCTATCACCACTTGCCTGATCTCCTACTTTTATCCTATAAAGATAATAAAATAAGTAATAAGTAGCATCTTTAGTTATATTATACTCTAACTATGGCTTGTACTATTTAAATCAAGTTGGATTAGACCTACATAATTTATTTCCAATTTTTGTTTGTGGTAAATCATGATCTTGAGGCTAATAAGACCCTCTTAGTAAGTAAGTTCTTCTCATTGTATCCCTATTATTTAGATGATAAAAAAAAATCTTAATCTTTGGTCAACTAGTAAATCAACCAAATTTATTTCTAAACAAAGATGTTTGGATTTGTATTAGTATTATGGCAACTTACATCATGTTTAACCTCTTCAACCTTTCTTTTGAAGTATCTCTTCATGGCTATAAAATAAATAAAAATCTATAACTATATATAATTAAATAAAAAAAGTCTTGGAGAGTTATACAAAATAATAATATACTTAAAAATAAATTACAATCAAATTATGAACATTTTAACTTGAAACAAAGATTATGATCCTTCTCTCCAAAATAGACACAATTGTAATTTATTGGACTCCCGTCCTTAAAATTATTGTAAAGCAAGATATGTAGTAAAAACTAATTATTATATAGTTAACTCAAAATTTCAGTCAATTATAATAATTCATGCCTATAATTATGATAACGTGGTTAATGAATAATAAACATTTATTAGTATTATACATGAATAATTTATGATTATAATTATTTTTAGCTTAAGAGTTAAGAGTCTCAAAGCCAAGATTATTTTTTTGGCTTCATATTTTAGTACTTCATGATATCATTAAAAAAATAAAAATTTTCTTATTCAAAGATCTCATCCATCATTAACAAAAAATAAAAAAAAATATAAATAACATTGTACCAAATAAATGACAACATATAACAAATATAAATAACATTGTACCAAATAAAATTTGAAAGACAACATCTAACAATTATTTAAAAAAAGAAAAGAAAGTCATACTTGAGAGAGAGAGAGAGAGAGAGAGAGAGAGAGAGAGAGAGAGAGAGAGAGAGAGAGAGAGAGTTATAAGAGAATATAGCCACAAAGATAACTCACATTGAGGGAGGAGAGAGAGAGAGAGTTATAAGAGAATATAGCCACAAAGATAACTCACGTTGAGGGAGGAGCGAGAAAGAGAGAGAGGACTTATAGATTACAGTAGAGAGAGAGTGCCATTCAATCTAGGAGAATAGGGAGAGAGATTTCTTTAGGATTTTCATATATATATATACACTTACCTAAAATAGTGAAATATAAAAAGAAAATTGTGTCGGCCAGTAGGGGCACGTGCCCCCACTGTGCTTCCACCGATGGAGACGAAGGTCGAGAGGATCATAGTCGATCGATAGTGGTCAGAGAATTGTTGTCAATAGGTGATAGTGGCCAAAAATAATAGTCCGACGATGGAGGTTGGTCAAATCGTAGTAGGGAAATGGAAGTCTGAGGGGCTGTAATCGAGCGATGGTGGTTGAAAGAGCTCTAGTCAAATGACAGTGACTAAAGGGAATGCAATTGGATAATGGATGTCAAAGGGATCATAGCCGGACGATGGTGGTCCAAGGGATCGTGGTAGGATGATGGCAGTTTGAGAGACTATAGTCGAGCAATGCTGGTTGGATGGACCTTGTTAGGATACAGAAGTCGATGGGACCATAGTCAAGCGACGGTGGTTGGAGGGATTGTAGTCGGGCATTGGAGATTGGAGGGATTCAGGTCCGACAATGGTGGTTTGCGAGACCATAGTCGAGCAATGCTAGTTGGAGGGATCTTAGTCAAGCGATGGTGGTTGGAGGAGCCATAGTCGAATGAGAGTGGCTAGAGGGATCGTAGTCAGGCAACAAAGGTTGGAGGGATTGAGGTTGGGTGACGGTGGTTTGAGAGATCGTAGTTGGGCAATGATGGTCAGATGGACCTTAGTTAGGTAATAGTTGTGGTACCCTAAGATCTAATAAATGGCTGAAAACCCTAAACTTATACTTAAATAGCTCAACCATTAATAAAAAATAACAAGAGCTACTTGAATCCAAATAATGAATGCAGTTCAACATGTATCATTTCATCAAAAAATTTATATGTATATTAATCCAATGTACTAATCATATATACATAAGAATAATTAAAACTAGATTACAAAATAATATCTCAGTCACTTAAACTTAGATGATTTACTAATCATATATACATAACAATAATTAAAACTAGATTACAAAATAATATCTCAGTCATTTAAACTTAGATGATTCAGCCCTTACACTTTTTTACTCTGTCAAGCCCTTCCTTTTTTCCATAAATATTAGAAATAATATAGTGAGCACAACCAACTTAGTAGACTTTAGACTTTTTTCCCTAACATATCACAAATATCCAAATTAAAATAGTAAATTACAATGTAAATAAAAAGGTAGTAACTTTTAAAAAATATATTAAATATTAAAAAAATGCAAATCTCCTAAGGTCTTAGTGTATACTTATTTTCAAAGTTATCACTTACTTATAAGGTCCCTTTTATAGAGATTTTCAGATTCATCATAGAATACTTTCCATCAGAGATTCATTTTCATTTAACCTTCACATCTTTTCAAGGTTTGCACAGAAATTTAGGAATTTCTAATATTCAATTCAGAATATTACTTGTACTTAATTCAATAACACAATATACAATATAATAATTAGAATGCACATGTCCCTATACATGATTATAACTTTACTTCGACTTATACCTCCCTTTAAACTCCCACACATGCCTATAGAAAGTGGGGCCATAATCAAAACATAACAATGTCACATAATCTCCCACACTCATTTTCAGTAAGTGGGGCAAAAATCCCTCCCACGTCTATATTAAGCAGATAGGGCTAGGATAAAACATATAAGGCCCTTGTAACATATTGAGAAGAGTGCACTTCCATATATCATAACATCTCACTTATTATGCTACGCAATCATGATGTAACATTAGCTCATTTATGCTTTCAATGTCGTAGTTAAATGATATATGAATTGCTAGAATTATCAGTATTACCAGTAAAGGTCATATTACATGTATAACATCATACTCACTGAATTCTTTTTCCTTCAACTTTGATTTCATATAGTCCAAATGTTCAGACTAAAGCGTACAATAACATATTAAAAGTTATACGGTGAAAGTATCATGAAATGTGAGAAAACATATTTTTTTCATAACTCTTTATAAAATTACTGAAATTAAAATTAGAGATAGAAGATCAGTAGTCTACCTTATGCTTTATAATATCTTGAACATACTCGATAGATGATTTTTAGCTTCTTGACCTCAAAATCCTCTCTCCTCTTCCTTCTCATATTTTCTTCTCCATGAAGGTGGCTGGGGAAATGAATTTGGAAAATGGTTTAAGATATTTTATTATTTAAAACCCCCTAATCTAACTTAGTGTCATGATGCTCAACTCCCTAGTGCTACTACGCTCCCAGAGAATCTTCTAGATTCTCCCAAAATCTTTTCATTCAAGCCTTGGCATTGTGGCGGCGTTACACAGCACTGGAATGCATTCTCATTTTTCCCCTTCACCCGAGAGCTCAATGCAACAGTGCTGCAAATCCTGACAGCGTGATGCTCCTAGAGTAATTTTTTATGACTTCTAATTTCACTTCTCCAATCAAATTCTTAACTTATCTAAGGCTCCCCTAAACATTATAAGACTTATAATTAATAATAAAATTAAAATTAACAATCATTAATAGAAACTACCATGGTTTGAGGTAGAGGGCATAGTGTAGAACATTGTTATCATGGGTTGAGGTAAGGGAAAGAAGGTTGATTGGTTTTGAACTAGCTGAAAGTGTTTTAACAAAAATTAGACTGATCAAAAAAAGGTTGGGAGCACCTCAGGATAAGCTGAAGAAATATTTTGATTCGATGTACAAGTTGGTGGAATTTTAAGTAAGAGATTTTGTATATCTAAAAGTTAGTAGAATGAAGGGAGTAGGAAGATATGGAAATGATAACAAGTTAAGTCCTAGGTGTATAGGACATTTTGAAGTGATTGAAAGAATTGAAAATTTTGCTTATAAATTATTTTGGACAAACCACATGTCAGATATCCATAATGTATTTTAGATGTCAGTGTTGAGGAAATGAGTATCAGATGTAGATCATAGAGTTCTTAAAGCTGAAGTGAAAGTGCAACCCAATTTGACCTACATGGAAGAGCTTAAAGCGTATTCTAGCCTTTGATGTAAAATAGCTAAGAAATAAATAGATTTAGATGGCCAAAGCTCCATGAACGCATAAATCAGAGTGGAAAGAAACTAGGGAGAAAGAAGTCAAGATAAGATAGCTATATTTGAATATATTGTGAAGACACCATGGATTGGAAATGTCGAGGTTGACATTTTTGGAAGGAGGGGAGGACGTAATATATATCATCAAAAATTAAGGTAATTTTCATTAATGGCCACTAATTCTAATTTGATTAGCAATTATAAGTCTTAGAGTATTTAAAGAAGTCTTGAATTAGTCAAGGGGTAGATTGGAGATGTGAAAGCCCAAGTTTGAAACTTTATTTGTGGGTGCCACCATGTCGAGATTGATAGAGTCATGCAATAAAGTTATTGGGAAAATATTATGCGCTGAGTGTTGGGTGGCACCGCTATGATGTTGGGTCTTAGGGGGATAGATTTTGAGAGAATCTAAAAAATTCTCTGGAAGTGCAGCAGAGCTGGGGAGTAGAGCACTGCGGTAGTAGGTCAAGTTAGTGATTTTCAAATATTAAAATATCTAAAATCATTTGGCAAACACAATTTTCCAACCACCTTGTTAGAGAAGAAAAAGAGAGGAGAGGAAAGAGAAAGGAGTGAGAGTTTGGAGGCTAAAACTTAAAGTTCGTCTATCAGGCCTGCTCTTGATATTGTAGAGCACGAGGTAGACTTCTGAACTCTTATCTCTGATTTTCATTCTAGTGGTTTTATAAAAACTTATTGATAAAAATATATTTTTCTTAGATTTTATGAAGTTTTCACTACGTAACTCTTAATATATATTTTGCACACTTTAATCTAAATGTTTTTACTATTAAAAATCATATTTTCACCGATTGATTTTTCCTACACAAACTTTTGAGTATATGATTTGATAGAGGCTTTTCTAGAAACTGTATTAGTTATATAAAAATCTTAAAATATTCATACGAATATTCCTCTGAAGTGAGAAGTTGAATACGAAAAATTTAATGGGTATAATGTCATATATATAATGTGGCTTCTACTAGCATTTCATGCATTATCTCAGTGCTACATTAAATTCATAATTCAGTTACTATTACATTTGCATTTACACTATTCATAGCTTGGCATTGGAGATATTCGAATGTGTGAAAAAGTACACTCTCTTATTTGTTATGAGGACCCTATATGTTTTGTCCGACCTTATCAGCTTAATGCTAATGTGAGAGGGATTTTGGCCACATGTGCTGAAAATAGGCGTGGGAGGTTATATAACACTATTTTATTTTGATTCTAGCCCCACTTGCTATATGCAAGTGTGGGAGGTAAAAGGAAGACATAAGTAGAAGTTGAGTTATAAGAAGGGATCATGATATATATATTATGATCATTACATTGCATTTGTATTAATGAAATAAGTATAAGTAATAACCTAAAATGAATGTTGGAATTTCTGAAACTATGCACTGGAGCTCTAAAATATATGTTTTATTATCTTTACTAATACCTTATTCTTATTTACTATCTTTTAATTATATTGCAACTTCATCTTTTAATTGAAATGTTGATATATGTTATGGGTCAGGGTAAGAAGTCTATTAAGTTAGTTGTGCTCATTCCATTCTTTCCAATATTTCAGGAAAAGGTAAAGGCCCAATGGAGTAGATCAAGTGTAGAGGTAAGAACTTTTGTGTTTAAGTTTAAGGTATGATTTTATGATCCAGTATTTAATTATTTGATGCATAGAATTTATAGATCTGGATTAATGTATATGGATTTTGATATGAAATAAAAAGAGTTCATATTGCTTTTATTATTTGGATTTTTTTAGTAGCTATGATTGTTTCTATGATGGTTGAGTAGTAATTATAAGTTTATGTGTTCCAACCTTCCATCAGATCCTGGCGTTACACTAATTGACATATATGTGAATGAGTTTATCCCATGCCTCACAAAAAAGATGAGAAGGTGATATATGCCATGAGCAGTTTTAATACTGGGTGAACTTGGTATGAAGGAATCATCAATATTGTTGGACCCAAGTATCATAATTTTAGGTTAGTAATATCAAGGCTTCCTTGATTGATGGTGAGTGGAGGTTATGGGAGTTTTATATACGAATATGCCATAGTAGAATTTGACCTTTTGGAAATAAAAAGTTTTGGAACCATATTGAGACATAAGAGACAACAATTTTCAAAATGGAAGTGGATTCAATCCTACAAAAGCATTACATGCAGGAATTTATAGGTTTTTAAAGAGAAAAAATAAAGATAATAAAAAATAACATTAAATGCAATATATGCAATTAATTACATGACAATATAATAATGATGATGATATAGTTTTACTATCTAGAATCTTACTTAGAGCTATCCTTAATATCTTTGCAACAACTTTGTTCGGTGATGTCAATATTTTGACCATCAAGGCTAGACGTTAGTCTATGATGAAGTCTGCATTTTAAAAGAAGATTTCTATGTCTGGCTTTCAACCAGTAGACTAAAATAATATAAACAATTTAAAATAATAGCGTCTAAAATGGAAAATGTAATATTATATAATATTAAAGATGAGAATCAATTTCCTACCAATCAAAGTCTTCTCATTATTTTTTTTTTGGGAGAAGTATAGGGTTTAGCCCAATTTTCATTAAATATAAAAAGATATTACAACTTGTGTAAAGAAAAATACAACCCAAAGTGATCTAAAATACAAATATAAGACTACACCAAAAAGCCGTGTCCATGAGAACAGAAAAAGTTACATAAAAAGAGTATAAGAAGGTAAACTAAATAAATCAGATGATTCTAGACTCAGAATGAGCAAATAAGACTCTTGAGTAGCACAAAATTTAGTCACTCTTTAGTTTTTGATATTAATGTCCAAGAAGAAAGCCTAGTTCATTATATATGGTTTAAATGATTTTAAGTTAGGACAGAGGATTGGGAGTGTGAGATTGATCAATTACAGGATCCTCCAACTTTTATGTTATTTTGTTTAGTTATTCTTTTGCAATCAAGAGTAGATAAATTATGTGTTGTGATTGTATAACTCTTGATCATTATATATAATTTTTGGAGTACAAATTTATATTGATGTTTGGATCAATAGAATGATTTTTACTTCTAGTTTATATTGTTGATAAAAGGAATTAGATAGTTCTGGTGGTGTTTATTGTTGTTATTAAAAGATAAAAGAAATTGTTTCTCCAAATTAGATTATGAGATATTATATAAATAAACATTTTATGAACCTGGTTGAATTGTACGAATTCATACATGTAATAAAAAAGTTGCAACAAATTTGGCCTTAATAGAAAATAATTCAACCAAAGGAGCATCAAGGTAATGATAAAAATAGAGACATCATTCAAAAAAGAGTTGAGAAACTGATTCAACATTAGATAAAGAAACCCCACTTCTTAAATCAATATTAGTTCCTCTTTTTGCTAAAATGTTTGCCATTTTAAGGCCACTATGTAATGAGATCCAAGTATAAGCATAATACCTTAGGGCATAATTCTTGTGCTAAATATAATTAAACCAAAGGGGCTGCTACAACCCTTCATGAAAATCATCAGAGAGAGATTTAAAAGTAAACTTATCATATCCATGCCATTTTAAAGCACAAGTAGCACTAGGGATAATAGGAATGGCCATAATGTTTGCTTGAATATTAGCAAGGAGCCCCATAAGAAGGTGTCGGCCATTCTAAAAAATAATGGCATTTGAGAAATAGTTATTTTGGTGGAATAGAGAAAGAGTAGAAGGATCCAAAAGTTCCTTAAGAGTTACGTGAGCACTAATGATCCCAAATTAGAGAGATTGGGTCCTAGGGAGAATGTTAACTGAAAATTTGCTCTTTAATGCCACAATAGCCTTATATATGGATTTCCATTGAGCAATAAATTTTCCTATGGGGGTTTTCCATTGAGAGTTGGTATTTATTTCTACACCAGGAGGCCAGTAAACCATCAAAGTTGTAAAGCCTGCCAATTAGAGAATAACATAATGTATGGTAGAGGCTACTGATAGCGGGAATGCCCAACCCCCCTAGTTTTTTGGGAAGACAGATGTTGTTCCAAGAAATTAGGGGAAGCTTCTTAAAGTTAATGTCGTCATGATATAAAAACTTTGCACAAAGCTTAACAATAAAATTTTGACAAGACTTAGGTAAAATTCCTCTAATCCAATAAGCAATAGAATTCTAAATAGTAAACTTACAAATATTATAGCCTACCTAAAAAAGATAATAACTTGGCTTTCCAACCTTCAAGCAAAGAGGAAACTTTTTGCATTAAAGGATGAAAGCTAGAAATATGAAGCCTTTTAAAAGAAACAGGAAAGCCAAAATACGTGAGGACATCACCAAAAGTGATGAATGTCGGTAATTTCCTCCACATTATAAAAGTATGAATCCATAAGAAGAAATCTCTTCTCCCTGTTCACTTTTAGGCCATCCAAATTAGAAAAATTTTCAAGGATAAAGCTTAGGATAGTGAAATTTAGAGCAGAAGCTTTACCAAAAACTTAAACATCATTAGCATATAATAAATGGGAGAGAGTTTATACACCAACAGAAATGCCCTGGAAGTATTTAGTAGGAGATCTTGCATCTAACAGATGGGAGAAGGCATCCATGGAAAAGAAAAATAAGTAAGGAGAGAGGGGGGAACCTTACCTTAAGCCTAATGAGGATTTGAAAAATGTTGAAGACTCCCATTAAGGCAAATAGAGAAATTCACATCATCAGTATAGGCTCTAATCAAAGAAATGAATATTGGAGGAACTCCTTTTAGTTCAAGTCTTTTGAGAATGAAACCCCTTGAAAGTGAGTCAAAAGCTTTAAATATATCAAGCTTAGCATAAAAAAGCATATGTGCCTTAGGGGGCTTAAATTTAGCAAGAATTGTGGATGCCAAGATGATATTGTCAGTATGAATATGCTTGTTTATAAACTCCGCCTAACTAAGATGGATAAGCAGAGGCATGATTGGCTTTAGCTTATTAGCCAATATCTTAGCAATAGTTTTGTAAAAGGATTGCATAAGGAAATGGGCCTGTAATAAAAAAATGTGATTTGCTTGACTAGTTTTAGGAATCAGGACAAGGGCAGAGGATTTTACCATCCTTAGTAGATAACAGTGTTGCAAAAAACACATGATAGCTTTGCATACTTGAATACTAATAATCTCTGGGGTTCTTTTAAAGAATGCAAAAGAAAAACCAACAAGGTATATAGTAGAGCTAGAGTGGGTAGAAAATATAGTATTTTTGATTTCTTCCTCAGTGATCAGAATGATAAGGTTTGCAGCTAGTGAAGAGGTGGGGGTAGACTCACCCACAGGTATAACATAATTGTTAGAAACATCTAGGATAGTAGAATTAAATAGCCATTTAAAATGACCAATGATAGCATTAGAGATGTCTTGAAAGTTAAAAAAGAAGCCAGCTTGAGTAAAGACCTCATTGATAGTGTTGTAATTTTTCATGATCTTGAGCTTAGCATATAGAATTTTAGGTTACTAGAAAGCAATTTAGCTTTATAATGCTGAATAGTCCAAGAGGCCCGGTTTGAACCAAGGCATATGATTTCACATTACAAATAGAAAGAGAGTGATTCAGGGCATAATTTAAAGGGTTTATTTCCAACTGTTGAAGGAGGGAAGCCTGCAAGCTTTGAACCTTAACAAAATGAGAGAACAAGAAAGAGGAGGAGGCCCAATTCTTGTGTTTAATACAAAGTTTAGAGCCTGTAACTTCTGATAAAGAATAGAAATAGGATTTCTTGTAATATTTTGAGAAAAACATGACATGAGAGCATTTCAAAAGTCAGGAAATTATAACCAATTAATAATTCTTGAGAGGAATATGTGCTTTACATGATGAGAATGGGAGATTTTTATGATTAGGGGAGAATGGCCTGAGCATTTGGGAGCCTCAACAAAAAAATAGTTAAGTAAGAAGTCCAGCCATGATTCATTCACCAAGCATCTATCTAATTTGATATGAATAGGATCAAGAGGTCTCTAATTGTACCAAGTATAAGAATTTCCCACTGAAGCCAACTCTTTCAGACTAGTTTAAAAAATCAAGTTATTAAAATGCCAAAGCTTACTAATAGGAGTAGGATTGCCACCAACCTTCTCATAGGAAAATCTACATTAATTGAAATCACCAATAATCATCAAAAAAGAGATGATAGAATCCTCAATGTCCTTGAGATCATTCCACAGAGTGAGTCTCTCATCATGAGAGTTTGATGCATAAACAATGGAGATTAGTATAGAGCAAGATGAACCTCATTCAATGGTGTCATGAATTAATTGATGGGAGGTAAAGCGAGGCTTAAAGAAGATTTTTATTGGGTTCCACTTAAGAAAAATCCTACCTAATTTAGTGAGCTTAAAATTTTGATAACTCTGCTCAATATAAATAATTTTGTATGTGGTAGAGAACCAGGGATCAGCAAAAGAACAAATTCCTTAGACTTGTTGAACTTGTATTTCCTTTCATTTATTTAGGTTGATAAAAATAGCTCGACCCTTACGTTTGTGAGCATGAATTATTTTTAGAGATTCAGTCATTAGACTTGTTGAACCTGTGGATTTTAGCTTGACCCTTAGGTTTACGAGCCTAAAAGATTTAGAAAGGTTTGACCTTAGGTTTACAAGTATAAAAGATTTAGAAAGGTCCTTAGACATGTTGAACCTATATTTCATTGCAACCATTTTGGTTAATAAAAATATCTTGACCATTAAGTTTATTAGCATAAAAGATTTTAAAGGTTTGGCCCTTAGGCTTATTGCACCAAGGAATCTTAGCTCGACCCTTAGGTTTATGAGCATAAGTTTTTTAGAGGTTTGTTTATGAGCATGAAAGTTTTTTAGAGGTTTGGTACTTTAACTTGTTGAACCTGTATTTTATTTTAACCATTTAGGTTGATAATAATAACTCGACCCTTAGGTTTATGAAAATAAAAGATTTTAAAGGTTTGAGCCATATGTTTATTGAACTAATGGATTTTAGCTAGACCCTTAAGTTTGTGAGCATGAAAGATTTTTTGAGGTTCGATCCTTAGACTTGTTGAACCTATACTTTATTTTAACTATTTAGGTTGATGAAAACAACTTGACCCTTAAGTTTGTAAGCATAAAAAATTTTAATGGTTCAGACCTTAGTCTTATTGTACCAATGGACCTTACCTCGACCCTTAAGTTTGTGAGTATGAATGATTTTTAGTGGTTCGATCTTTAGACTTATTGAATATGTATTTAATTTTGACCATTTAGGTTGATGAAAATAGCTCGACCCTTAGGTTTATGAGCATAAATAATTTTAAAGGTTGAACCCTTAGGCTTATTAAACAAATGGATTTTTGCTTGACCCTTAGGTTTGTAAGCATGAAAGATTTTTAGAGGTTTAGTCCTTAGACTTGTTAAACCTATATGATTAGCTCAACCCTTAGGTTTATGAGCAAGAGAAATTTATAAAGTTCAGCCCTTAGGCTTGTTGAACTTATGGATTTTATTTCTCAACATTCTAGGTAGGTTAATAAAAATATAGCTCGACCCTTAAATTTATGAGGAATGTAATTTTAGTAGTTAACTATAATGATGTATCATTTAGTTAATATGTAGTTTCGTAATTCCCTTTTTTTGGCAAAGGAGTATTTTGTAGAAATTGCCTCCTGTTTTTATAGGTGGAGATTAAAAAGTTATTTTCTTGCAGTTGTGTATATATAACAAACATCTTATACTTTGCAGGAGATATAAAATTGCCTCCTATCTTTAAGGAGAGAATTAAATTTATAAAATTTATCTCCTATCTTGTAGGACAATATAATAATTGCCTCCTATCTTTCAAGAGAAAATGGAATTTATTTCCTGCATTGTAGGAGAATATAAAAATTGCTGTCCGTCCTTTAGGAGGGGATTGATATTTGTTTGTTACCTTGCTAGAAAATTTTCATAAATAGCACCTTTTCAAGATATGTAGTCATGTGTGATATTTCTTTAGATATTAACTATTTATTGGTGTATGGGCCTTTGACCTTTTAGGTATATGAGTTGATAGGCTCCTCCTTCATACATTATTTCAGTGATGAAGGGTCCTTCCTAAATTGGGTAAAATTTACTGCCCAGGCGACGGTGAGGGATTATAGGTCTTCGGCGAACCAGAACAAGTTCGCCTTTCTTAAAGCTTATTGGACGAACTATTTGATCATGTTCCCTAGTCATTCTTGCCTTGTAGGATTCTATACTTTGTTGTGCTTGAAGTTAAACATCATTAAGAGCTTCAAGTTCTTCAAGTCATAGAAGATCATTTTCTTCTTTGGTTAATTCATATTGAACTACAATACGAAGAATAACGAATATGGGGTGGTTTGCGTCGCAGTTTTATAAGTGGTATGATATGCTCACAAAGCTTTTGTCAACTTATCGTGCCACTCTTTTATTTTTAGGGAGAATTTTCTTAAGAAATTTTATCAAAGTTTTGTTAAAAGCTTTAACTAAACCATTGACACTTGGATTGTATATCAAAGAATAACATCAATCTATATTATATCTCTTGATAAATTTATATATTTTAGCACTTTTAAAGGCTGTACCATTATTAGATATGACTCGATGTGGTACCCCAAATCGATAGACAATATTATTTTGAAAGAATTTCATCAAATTATCTACTTTAACTTCCCTCAAAGGAATTGCTTCAGCCCATTTTGTGAAATAGTCAGTAGCAACGATGATGAACTAATGTCCTAAAGATGATGGTGGTTATATAGGACTTATTATATTGGAATCCCAATTTTTAAATGACCATGATGCTACCGTTGGATGTAGTGGGTCGGGAGGTTGATGCATGATATCTCCATGCACTTGATATTGATGGAATTTCTTAGTATGGTTGATGCAATCATGAACAATACTTAGCCAATAGTATCCCATACATTTGATTTTAATTTTCATTTTCGAACCAGATTCGTGTACACCATACAATCCTTCATGAACTTCATTTATGACTTTTTGGGATTCCTTAGGACCCAAACATCGTAGACACATTGGATTAAATGATCTGCGATATAATATATCATTCATGAAAGCATACCTTAATAATCTTTATGATATTTGTGAAGTCATCGATTTATTTTTGGGCAATTTACCTTAATTGATGTATCTGAGGAAGGAATATGTCCAATCATTTCCATCGGATATAGCTAGGCTTTCTTACATTTCTTTCTCTTCATCATCTTGTATGATAGCTAGAGTTAACACATGCCTATTTTGAATTATTATGAGAATTGGATCCTTTTGAAGATTTGCTAATTCTTTGGCTAACTTTGTCATTGCATCAACTTTTTCATTTTCACTGCGTGTAATTCTAGTTAGAGTTACTTCAAAAATTTTTTGTAGAAGTTTCAGAGCATACTCATGATATGAGATTAGTTTAAGCTTATTGATTTTGAAAATGCTTGTTTTTTATTTAATTATGAGTAATGAATCTTTATATATATATTTATATATATATATAAAGTTTCTTGATTTTTAGGTTAATTGCCAGCTATGGACCCACTATTAAGGCTTCATTCTCAGCCACATTATTAGTGTGAGGCTCTGTTAAGCCATAAGAATATCAGAGTATCCAAATTTGTGGCGTAATAAATATAAGGCCAATGCCCACCTGAATTATCAGAAATTTAGGTAACATGACTGGTTTCATTAATAAAACTCCTTCGAAATAGAACTCACATTCTTGTATATTTTTTTCTTCCACTTCGAGTGTTTGCTCATCTGGCAACTCATCATTAAGTGGAAAATCTGCAGGTAAAGGATGGGCAGCTAAAGAATTAGCTAGAGTCTATCCTTTCACTATTTTTTGTGGCATATATGTTTTGTGAAATTGCATTAGCAAGACATCCCACTTAGCTAGATGACCCATTAGAGTGGGTCTAGTCATTAGAAAATTTAATTGATCCACTTTAGATATTAAAGTAATTTTATTGGATTGCATATAATGCTAGAGTTTTTGAGCGGCAAAGATTAATGTTAGGCGTTATATTTCATTTGATGAGTGTTTCATATTTGCACATATTAATCATTAGCTGATATAATAAATGACATTTTCTTTGTAATCCTCATTTATTTGTGTTAGCAAAGCTCCGAGTGATTCTTCAAGAGCTGTTGTATATAAAATTAGGGGTAACAAGGATTGGTGGATGTAACAAATATTTTTTTATGCTATCAAATGCTTCTTGACAAGCATCATCCCATATAAAAGGTGTATTTTTCTTTATTAGATTATAGGTCTTCTAAGAAACTACATCATACACCAACACCTTTCACTAATTCGGATGAAGAATTACATTTCCCCGATGAAGAAGGTGATCACAAGGGTAAAGAAGATTCTTAAAAAAAAAAGCCTAAAACTTAGAAGCAGTTCAAATTCTGAGGAAGTTTAAGATATGGAAATTTCAAAGAACTCTTAAGCTGAAGCTAGTTCATCTTTAGGGGTGACACAAATCCAACTAAGAAGTGGAAAGCAGGTTCCTCCACCTCAAAATAAAATAAAGGATAAGGAGAAGAACATTCAGCTCAATAAAGCTGCTATTCCATAAGAGAAGCTGCTATTCCACAAGATTCCCTTAAACCCAAAGTAACTAGTGTAAATGTGGATTATAATATATTATCCCATCTCTATAAATTACCTGCAATGCTGAGTATCTATGATGCCCTTCTTATGTCTAAGACCTTCGAGAAACACTCATCAAGGCTTTGCAAAATCTAGAAAGTGCAAGGCATTCTTAGCCAAGCAAAGCATGAAAAAGTTTTGCATACATAGAATACTACTACAATCCCTTTCTGCAATAGTGATCTACTCCTGGGAACTGAAGATCATAATCCGCCACTATATGTTATTACAGAGAGTAACAATGTCAAAATAAATAGAATTCTGATTGACCAGGGTTCCTCTATTAATCTAATGAGACATAAAATGCTCAAACGATTGACCTTGGACGTCCAATATTTAAACAGAACCACGATGTTTCTGTAAGGATTTAATGAATAAGGGAAAAGAACCCTGGGATCCTTGGTCTTACCTTTAAACTTTGGGGAACTCAATATAGAGTTGACATTTCACATAATTGATTCCAACACATCATACAAGGCACTTCTCAGAGGACCATGGCTCCACGAGTATGGTATAGTGCCTTAAACACTTCATTAATATATAAAATATAATCAAGATAATGAAAAACATCGCATTGATTGTGATGAACAATATTTCTTGGTGCACGAAGTCAAAATCTATGATTTTGCCAAGTACTTTATAGCATAAAAGCCAAAAGATAATGAGATTCCGAGAATTCAGGCTACTATGCTTGATCATAGAAAGCAGAAAGATAAAGGCATGAATAAATTGAATCAAAATTTCTCAGTGCCTCACCTCTTTAGTGATATCGAAGAGGATGATGATATCTCTGAAACTTTTAAACCCTTAATCATAGTGAAAAGAAGGAGTGAACTATATGCCGTCCCTTTTGATTACGAAGCTAATCATGCAAATAAGTTATGATGTTCAAGCAAATCTAACGTTGAGGAAGAAGATGAATTCCTTTATCAACCTAAGGGTACTATAAAATCTCAGGAGAAAGGGAACCCTGGACCCAGTTCTAAGAATTTAAAGAAAGTATCAATTTTGAAGATAAGGGTATCTAGAAATCAGATATCTACAAATATCATCAAAATAGTACCCATGCTGGCGGCACATTCCAAAAGATTGACTACCTCGTGAAATACAAAAATAGAAATGTTAAAAATATTTTATGTTTCCCACAAAAGAGGTCTTAAGGAATATGGATATGCTTTTTATGAATCAAGAGTGATGCCGCAGCACATTACTCATAAAATAGAATGCAAAGATGATTGAAAATATAGATATATATTGATAATCATTCCTCAATATTCTCCACCCATTATGAGAAAACTTATGAACAAAAAATTATCTCCATGCAAATAAGCAAGCGAGCCTGTTATTTCAGAAAGCTCTGGCATAACGAGTATGCACAAAAGCCTATCGGCCATGGTTTGCTACAACATGGGGTCTTGGATTTGCTCAACATTCATATCTCACATGAGCAGCATCCTATCATTATCTTTAGTTCCCCTGACATCCATGTATTACATATGCAACCTCTTATAAAATTACAGACAAGGATGAGGGACCATCAGAATGTGAAAAATAAGCAGAAGATCTAATTATAGATCTAAAAGATGCTTCAAAAGAGTTTGAAGAACTCAATGAGATAAATTTGGGTATCGAAGAAGATCCCAAACCTATATTCCTCAGCACTAATCTCTCTCAAGATAAAGCAAAAGAGCTGAAAATGCTGGTACTTGAATACAAAGATTGTCTTGTATGGAACTACACTGAAATGCCTGGTTTATCATAAAAAATAATAGTGCATAAACTCTCCATCGATACCAGAATACTTCCTGTCAAGAAAGCACCCAAGCGAATGCAACATAAAATTGAAGAACATGTCATTTATGAAACCAATAAGCTTATTGAAGCTTGTTTTATTCTGGAAGAGAAGTATGCTGACTAGATTGTTGACATTTTTTTAATAAAGAAAAAGAATGATAAAATTTGGGTTTGTATAGATTATCAGGATTTGAATAAAGCATGCCCAAAAGATGATTTCCCATTGCCTACTGCAAAACTTATGTTCAATAATACATCGAACCGTGACGTATTCTCATTCATAGATGGATCATCGAGCTATAATCAAGTTAAAATAGATCCAGAGGATGAAAAACATACCTCATTCCAAACTCCCATCAGCATATATTACAATAAGGTCATACCATTCGACTTGAAAAATGCTGGAGCCACTTACCAATGAGCAATGACTTTAATATTCAAAGACTTAGTTTATAAGCATATTGAATGTTATGTTGATAACTTGGTTGTAAGAAGTAAACTTCAACATGAGCATGTAAATGATCTTAAGATTATATTCGAAAGAATTCAAAAATTCAATTCGAAAATGAATCCATTAAAGAATGATTTCAGTGTTACATCCAAAAAATTCTTTGGATTAAGTGACGCCATAAAGGAATTGATATTAACCGCTCTAAAATTAAAGTAATTGCGGAGATGCCACTTCCAAAAACCTAAAAATAATTTCATTCAATCTTGGGTAGAATGGCGTACATTCTAAGGTTTATATCTAACCTTTCATATAGATGTCAACCATTTACATGTCTACTAAAGAAAAATATACCTTTTATATGGGATGATGCTTGTCTAAAGGCCTTTGACAGCATAAAATAATATTTACTACATCCTCCAATCCTTGCTGCCCTTATCCCAAGTAAACCCTTAATTTTATATACAATAGCTCTTAAAGAATCACACAGAGCATTGCTAGCACAAAGTAATGAAGATGGCAAAGAAAATACCCTTTATTATATCAGACGATGATTGAGGAAAAATCTAAAAATAACCAATCTAAAAGTAATGCTTCTCATTAGTCTTTTCTACTCAAAAACTCTAGCATTATATACTATCCTATAAAATCACTTTAATATCTAAAGTGGATCCATCAAAATTTTTAATGATTAGACCCACCCTCACTAGTCGTCTAGCTAAGTGGGTTGTCTTGCTGATGCTATTTCACATAACATATATGCCATAAGAAAAGGTGAAGTGATAGGCTCTAGTTGAATTTCTAGCAGCCCATCCTACTTGTAAATTCTCTATGCAATGATGAGTTACCAGATGAGCAAACACTCGAAGTGGAAGAAAAATAAAATATATAAGAATGAAAGCTCTATTTCAATGGAGCTTCATTAATAAAACCAGCCAATGCACCTAAATTTTTGACAATTCAAGTGGGCATTAGTGTTATATTTATTACGCCGCAAAAAGAGATACTCTGATATTCTTATGGCTTAACAGAGCCTAGCACTAATAATGAGGCTAAATATGAAGCCTTAATAGTGGGTCTTGAGCTGGTGATTAACATAAAATCTTGAAACTCCATATATATGGAGATTTTCGACTCATAATCAAACAAATAAAAGGTATTTTCAAAATCAACAAGCTTGAATTAATCTCATATGATGGGTATGCTCCTACAACAAATTCCTAAAGTAACTCTCATTAGCATTATACGCAGTGAAAATGGCAAAAACCTCTCATCTTTGCCAAAGGGGTAAATACAAGCAAGCTTTATAGATCAAAATGAGTAAGATGGTATGCTGAAAAGTATACAAAGCAAGGCATAAAAATATATAAATTATAATGTTTAAAAAAGCATGCCAGTTGGAACATTTTAAACATGAATTCTATTATACAGGGCATTGAATAGCTAGCAATATGGTGCTTCAAAAAGCACTTGACATGAAGTATTAAAAGCATGCAAAATGATGCATCCCATATAATGCAATAGAACATACCAAATTTTTTGTGACGTGTCACATCGAGAAGCATGTAAAATGGTTCATACAAATGTGCAAAGTAATATAGAGCATGCAAAGTGGTGCATCATAAGTATGCAATATGATACATTAAAAAGCATGTCATAACATGACTCCCAACCTATGGGCATGACGATCAACTAAACTACAAATCCCACTTACATGCTTGATGCTGCTCATGTTGGGATAAAGTAAACATGACCTATAGCTCAAGAATATTGTAAAGCATGATTCTTGGTTCACAGTTTTGATATTAATGGTGTAAATTTATTTAGTTCTGATTAGATGTGAGCACTCTCGCTGAGTATTCAAGAATTTGAAAAGAACTACACCTAGTTGAATAAATAAGAAGGTCGAGAAAGAAAATTCAAGCCAAGAAAGATGACCACAAGATTTTTTGTGTTTCAGTCAAGTGACATGTTGACTAAAAATTAAAAAGAAGAAGAGAAATGGCAAAATAAAAAAACTTTTGAATTGAAGAGATAAATCTCTTCTTGAGATAACTTCCAAATTGGTCCCACTTGTAGCAATGGGTCGTCAATGAATACATCTCTTCAACAGAATAACTTCCTTCAAAAATCAAATTGATAAAAAGGGGAAGAAATAAAAAGAAAAAAAATTACGATCTTTATCTCCCTCACGCCGTGCCCTTGTCCGCAAGCAGCTTCTGATCGTACGCAAGTCACTTACTTAAATCTCCTTCGCCTCTGCTCAACTGAAGGTCCAACTAATTAGTGATCCCTTTTTGGCTGATACTTCTAACCAGGTAAAGAGCCTACAATAACTTACTACTTCTTATTTTAGGTGCGGACGATTCATACGTGAATGCTTCCTGCTGCTTACTTTCGATATTCCATACTCGTAAAAAGCCAAACTTCTGCTCCCTAGCCCGCACGTTCACTGTCTACTTAATCCAAATCCAAGACGAAGCCTTACCCATGAAATTACTATCCTTGTAGGCTTTGGTACGGACATCTACCTCTCTACTTGATCTTGCACAAATAACATAGTTAGATTTTAATATGTGCTTTATGCCTGACTTTAACACCCACTTCTGACTTAAGCCTGTCTATCCTTCTTTTTCAATTCATAATGAAATAATATTTAAATACTTTATGCTGTCTTAAAGATGTTGGTTCTACAGGACCTATTATATCGGTACCCCAAGTTTTAAATGTTCTTGATGCTACCGTTAGATGTAGTGTGTTGAGAGGTCAATACATGATATCTCCATGCGCTTGACTTCGATGGCATTTCTTAGCATGGTTGATGCAATCTTGAACCATACTTGGCCAATAGTATCACATACCTTTGATTTTGATTTTGTCTTTTGAACCAGATTGGTGTGTACCACATAATCCTTCATGAACTTCAGTTATAACTTTTTGGGATTCCTCAGAACACAAACATCATATCCATATTTGATCAAATAATCTATAATATAATGTACCATTCATGAAAGTATACTTTAATGCTCTTCATGATATTTATAAAGCTATAGATTTATTTTCGGGCAATTTTTCTTCCTTGAAGTATTTGGTGAATCGATCTCTCCAATCATTTTCATCAGATATAACTAGGCTTTCTTGCATTTCTTTCCCTTCATCATCTTGCATGATAGCTGGAGTTAATGCATGTTAATTTTGAATTATTATGAGTATTGGATTCTTTTTTGGTTTTGCCAATTCGTTGGCTAACTTTGCCAGTGCATCAGCTTTGCTATTTTTAATGCATGAAATTCTAGTGAGAGTTACTTTAGGAATTTGTTGTAGGAGTTTTAGAGCATACTCATGATATGAGATTAATTCAAGCTTGAGATTAATTCAAGCTTGTTGATTTTGAAAATGCCTAATATTTGTTTGATTATGAGTTGAGAATATATATATATATATATATATATATATATATATATATATATATATATATATATATATATGATGTTTCTAGAGTTTTATATTAATCGCCAGCTCAAGACCCATTATTAAGGCTTCATATTCAGCCTTATTTTTAGTGTGAGGGTCTGTTAAGCCTTATAAATATCGAAGTATCCCTTTTTGCGGCATAATAAATATAACGCCAATGGCCACGTGAATTGTTAGAAATTTAGGTGGCATGGTTAGTTTTATTGATGAAGCTCCATGGAAATAGAGCTCTTATTCTTGTATATTTTATTTTTCTTCCACTTTGAATATTCTCTAATATGACAACTCATCATTAAGTGGAGAATCTGCAAGTAAATGATGGGTAGCTAAAATATCAACTTGAGCCTATCCTTTTACCACATTTTGTGGAATATATGTTATGTCAAATTACATTAGCAAGACAGCCCACTTATCTAGATTACCAGTTAAAGTGGCTCTAGACATTAGAAATTTTAATGGATCCACTTTAGATATTAAAGTGTTTTTATGGGACAGCATATAGTGCTAGAGTTTTTGAGCGACAAAGACTAATGCTAAGCTTATCTATTCAATTAGTGATTATTTCAATTCTGCCCATATTAATCATCTGCCAAAATAGTAAAGGGCATTTTCATTGCCATCTTTATTTATTTGTGTTAGCAATGCTTCGAGTGATTCTTCAAGAGCTACTGTATATAAAATTAGGGGTTTACCCAGAATAAGTGTAACAAGGATTGTAGGATGTAGTAAATCTTATTTTGTGCTTTGAAATGCCTCATAACAAGCTTCTTCCCATATAAAAGGTATATTTTCTTCATTATAGGTGCAAATGATTGACATCTACATGAAATGTTAGATATAAACATGAGAATGTACTCCAATCTACCTTGGATTGAGCAAAGTTATTTAAAAGTTTTTGGAGGTGGCATTTCTATAATTGGTTTAATTTTAGAGGAGTTAATGTCGATTCCCCTATGGCGTATAATAAATCCAGGAAATATTATGAATGTGACACCGAAAGTACACTTTAAAAGATAAGAAAAATTATGGATCAAAATCTCATAAAGAAAAGAAAAAATTAACAAGGGATAAAACTATAATTCAAAAATGCATCGACCAGCAACCTCCAAGGCGACCTGTCAGGCTAGAGGAATACATGGCTGATTTATTTCTTAAGTCGGAATCAGAAAGAGAATAGAGTATTCCAATCGAGACTTGTTGAGTCATAAATAAATGAGGTGGAAGGGCTGTGAGAGGATGCAGTACAACTCTTTCTATCAATAAAGCTGATGTGAAAATGCCTTCTAATGAAGTACATCATAGACCAGCACCTTTCACTAATTCAGATGAAGAATTATATTTCCCCGACCAAGGAAGTGATCACAAGGGTAAGAAGATTCTTAAGGAAAAATGCCTAAAACTTGGAAGCAGTTCAGATTCAAAGGAAGTTGAAGATATAAAAACTTTAAAGAACTCTCAAGCTGAAGCTAGTTCCTCTTCAAAGGTGACACAAATCCAGCTGAGAAATGGAAAGCAAGTTCCTCTACCTCAAAAGAAAATAAAGAATAAGGAGAAGAACATTCAGCTCAATGACAGTGCTATTCCACAAGCTTCCCTTAAACCCAAAGAAACCAGTGTAAATATGGATTATAATATATTATCCTGTCTTCGTAACTTACATGCACTACTGAGTGTCTATGACGCCCTTTTATGTCTAAGAACCTTTGGGAAACACTCATCAAGGCATTATAGAATCCTAAACAATATGAGGTGTTCTTTGCCAAGCAAATCATAAAAGAAGCTTTGTCTACGCAAAATACTGCTACAATCACTTTCTATGATAGTGATCATCTCTTGGGAACTAAAAATCATAATTGGCCACTATATATTACTTTAGAGAGTAAAATTGTTGAAATAAATAGAATTTTGTTCGACTCGGGTTCCTCTGTTAATCTAATAAGCCTCAGAATGCTCAAAAGATTGGCCTTAGTTATCTAGTATCTAAACAGAAGAGTGATGTTTGTATAAGGATTTAATGAACATCGCATTGATGGTGATGAACAACCGTTCTTGGTGTACGAAGTCAAGATCTACTATGACGCCAAGTACTTTATAGTGTAAAAGCCAAAAGGCAGTGAGCTTTCGAGCGTTCAGGCCTTTTTGCTGGATAAAAAAGATGAAAGATATAGGCAAGAATAAATTGAAGAAAATTTGCTCTGTGCCTCACCTCGGTAGTGATATCGAAGAGGATGAAAATATCTCAGCAACTTTTGAACCCTTAATCATAGGGAAAAGGAGTCAACTTTCAGCCATCCCTTCTGATTATAAAGCTAATCATGCAAACAAAGTATGATATTCAAGCAAATCAAGCATTGAGGAACAAGAAAAAATCCTTTATCAACCTAAGGGTACTATAGAATCTTAGGAGGAAGGAGACCTAGGACCTAGTTCCATATCTAAGAATTTGAAGAAAGTATCAATTTTGATTATAAGGGTATCTAAAAATTAGATTTCTATAAATATCATCAAAATAATACCCATATCGGTGGTGCATTCCAAAATATTGACTACCTCATCAAATACAACCATAGAAATATTAAAAACTTTCTATGTTCCCCCCAAAAGAGGTCTCAAATAATGTGGTTCTATTTTCTATGAATCAAGAGTGATACCACATAATACTACTCAAGAAATAGAATGTGAAGATGATTGGGAATAAAGAGATATGTTGAAAATCATTCCTTAACATCCTCCACCCATTATGAGAAAGCTTATGAACAAAAAAATATTCTTCGTGTAAACAAGCAAGCGAGCTAGTTATTTTTGAAAGCTCTAGCATAATAAGCATGCATAAAAGCTTATTGGCAATGGTTTATTTACAACACGAGGTCTTGGATATGCTCAACATTCATATTTCACATGAACAGGATCCTATCATTATTTTGAGTACCCCTGACATCCACGTCTTACATATACAACCTGTTATAATATTACAGACAAGGAGGAAGGACCATTAGAATCCAAAAAATAAGCAGAAGATCTAATTATAGATCTTAAAGAAGCTCCAAAAGAGTTTGAAGAAGGTGGTCAGCCTATTTTGGATGAACTCAAAGAGATAAATTCGTGTACCTAAGAAGATTTAAAACCTATATTCTAATATTTTGCAGGACAAAGAGGAAGAGCTGATAATGTTGCTACATAAATACAAAGATTGTTTCTTATAGAACTACACTGAAATACCTAGTTTATCACCAAAGGTGGTGGTGTATAAACTCTCCTTTGATACAAGAATACTGCCTTTCAAGCAAGCACCCAGGTGAATGCGACTTGAAATTAAAGAACATGTCATTTCTAAAATAAAGAAGCCAAAGCTTATTCTATTCAAGAAGAGAAGTATGCTGACTGGATCACTAATATCATTCAGTAAAGAAAAAAGAACAGTCAAATCCAAGTTTACATTGATTATCAAGATTTGAACAAAGCATGCCCAAAAGATAATTTCCTATTTCCTAATGTAGAACTTATGGTCGATAATACATCGAATCATGACGTATTCTCATTCATGGTTGGATCATTGGGATTTAATCAAATCAAAATGGATCTAGAGGATAAAAAACATACCTCATTCTGAACTCCCATCAGCATATATTGCTACAAGGTGATGTCTTTCAGCTTGAAAAATTCTGGAGCCACTTACCAAAGAGCAATTCCTCAAATCTTTGATGACTTAATTCATATGCATGTTGAATGTTATGTTGATGACTTGGTCGTAAAAATTTATGTTCTGTTACAAATCTGGTTTTGATGATGACAAACATGTTTGTATTCTATTTTACTTGGCTAATCCATTTCAGGTATAAAAGATCAAAAGTAACTCAAGCCAACTCAAGATCGGGTCCAAGTGTGTCTAAATATACTATTTTTCCTTTTTTTGAGTCAATTGTAATATAACTGATCCCCTAGCTAAGTAACCTTGCACACACACACTCAGGGAGATAGCTTGAGTGAATTAGAGTTTCTGTTCAATTTTTTTGTTCAGATCATCCTGGACAATATTCACATCGTCCTGGACGATCAAGTAAAAATAGAAATCCTAATTAGGGTGACCAAGTTAAGTGTGTAAGATTAAGCAGATCATCCTGGATGATCCATACATCGTACAGGATGATAGGCTCAAATAAGAAATTCTTAGCCACCAGATCAAGTTAGGTAAGTTTTATTTTTAGAGATTTGGTCTGATCATCCCGGATGATACGTGTATCATCCTGGACGATCCAGTACAATCATGCCTAAATTATTCTGGTAATTAAGGAAAGCAATTAATATTTAATTGATACGATCATATGGTCTGGGACGATCGTGATCATCTAGTGTATTTCAGCTGTACGTCCAGAGCGGTGCTCAGGACGATTTTGGCACTTTTTGAACTAATTGTACAGGACAATATTCGTATCGAGTTGGACGATCAAGTCTTTTTTAGATCGTCCAGCACAAGTTTCTCTGGACGACCAGAGCGGTCTTCTGGATGAAATTCCTTAATTTACACTAATCGTCCCGGATAATTCTGCGATCATCCGGGACGATCAGATCAATTTTTTCCACTGATCGTCTAGAAGAGCTAGATCGTCCAAGCTGAAATAGCTAATTTTGAACTGATCATACAGGACGATCTATCGATCATCTTGGATGATTCTTGCACACCAGTTGAGATTTAGGATAATTTTAGAGCACTCCTTTAAAAGATATTTTTCTTTCAACAAGAAAAATCTTTTGCCACTTTCCTTTCCAGAGAAATCCTAGAGAGAGAGAGAGGATCTTGTGAGGGGGAGTTTGTGAGAGATTCACAAAGGTTGCTCCAAGGAAGGATCAGAGTCATCTTCTCCGCTCGTCGTCTCTGATCTTATCAGTGTCTCTTGGGAGGATCGTCGGCAAGAAGATCCAGGTTCTCTGCCCGCTTCAGGAGGAAGCAAAAGGAGTTCAGGTTCTCTGCCAGCTTCTGGAGGAAGCGAAAGGAGTTTAGGTTCTCTGCCTGCTTTAAGAGGAAGCAAAAGGATTCTGAGGTTCTCTGCCTACTTCAGGAGGAAGCAAAAGGAGGTTAGGTTCTCTGCCTCACCGTATCGGTGGAATGGTGTTTTTGTACAGGCTTCTCTGCCTTGCTGTGGGAGCTAAAGGAGAGACACTTTGAGTTAGTGCAATACCCGAAAGGGAGGCTCCGGGGAGTGGACATAAGTCAAGTTGACCGAACCACTATAAAATATAGTATGTTCTTTATGATTACTTTCTACACTTTAGTTTTATGTGATTAACTGCTTGGGTGAAATCTATATTTGATCTTTTCATTTGTGTGTTTTACTTGTTTCCGCTGCAAATTATCGAAAAGATTTTTTACTGTTGCTCTCAAATTTTTAAATAACCAATTCACCCCCCCTCTTGGTTAGCCTCGGGACTAGTTCATCAGGGCTTAACATCCCTATCGAACTTTCAAGTGGTATCAAAGCGGGATTCAAAAATTTAAGTTTAAAAACTTTTAAATTTGATCAATGGCTAACTTTGGTAATCGTAATATTGTTGAAGGTTATTCAATTATACGACCGCCATTATTTGATAACATATCTTTTGATTTTTGGAAAACTCGCATGTCCACTTTTCTTCAATCAATTGATTATCGCATATGGATGCTTGTTAAGGATGGCTATGAACCGCCG
This sequence comes from Dendrobium chrysotoxum, assembly GCA_019925795.1. NCBI lineage: Eukaryota > Viridiplantae > Streptophyta > Magnoliopsida > Asparagales > Orchidaceae > Dendrobium > Dendrobium chrysotoxum. The sequence goes on along the minus strand of CM034302.1, from coordinate 69,977,157 downwards.
TTTAAAATGATTAACAATGTTAAAATTGAACTGCCCATTACTGATTGGACTTTTGATGATTGTGACTTAGCACAATTGAATGCCAAATATTTGAACTATTTTTTTTGTGCTTTAAAATCTGAGGATTACATGCGCGTGTCTACATGTACAACTGGCAAAGAGATTTGGGATAGATTGTGCATCACTTATGAAGGTATAAGTGAAGTCAAACAGTCTAGGTTAAACATTTTACTTCATGACTATGAACTTTTTCACATGAAACTTACTGAAACCATTATTGAAATGTATACGAGATTCACTCAAATTATCACTTCTTTGCATGCCTTAGGAAGAGAACTTACAAATTACGAAAGAGTGAATAAAATTCTTAGATGTTTGCCTTCTTCGTATGATGCTAAGATAACTGCAATCACTGAATCTAAAGATTTGAATACTTACTCTATTGATAGCTTGCTTGGATCACTCATTGCTTACGAGCAAGGGGTGAACCAAAGACAGCTTGATGCAGGTGAGAAGAAGAAGGAGAAAATCATGGCACTGAAGGCCAACGAGAGTGATACTAGTTCTTCTGGGTCTGATAGCGATGACATTGCCTTGATTACTAGGCAATTCAAAAGCTTTCTAAGGAAGAAACTCAAGAACTTTCAGAAGTGGAATAAGGGTAAGTCCAGCAAAAATTTTAAGGGTTCATCTGATACTGTCTGTTTTGAATGCAGGAAGCCTGGACACATTAAGGCTGATTGTCCTACACTTAAAGCCACCCAAGCAAGGAGAAGGGTGAGGAGAAACACAAGTTCAGGAAGGACAAGAAGCGGATTTAGAAGGCGTTCTGGGCAGATTCTGCATCTGACTTTCTGAGACTGAAGCTAAAGAGGAGGAAACAAATTTGTGTCTGATGGCCGATGATCATCCTGGTCAGCCTGACTAGGAAGAGGTATGTGAGCTTACTTACGATCAATTATTTGAAATATCTAAAGAAATTCATGCATCGTATAGGAAGCTTAAGAAAACTCATGCTAACCTGAAACTAGAACTTCTGAATTTATAAAAAGAGTATGATTTCATAGTTAAAGATCATTCCACACTTGATAGCAATCACATATCTTTACTTGATGAGTTTGATGAATTGAACAAAAAATATTCTGATTTAGTTACTGAGCATGATTCATTGAAAATCTCACATGTTGATTTAGAAAGAGCTTTTAAAGAATTAGACAATCTGGTATGTGAAGTGGATAGTAGCAATGGTCCATTAAAATTTGAAATTGCAAGTCTTAACAAAGAAAATAAATTTCTAAAAGTTAAAATCAATACTTTTGAGAAAAATGAAAAATCTCCTACTTTTACACAGTTTTATGCACCGCCACCTTTTGAAGAATCTGTTGCAAAATCATCAAAGCATGTTTCATACAAACCTAGGAAGAGGCACTTTCACTCACGTAGATTAGTTAACCCTTTTCTTGGAGTTAGATGTTTTTCATGTGGCATGCTAGGACACATCTCCCACACCTGCACTGTTCACCATAGTACACATTGGGTGTGGAGGCCCAAACTGCCTGTTTCACAGCACAGCACACATGCATTGCATTCTTCTTTTCATAAGAAGGAACCCATGAAAGTACGAGATGCGCCAAGCGGGGGGGTGAATTGGTATTTTAAAAAATTAACCCTACACAAGAGTTCTAATTTTTTTGTATTTTCAAAACATAATTTAACGACTAACGTGCAGAAGCAAATAGAACGTTCACAACTACGAAATTGACCGTTCAATTTTGGATTTTACACTATAATATTTAAATAAAGATTTTTCACCAAGCAATTAAAACGCACAAATTTAAAGCATGAAAAGTAAAGTACGGTAAACAAGAAAAAACACACCAGAGATTTTTATAGTGGTTCGGTCACTTGACCTACGTCCACTCCCGGGAGTCCTCTACTCCGGGTTTGCACTAATAAAAGTTGACTCTCCTTTTGCCCCCACAGCAAGGCGGAGAAGCCTTTACAATACTCACTTTCACCTCCCTCGGTGCGGCGGAATACCAAACGCTATGTCACCCTCCTGGTGACGGCAGCGGACCTTCTCCTTTTTCTCCCTCCTGGAGATGGCAGAGTACCTTGGCGATGTTGATCTTGAAGTGATTCTTCCCTTGAGAACTTTCTTGAAGCTTCCAAAGCCACAAGAGGAGCAAAGGATGCAGCTAGCTTGGAGCCACCGTGTGATCCCCTCACACTACTTCTCCCTCACGCTCAAGCTCACCTTCACCTTCCTCTCTCAAGCTCTAGATCTCTCCAAAAACTTCTCTCTACGAATCCCCTTCTTCCTCCAAGCCTCTCACAGCAAAGGATTGATCAACAACTCTCTAAAGAAAATTATAAGTTATTTTTATATCAGGCTTCAGAAAACCCTAAAAGTTTCAACTTTTGCGTTTCTGTTCGTACAGTACGATTTATAATCGTACAGTACGATCAGTACAATTACAGCTCCGTCCAGTACGAGTACAGACGAACATGTATCAAATTTTATTCATATCGTACAGTACAATATATATATCGTACAGTATGATACTATTGATTCGTACTGTTCGTACGGGATGACCTGTGGGACGAACCTCAGGACGAAAGAACTCGTCTCTGACAATCGTCCAGCACTCATTTAATCGTACAGTATAAATAGTGTTTTTCATGATATCGTCCTGTACGATAGGAATATCGTCTAGTACGAATAGTTCAAAATTTCTTGGGATCGTCTGGTACGATCGCTGGGATGAAGAAAATCATCTCTGGCAATCGTCCAGTACTCCACCAATCGTACAGTACGAATAGTACTTTTCTTAATATCATCCTGTACGATATGAATATCATCAAGGACGAACAGAACAAAAAACCTTGGTTTCGTCTGGTACGATCTCTGGGACGAATGAAATCGTCTCTGTCAGTCGTACATCACGATATACGATCGTACAGTACGATCGACATATAAATTAGAAACCAACGTTTATTTCCTGATTAGGGAGATAATTTTGGCAAGTTTTAATTAATCATACAGTACGAATAGTATCGTACTGTACGATCAGTTCAGAAAATCAAATTTGAAAACTTACCAAACTTATTCTGGCGGCTAGGGTTTCACAATTACATATTATCGTACAGTACGATATGGATCGTACAGTACGATAAGTTTGTAAACTTAATCATTAGAAAAGTAGCTGTTAGCCTGAGTATTTTAATTAATCGTACAGTACGATCCAAGATCGTACAGTACGATGTGTTTAAAAAAAAGTAATCATTTTAAAAGAAAAATCTCCCCCTGTGTGTGTGCATTGTTGCTCCTTTCACATGCATGCTTCTGTGGCAGACTCAAAAAGGAAAAATAAAGAAATAAAAATTACAGACTCTTCAACATCCTATTCTACCCAATTTGAGTCTCCAGCAATCTTTCGCAGTGTGCATCTGACCTGAAATGTTAGTCCTCATATACAAAGATTAAACATTTGTAATCTAACGGAAGTCTATATGTACTCAGTAAGTATTATTTGTCACCATCAAAATTAAGTGCTCGGTATCCTGGATTTCAACAATCTCCCCCTTTTTGATGGTGTCAAATAATATTTTTTGACGGACAGATGTTCTACAAAAATATTTTTTTAATTTTTTATTATAACATAAATAAAACAACAAGAAAAAAAAAAAACAAATGAAGTGATAACATAAACAACCAATAATATTTAATAGTAAGTAAAAATATAATACAGAACACACAGAAAAGTCTCCCCCTTTTGACAACACCAAAAAGGGAAGAAAAAAGAAAAAAAACAAGTACACTGATAACAAACAGAAAATAGAAACAACTACAACAACTTAAAAATCTGGATCCTAATCCGGAGGTGGTGGTGGAGGGTCGGGAAACAGCTGGTGGTACTGATGAAGGGAGGCGAACTGGTGATCGATCGATTGGAAGCGCTCCCTAAACCATTTCATATCCGTGTCATGCTCCTGATGCTGCTGAGCAATGTGAGCATCCAACCGAGTCTCCAGACGATCAAGTCGTCGAATAATGTCGTCGTGAGGGTAGTCGGGAGGAGCAAGGCCAGGTGGTTGGATTGGTGGTGGCGGAGGTGCGTCAGCAGGAGCAGCAGCCTCCTCGTCATCAAACTCGGGATCGGCGGGAGCGGCCCCCCGATGGAACAGGATACGAAAGGAGGCATCCGAGTAGAAGATAGGAAGGTGATCAGGAGGGAGCGGATAATGAAGCTGGTATTTTGCATCTAGAATGTAGCCTATGACATGCCCTAAGGTCAGGTTCAATTTACGACGGGCACCGGGATAGCGGAAGGCAGACAAGGTATGAATGTAGTCAAACACCATTTGGGCTTCTTTAAATTTTGTGCCCGACATAATGAGATAGGTGACGACAGATAGTAGGGGAGTAATATGGATGCGATCTCCAGCCTTAGGTATAATAGATGTGCGTAGGACATGCTGGATAACGCGGGCATTTTGATTTAAGGTTTGGACCAGTGGTAGGTGTTGATTTGAGGGGACACCCCTAAGGGTCATATTGACGGACGTCCAATTATAGTCGTGGGAGATCATGGATTGGGGACGAGGGCCGTCAGTGGACAGCCCGATGTGCTCAGCAATGTCGTTGACGGTGATAACGACATTCTGTTTACAGACATAGGATGTGAAGGTAGTGTTTTCAAGGTCAACTCGGATGTTTGCAAAAAACTCAAACAAGAGTTCGGAGTGGAATGGAAAAGCAAGAGTCAGAAGGAATTGAAGGCTAGTGGAGGCGAATAGATTCATCACCTCAAAATTTAGGGCGGCCTGATTGAGCATGCGGGATGGAGTGAACTTTGCCTCCTTGATTTTGATATACGCTTTCTCGTCCGCAGCAGAGAGAAAACGATCGTCGAAGCGCCGAGAGGAGGAAGAGCTCCCGACAATCATACGACCGCGCTTACTGGACCCAGACATTTTGGAAGAAAGGATTGTATGAGTGAGGAAACTCAGAGTGATTGAAGGTGAGGAGAAATGGCAAGGAATTCCTCCCGTTTTATAGAATTTGGGGGATATCGTACAGTACGATATGTGTAATAATGTCGTCTGGATGACTTTTCAGAAAAGTGAGTCAAATCGTACAGTACGATCAGTATCGTACTGTACGAACGTGAGTGTAAGGCATTCGTCCCAACAAGTCGTCTGAATGACTTTTGACCAAAAGTGTTCGTACAGTACGAACAGGTGTTCGTACAGTACGATGGGCAATAATTTTTGTACCGGCCGATTTAAATTCGTCCTAATCCATTTGACACGTGGATCGTACAGTACGATTGGTATGTGCGTACAGTACGATGACCAATAATTACTATCGTACAGTACGAGTGGTGAATCGTACAGTACGATGGGTATAAGACATGAAAGATCTGGACCGTGAATGGGAATGGACGGCTGAGATTTGAGTGATTGGAACATGATCGTACAGTATGATAGTGTATCGTACAGTACGATTGTCAGAGAAGATCAAGGTTTATGAGCAACATGGGAAGAGGATCAGGAATCCAATTTTTTTGGTTGTTTTTTTTGTTTTGTTTTTTTTTAATTTTAACAAAAAACAAATCAACCACAAAAATTTTTTTTTTTGTTTTTTTTTTGTTACATTAGGCGTGAATGTCTATGACACCTAATTTGGTTCGTAGAGTGCTAAATGTGTCATAGCCTAATGGTTTTGTGAAAATGTCCGCCAATTGATCTTCAGTAGCAACGTGGTGCAGTTCAATATCTCCTTTGGCTACATGATCTCTAATGAAATGATGTCTAATGTCTATATGTTTGGTTCGTGAGTGTTGAATTGGATTTTTGGATATGCAAATTGCGCTAGTGTTGTCACACATGATCGGAATCGTTCCTACAGGTAGTCCTAGATCTACAAGCTGTTGTTTTAACCACAACACTTGTGCAACACAGCTACCTACCGCTATATATTCCGCTTCGGCGGTGGATAGGGCTACTGAATTTTGCTTCCTATTGGACGATGAAACTAATGATTGTCCAATGAATTGACAAGTGCCAGAAGTGCTTTTTCTATCTACCTTACAACCTGCAAAGTCTGAATCGGAGTATCCTAAGATTTCAAAAGAAGTGCTGTGTCTAGGATACCAAATTCCTAAGTTCGGGGTGCCTAGAAGATATCTGAGAATTCTTTTGACAGCAGTCATGTGAGATTCTTTCGGGTCAGCTTGAAAACAGGCACAGAGACACACACTAAACATTATGCCTGGTCTACTGGCAGTCAGATAGAGAAGCGATCCAATTATTCCCCTATACCTCTTTTGATCTACAGACTTCCCACTGGGATCTTTATCCAATTGAATATTAGAGCTCATGGGTGTATTCATAGCCTTAACATTGTCCATTTCATATTTTTTCAAAATATCATTGACGTACTTAGACTGGCTAAGAAACGTTCCACCTTCCGTTTGTTTTACACTAAATCCAAGGAAGTAACTAAGTTCACCCATCATGCTCATTTCAAACTCGTCGCTCATTATTTTTGAAAATTCATTACATAGGTTTTTCTCCGTCGATTCGAACAATATGTCATCTACATAAATCTGAACAATGAGTACTTCAACTCCTACCTTCTTCAAAAATAAGGTGGTGTCCACACTACCCTTTACAAAGCCTCTATCTAGTAGGAACGTACTAAGTCTTTCATACCAGGCTCTAGGTGCTTGTTTTAACCCGTACAGTGCCTTTTTTAGTTTGAACACGTGGTTTGGAAATTGTGAGTTTTCAAACCCCGGAGGTTGCTCCACATACACATCTTCCTTGATTACTCCATTCAGGAAGGCACTCTTTACATCCATTTGATACAGCTTAAAATCCCTAAAACAAGCAAAAGCTAACAGTACCCTGATGGCTTCTAGTCTAGCTACTGGAGCAAAGGTTTCTTCAAAATCTATTCCTTCAATTTGGTTATACCCCTTCGCTACTAACCTAGCCTTGTTTCTTACTACTATTCCTGAGTCATTCATCTTATTTTTAAAGACCCACTTAGTTCCATCCACACTTTGCTCTTTAGGCCTTTTGACTAACTCCCATACATCATTCCTAACGAATTGGTTCAACTCTTCTTGCATTGCTAGGATCCAAAATTCATCTCCTAAGGCTTGATCTATACTCGTGGGTTCAATCATAGATATGAATGCAGAATGGCTAACCTCTTTCCTAAGTCCATGCCTAGTTTTTACCCCTTCTGATGGGTCTCCTAAGATTAGCTCTCTAGGATGACTAGAAGAAAATTTCCAATCCTTAGGCAGATGTTCCTGAGGTTCCGCTCTACTCTCTATGGTAATGGTTTCTACTCCCCGTATAACCTCAACTTCTTCTTCTTCATGATTAGGTTCAGATGTCTTATTGGATTCATCAAATACTACATGAGTGGACTCTTCTACTACTAGGGTTCTCTTATTGAATATTCTATAGGCTTTACCTACAGATGAGTAGCCTAGGAAAACCCCTTCATCAGATTTAGGATCGAACTTTCCTAAGGGTGACTTGCCATTGATTAGGATGAAGCATTTGCACCCGAAAACGTGTAAGTGGGAAAGATTGGGTGTCCTACCCTTAAGCAACTCATAGGGTGTCTTATTAAGTTTGGATCTAACATTTACCCTATTTAATACATAGCATGCGGTATTTACTGCTTCTGCCCAAAAGTATCTAGGTAGAGTGTATTCAGCTAACATAGCCCTAGTAGCTTGAACTAACGTTCTATTCTTTCTTTCTGCTATTCCATTTTGCTGAGGAGTTCTAGGGGCAGAGAAATTATGTTCTATTCCAACCTCTTTACAAAACGATTCAAACTTATCATTCTCAAATTCCCCACCGTGATCACTATGAATTGTTGAAATTACACATCCTAATTTCCTTTGAATCCAAGTGGAGAAAACTCTAAATTCTTCAAATGACTCACTCTTATGAGCTAGGAATTTCACCCAAGTAAACCTAGAGTAGTCATCTACTATTACAAACCCATACAACTTCCCTCCTAGGCTGGCTGTACTAACAGGTCCGAACAGGTCCATGTGGAGAGTTTCTAGTGGCCTAGTGGTACTGATATCCTTGATTGCATGAAATGAAGATTTAACTTGTTTTCCTAATTGGCAAGCATCACAAAGATGGTCCTTAGTAAAGTCTAACTTTGGTATGCCTCTAACTAAGTCTTTCTGAGTGATGTTCCTAAGTGTTTTCATACTAGCATGGCATAGTCTCCTATGCCGTAGCCAAGAGTCATCTGCTATTGTTTTCAGACACAAGGAATTTGAGGTTTCAATGCAGTTCAAATCTAACATGTAAACATTGTTTATACGTTTTCCTTCTAACACAAGTGAATCATTTAAACTAATCATGCATTTGTTAGACAGAAATTTTATATCAAAACCCTTGTCACATAGTTGACTTATACTTAAAAGATTGTGCTTTAAACCATCCACTAAAAGTACATTCTCAATAATTAAATTTTTAGTATTTCCAATGTTACCTGAGCCCACCACTTTTCTGGTGGTGTTGTCTCCCAAAGTTACCTTGCCTCCTGACCTGGCCTCCAGTGTCACGAACTACTTCATGTCTCCAGTCATGTGTCTTGAGCAGCCACTGTCCAGGTACCACATGCTCTCACTAGGTCTTTTGTGAGAGCATCCCTACAATGTCAATCATGGATTAGCTTTGGGAACCCAAGTGAGTTTGGGTTCCACATCACACTTATATGAATGAAATGTATGCATGTTATGCTGTGATGATTGCGATTTTGGTCTCCACACTAGATGTGTCCTATAGTGAATTGAGCACGTGCGAGCTATGTGACCTAGCATGCCACAAGAATAACATCTAACACCTGGAAATGGGTTCACTAATCTACAAGGGTGGTAGTGCATATTTCTGGGTTTGGATGATGCATGCCGTGCTGGTTTTGAATGAGATGATTCACATGGTGGAGGCTGAAAGAATTCAGCACACGTGGGAGGTTTTTTGTTATTCTCATATGCATGAAGTTTTTCACTTAAGAATTTGTTCTCTTGGTTAAGACTAGCATATTTGAATCTCAATGCATGCTCGCTACTACTAAGTTCCCCTGATAGTTCTTCTAGTTCCTTAAATGCATTATCTAATTCAACATGTGATGATTTCAAGGTTTCGTGTGCAGTGTTTAACTCAATATGCTTCTTGTTTAATGCATCGTATTCATCAAGCAACGACATATGATCTTTATCTAAGTCAGAAAATTTTTTTACTACACTAGCATGCTCCTTTTGTAACGTACTAAGCTCAGTATTAAGACTAACATGCTTTTTCTTCAATTTTCTATACGAGTCATGGATTTTTTCAGAAATAACAAGCAGTTCATCGTAAGACAGTTGACATACCTCATCTTGATCTGATTGATCAAGATTATCATTAGTCATAAGACACAGATTCGTTACCTCCTCCTCTGCTTCTTCTTCCGATGATTCTGAGGCAGAGTCGGCCCAAAAAGCTTTCTGAGTCTTAAACTTGCCCTTCTTGAACTTAGATCTTTCCTCACCCTTCTCCTTGGTTTGATGAGTTTTGATGTTGGGGCAATCAGCTCGGAGATGATCGGATTTCCTGCACTCAAAGCAAATTGTTTCAGATGCAACCTTAGTATACTTTGAGTTCTTACCTTTGTTCCAATTGCTTTGATGATGGCGCTGCTTTCTTTTCAGAAAATTTTTGAACTGACGAGTCATCAAAGCTATGTCGTCATCTTCCTCCGCTGCTGAGCTGTCACTTTCAGAATTGTTTGCTTTTAAAGCCACTGCTCGCTCCTTTTTCTTTTCACCTGCATCACTTTGTCGTTGACTCACTCCTTGCTCGTAGGCAATGAGTGACCCAAGCAAATTATCAATAGAATAAACATTTAGGTCTTTTGACTCAGTTATTGCAGTGATTTTTGTATCGTATGAGCTAGGCAAACATCGCAGTATTTTGTTTACTTTTTCCGAGTTAGACAACTCTCTTCCTAAAGCATGCAGTGATGTTACAATCTGGGTGAATCGAGTGTACATGTCAGTTATAGTTTCACTAGGTTTCATGCGGAATAGTTCGTAATCATGTAACAGTATGTTCAACCTAGATTGTTTGACCTCACTAGTTCCTTCGTACGTGATACACAGTTTGCCCCAAATTTGTTTACCAGTAGTACACGTTGATACTCGCATATAGTCTTCTGTTTTTAATGCACAAAAGAAACAGTTTAGACATTTAGCATTTAGTTGTGCAAATTCTCTATCCTCAATGCTCCATTCATTAAATGACAGTTCAGTTTTAACTCCATTCAACATACGAAACGGTGCAGAATAACCTTCTTGGACTAACATCCACATGCTATAGTCTAAAGACTGTAAAAATGTAGACATGCGTATTTTCCAAAAATCAAACGGTATGTTGTCAAACAAAGGTGGACGAGTTATGGAATAACCCTCCGTAGTGTTACGGTTACCAAATTGAGCCATGGATCTTACGTTTCTAGGTTTTCTAAAACACTATTTTGAAACCCCGCTCTGATACCACTTGAAAGTATGAGATGCGCCAAGAGGGGGGGTGAATTGGTATTTTAAAAAATTAACCCTACACAAGAGTTCTAATTTTTTTGTATTTTCAAAACATAATTTAACGACTAACGTGCGGAAGCAAATACAACGTTCACAACTACGAAATTGACCGTTCAATTTTGGATTTTACACTACAATATTTAAATAAAGATTTTTCACCAAGCAATTAAAACGCACAAATTTAAAGCATGAAAAGTAAAGTACGGTAAACAGGAAAAAACACACCAGAGATTTTTATAGTGGTTCGGTCACTTGACCTACGTCCACTCCCCGGAGTCCTCTACTCTGGGATTTGCACTAATAAAAGTTGACTCTCCTTTTGCCCCCACAGCAAGGCGGAGAAGCCTTTACAATACTCACTTTCACCTCCCTCGGTGCGGCGGAATACCAAACGCTATGTCACCCTCCTGGTGACGGCAGCAGACCTTCTCCTTTTTCTCCCTCCTGGAGATGGCAGAGTACCTTGGCGATGTTGATCTTGAAGTGATTCTTCCCTCGAGAACTTTCTTGAAGCTTCCAAAGCCACAAGAGGAGCAAAGCATGCAGCTAGCTTGGAGCCACCGTGTGATCCCCTCACACTACTTCTCCCTCACGCTCAAGCTCACCTTCACCTTCCTCTCTCAAGCTCTAGATCTCTCCAAAAACTTCTCTCTACGAATCCCCTTCTTCCTCCAAGCCTCTCACAGCAAAGGATTGATCAACAACTCTATAAAGAAAATTATAAGTTATTTTTATATCAGGCTTCAGAAAACCCTAAAAGTTTCAACTTTTGCGTTTCTGTTCGTACAATACGATTTATAATCGTACAGTACGATCAGTACAATTACAGATCCGTCCAGTACGAGTACAGACGAATAGGTATCGAATTTTATTCATATCGTACAGTACGATATATATATCGTACAGTACGATACTATTGATTCGTACTGTTCGTACGGGACGACCTGTGGGACGAACCTCGGGACGAAAGAACTCGTCTCTGATAATTGTCCAGCACTCATTTAATCGTACAGTACGAATAGTGTTTTTCATGATATCGTCCTGTACGATAGGAATATCGTCCAGTACGAATAGTTCAAAATTTCTTGGGATCGTCTGGTACGATCGCTAGGACGAAGAAAATCGTCTCTGGCAATCGTCCAGCACTCCACCAGTCGTACAGTACGAATAGTACCTTTCTTGATATCGTCCTGTACGATATGAATATCGTCCAAGACGAACAGAACAAAAAACCTTGGTTTCGTCTGGTACGATCTCTGGGACGAATGAAATCATCTCTGTCAGTCGTACAGTACGATATTCGATCGTACAGTACGATCGACATATAAATTAGAAACCAACGTTTATTTCCTGATTATGGAGATAATTTTGGCAAGTTTTAATTAATCGTACAGTACGAATAGTATCATACAGTACGATTAGTTCAGAAAATCAAATTTGAAAACTTACCAAACTTATTCTGGCGGCTAGGGTTTCACAATTACATATTATCGTACAGTACGATATGGATCGTACAGTACGATAAGTTTGTAAACTTAATCATTAGAAAAGTAGACGTTAGCCTGAGTATTTTAATTAATCGTACAGTACGATCCAAGATCGTACAGTACGATGTGTTTAAAAAAAAATTAATCATTTTAAAAAAAAAATTAATCATTTTAAAAGAAAAATCTCCCCCTGTGTGTGTGCATTGTTGCTCCTTTCACATGCATGCTTCTATGGCAGACTCAAAAAGAAAAAATAAAGAAATAAAAATTACAGACTCTTCAACATCCTATTCTACCCAATTTGAGTCTCCAGCAATCTTCGTAGTGTGCATCTGACCTGAAATGTTAGTCCTCATATACAAAGATTAAACATTTGTAATCTAACAGAAGTCTATATGTACTCAGTAAGTATTATTTGTCACCATCAAAATTAAGTGCTCGGGATCCTGGATTTCAACAACCCAAACCTGTTTGGGTTCCTAAATCTGATGTTTGATGATTTTGTAGGTGTGCTCTCACACAAGACCTCGTGAGAGCATGTGGTACCGGACAGCGGATGTTCAAGACACATGACTGGAGATGCAAATCAGTTCATTTCGCTGGAGGCCAGGGCTGGAGGCAAGGTTACTGTTGGAGATAACACCACTAGGAGGGTGGTAGGTTCAGGTATAATTGGTGATTCAAAGAATTTTATGATTGATAATGTTTTACTTGTAGATGGACTGAAACATAACTTGCTGAGCATCAGTCAACTCTGTGACAAAGTATATAGCATCAAATTCCTACCCACTTGCTGCATTTTAAGCTTAAATGACAAAATTATTTTGCAGGGACAAAGGATCAATAATGTCTACAAACTGGATGTAAGTTGCATTAAAGCTAAAAATTTAATTTGCTTAAAAACTACTGGTGATGAGTCTTGGTTGTGGCATAGGAGATTATGTCATACCAGTATAAAAACCCTCAGGAGAGTCACCCAAAAGGACTTAGTTAGAAGTGTTCCCAAGCTTAAGTTCACTAAGGACCACCTGTGTGATGCCTGTCAATTAGGGAAGCAAGTTTAGTCCTCTTTTCACTCTGTTAAGGACATTAGCACCTTTAGACCTTTAGAAGTCCTTCACATGGATCTCTTTGGACCCATTAACACTGCCAGCTTAGGGGGAAAAGTCTATGGTTTTGTAATTGTAGATGACTACTCGAGGTTCACTTGGATTAAATTTTTGTCACATAAATTTGAGTCATTTGATGAATTTAAGTCCTTCTCCACTTGGATTCAGAGGAAGTTAGGTTATAAGATCTTGACTATTCATAGTGATCATGGTGGAGAGTTTAAAAATGTAAAGTTTGGAAGTTTCTGTGAGGAGCAAGAGATTAGTCATAATTTTTCAGCTCCTAGGACCCCTTAATAGAACGGGGTAGCTGAAAGGAAGAACAAGACCTTAGTGGAAGCCGCTTGAGCCATACTTGCTGAGTATTCACTTCCAAAATACTTTTGGGCTGAAGCGCTGAACACTGCCTGTTATGTGCTGAATAGGGTGAATGTTATATTAAATCTGAACAAAACTCCTTATGAGATCATCAAGCGTAGAACTCCAAACCTATCCCACCTCCATGTCTTTGGCTGTAAGGTTTTCATTCTGAACAACGGAAAATCATCCTTAGAATAATTTGACCACAAATCTGATAAAGGAGCGTTATTAGGCTATTCTAGTGTGGGGAAATCTTTTAGGGTGTTCAATTAGAGGACTTTGGTGGTGGAAGAGACAACTCATATGGTGTTTGATGAATCTAATCCTAAGGTGACTAGAGTTGAGGAAGAAGAAGAGGTAGAGGAGATTACCCAAGGGGTTGAAAATGCAAATCTAGAGGAAAGGGTAGAACCTCAAACCACATTGCCTAGAGATTGGAGATATTCTTCGAGTCATCCTATAGAACTGATCTTAGGAGACCCTTCTGAAGGTATTAGGACTAGGCATGGACTTAGGAAGGAAGTAAACCACTCTGCCTTTATCTCAATGACTGAACCCACCAACATCAATCAAGCCCTTTCTGATGAGTTTTGGATCTTAGCTATACAAGTAGAATTTAATCAATTTATAAGGAACGATGTTTGGGAGTTAGTAGAAAGACCTAGAAATCAAAGTATAGTGGGAACCAAGTGGGTCTTTAATAATAAGATGAATGATTCTGGTGTGGTGATTAGGAATAAGGCAAGATTGGTGGCTAAGGGGTATAATCAGATTGAAGGGATTGATTTTGAGGAGACCTTTTCCCATGTAGCTAGATTGGAAGCCATTAGAGTGCTACTAGCCTTTGCCTGTTATAAGGGATTTAAGCTGTTTCAAATGGATGTCAAGAGTGCCTTTTTAAATGGGATAATAAAAGAGGATGTTTTTGTTAAACAACCCCCATGTTTTGAGAGTTCCCAATATCCAAATCATATTTATAAATTAAAAAGGCCTTATATGGATTGAAACAGACACCCAGAGCTTAGTAAGAGAGGCTTAACACATTCCTGTTAGAAAGAGAGTTTGTTAAGGGGAGCGTAGACACCACCCTTTTTCTGAGGAGAATAGGGGATGACTTACTCATTGTCCAAATCTATATTGATGATATAATTTTTGGATCTTCTGATAAATATTTATGTGATGAGTTTTCTATAATAATGAGTAAGGAGTTTGAGATGAGTATGATGGGAGAATTGTCCTACTTTTTGGGATTTAGCATAAGGCAAATGGATGATGGAACCTTTCTCAATCAATCTAAATACACTAAGGACATTTTGAAGAAATATGAAATAGACAAAGCCAAGCTAATCAACACTCCCATGAGCTCCTCTATTCAGTTAGATAAGGATTCAAGTGAAAAATCTATTGATCAGAAGAAGTATAGAGGTATAATTGGATCACTGCTTTAGCTGACTACTAGCCGACCTAATATTATGTTTAGTGTTTATCTTTGTGCTAGGTTTTAAGCTGATCCTAAAGAGTCCCACCTGACTGCTGTTAAGAGAATTCTTAGGTATCTTTTAGGGACCCCAAATCTAAGAATCTGGTACCCTAGGAACAACACCTCTTTTGAGATTATTGAATATTCTGATTCTGACTTTGTAGGGTGTAGGGTGGATAGAAAGAGCACTTCTGAAACTTGTCAATTCATAGGATAGTCTTTAGTCTCCTGGTCCAGTAGAAAATAGAACTCAGTTGCACTTTCCACTGCTGAAGCTGAGTACATTACCTTAGGAAGTTGTGTGACCCAAGTTCTTTGGTTGAAGCAATAAGTCTTGGATTTACGATTACCTATGGGCATAATTTATGTTCTGTATGATAATACTAGTGCCATCTATATCTCTAAGAATTCAATCCAATATTCTAGAACCAAACACATTGATATAAGGCATCACTTCATTAGGGACCATGTTACAAAAGGGGACATTGAGCTACATCATGTAGCAACTGAAAATCAGCTGGCTGACATATTTACTAAACAACTGGCCTTTGACTCATTCAGCATTTTGAGGACCAGATTAGGAGTGATTGATATAAATGCTTGATTCTAATGAATACTGATTTCTGATTTGTTTGTTTTTCTTATTCTGTCTCTATTAATTAGTTGTTTGATTTGATTATCTATTTTCTGTTGAGTTTTGTTTTTTTACTGGTTTTTATTTTTAAGTTTAATCTTATTGTTAGTTTGATTTGAGTATTTATTTTGATGTGATTTTCTACCTATTTTTATTTACTGGTTCATCTCTTTTATTTACTATTTTATGCTTTTCAAAATCCGATCACTGCTCACTACTTCTGATAAACTGGATTTCTGACTGAGAGTTTTACCTTGTTTTTATTTGGAAGCTGGTAAGCAGTGATTAATTTCACTGGATCTGTTAAAAGGAAGAAACATTGATGATTGTTTCTCTTCCTCTAACTCCTTTACTGGTGTATTATTTCTTTTAGATAAAAATCTTCTTCAAAATTAAAAAATTAGTTTTTGAAATAGAGATTTATTTTATCTTCCTACAGTAATCTACCTCATATGAATAGTGTTTTTCAAAGTCTTGAGTCAATGTTATGATTTTCTGAACCAAGTGATTGCACTTATCATACGATGTATGGTTTTTGTTTTGTGAATTACTCTTCCTTACTATAGAGAGTAAGCTTTGGCATCTCTTATGTCTGGAAGGTAATTTTACAGCTGAGATTCTTTAACGATTTGGCGAGGAAGAAAGCTTACAAAAGATGCACAGTGCGGCAAATAAATTAAAAAAGAGGCACAAAATGAGCCCAAAGCTGAAAAAATGCGAAATGTCGCCAAACTAAAAGATACACAAAGTGTATCAAAAATTAAAAGATACGCAAAGCACCAAACAAATTGAAAAAAAGACACAAAATGAGCCCAAATCAAGCTTTCTTCCCTTTTAGGTCGTTAAATGTCTTAGAAAAATTCGTGCGCCACTTAATATTTTCAAAAGCTTGAGTTTAAAAATCCTGATTTCTGATTTATTACTTTGTAATACTATTATATTAGATATTTTTCTGGAACGAGGCTTCAAAGGATCTCTTTTCGAATCTAATTTCTTTTCTTTTGAATTGGATTTTTTGTGTTGAAAGGGATTTACATTTATAAGGTGTCCAAGGTGGGAAGTTACGAAAGTTGATTTTCCAACTTTTTTTGGATTTTAGCGCTGTCAATCGTCTTCTTATTAGTTTTTGGATTTAAAAGCAAGGGAAAATTCTGATTTACTGGAGCAGATTGATAAAAAAATTGTTTTTTGTGTTCTCGTTTCAATTTTTATTTACTTTGTTTTTGTTTTTTGTTTTACTGTATGTATTTTTGGGATCCCTGATCTTTTATCTCCATCATTTTCCTATTTTCTTCACATCGTCCTAGACGATCATCACATCGTCCTGGACGATCTTTTTCATCCTGGATGATCCACCACATCATCCTGAATGATCCATTCAAATCATCCCCACTTTGGTCATACTGCTAAGAAACACCAATTATTGGTGATCGTCCTGGACGATCCTTATATCGTCCTGGACGATATGATCCAAATTTTCTTTATCTTGATCAAACTGCTGAGATTGCACTAATTATTATTCATCATCCTGGAAGATCCACCTCATCGTCCTGGATGATCCAGGTGTCAGCAGTTGGACGATTCAAATTTGGCCCGTCCGACACATTTATTGCATATCATCCGGGACGATCCACCTAATCGTCATGGAAGATACTTTTTGTCAACGATCATTCGGCTTGACTCCTCGGGACAATCGCCTGTCTCTAATCATCCTGGACAATCCGACCATCTTTTTGACTAATCATCTTGGCCGTCTTAAATGCTCATATCATCCTGGACAATCCTGCGATCGTACGGGACGATCTGGCCAATTTCTATTTAAATAGTCGATTTCTTCAGTTTTTTCCACACATCTCCTTCCATTCTCCCTTACTTGTGCTTTCTAATGGTTGGCGGGAAGCATTCTAGGTAAAAGGGTGTGAGCTCCTCGCAGGGAAGTATGGATCCCCGCTTTCCCAATGCAGCCGATCAGGCTGCCTTCGAGCATTATCTTGAGGTGGGGATCACACAGTCAAAAATAGTAAACCCCCGCACCCTTACCTACCCTGTTCTCGATCTTTTCATGCACACCTCCCTCACTTTCATCCTTAGCCTCGCCTTTCTTTTTAGCCTTGAACTTCTCCAAGTCTTCTTCACCAATCTACACATCTCCACTGACTATTCCACCCTCCGCTCCTATGTGAATCAACATCCCGTAGAACTCACAGCCCAGGACTTTCATAATATCCTTCAGCTCTCTATGACTGGCGACAAAATCCATACCCTTATTTCTGACCCTGACTGTGATCGGAGCGTCGCCAATCACTTTCTTAGAAATATAAATGCACCCTACCACGACAACGCTTGCACTTCCCTCCTTAAGGATGCACGGACCATTCAATATTTCCTTTGTTCCTCCATCATCCCAAAGGCTGTGGATCAAATTCACATCACCCCATTGTTGTCTCTGACCACTTATTACATCTTGGCCCACCGGGACTTTAATGCCACTGACCTTCTTATCAGATATATCAAGCACCTCACCACCATTAGGGATCCGGGCCATAGACGTCGTCCCAATCTATCTTTAGAACATATCATTGCATATGCCTTGGAGACCAAATATGACCTGCAGTATCCAGTCCCTCCAAATATCCCTCCTTCCTTCTTCACCAATAATTCATTCCATGTACTCCATAATACCCGACTACATCCGGAGCCCGGCCCGGATATTGAAGAGTAAGAGGATGAAGCTTTTCCTATTCCTGCTGCACCAGATGCACCTGCTCCCCTTTGCATTGCTTCCCCTTTTGATCATCTGGTGTAGCGGTTCGATTAGTGGGAGGCCAGATTCGATTCTTATGTTGCTGCGCAGGAGCAGCAGCACGCTGAGGATCTGTAGCGCTTTACTGACTATACTGCTCAGCAGTAACAGCAGCACGACTAGGACATTGCCTGAATTGGAGCCCACTTTATAGCCATTCACAGTTACTTTACACCACCACACCAACTCCTCCTTCTGATCAGGATCTGCCTTCATTTTAGTTTTATGTTTTGTGATGTTATTTTTTTCTGTTTGTACTATTGGTTCTGTTCCTCCTCCTTTTTGTGATGTTAAAAGGGAGAGTTGGTTGTTGTAGTTTTGGTTTTATGTATTAATCGTGTTTGTGTTGTGTTGGTTATTTCATATACAGTTCTAATTATTCAATGAAATTTAGAAAGATATTTGTTTTTCAATGTGAGTTGGAAATTTATTTTATTTTAAACTACTGCATGAATATTTGCCATCATCAAAAAGGGGGAGATTATTGTAAATCTGGTTTTGATGATGACAAACATGTTTATATTCTGTTTTGCTTGGCTAATCTATTTTAGGTACAAAAGATCAAAAGCAACTCAAGCTAACTCAAGATCGGGTCCAAGTGTGTCTAAATATACTATTTTTCCTTTTTTTGAGTCAATTGTAATGTAACTGATCCCCTAGCTAAGTAACCTTGCACACACACACTCAGGGGGAGAGCTTGAGTGAATTAGAGTTTCTATTCAATTTTTTTGTTCAAATCG
Source organism: Dendrobium chrysotoxum (assembly GCA_019925795.1). NCBI lineage: Eukaryota > Viridiplantae > Streptophyta > Magnoliopsida > Asparagales > Orchidaceae > Dendrobium > Dendrobium chrysotoxum. Next base: position 69,957,910 of record CM034302.1, on the reverse strand, counting down.
TCCTGGATGATATTCACATCATCCTAGATGATCAAGTAAAAATAGAAACCCTAATTAGGGTGACCAAGTTAAATGTGTCTGATTAAGTAGATCATCCTGGATGATCCATACATCGTACGGAATGATAGGCTCAAATCAAAAATTCTCAGCTGCTAGATCAAGTTAGGCAAGTTTTATTTTTAGATATTTGGTCTGATTGTCCTGGACGATACGTGTATCATCCTGGATGATCCAGTACAATCATGCTTAAATTAGTCTAGTAATTAAGAAAAGTAATTAATATTTAATTGATATGATCATATCATCCGGGATGATTGCAAGATCGTCCGGGATGATCATGATCGTCTAGTGTATTTCAGCTGTACGTCTAGAGTGGTGCTCAGGACGATTTTGGTACTTTTTGAACTAATCGTGCAAGACAATATCCGTATCAGCCTGGATGATCAAGTCATTTTTAGATCGTCCAGCACAAGTTTCTCTGGACGACCAGAGTGGTCTTCTGGATGAAATTCTTAAATTTACACTAATCATCTCGGACGATTGCAGAATCGTACGGGATGATCAGATCAATTTTTTCTACTGATCGTCTAGAAGGGCCAGATCGTCTAGGCTGAAATAGTTGATTTTGAACTGATCATACAGGATGATCTATCGATCGTCCTGGACGATTCTTTCCTACCAGTTGAGATTTAGGGTAATTTTAGAGCCCTCCTTTAAAAGATATTTTTTCTCCAACAAGAAAAATCTTTTGCCACTTTCCTTTCTAGAGAAACCCTAGAGAGAGAGAGAGTTTGGGAGAGAGAGAGGATTTGTGAGGGGGAGTTTGTGAGGGATTCACAAAGGTTGCTCCAAGCAAGGATCAGAGTCATCTTCTCCGCTCGTCGTCTCTGGTCTTGTCAGTGTCTCTTGGGAGGATCGTCGGTAAGAAGATCGAGGTTCTCTGCCCGCTTCTGGAGGAAGCAAAAGGAGTTCAGGTTCTCTTCCTGCTTCAGGAGGAAGCGAAAGGAGTTCAGGTTCTCTGTCTACTTTAGGAGGAAGCGAAATGAGTCCGAGGTTCTCTGCCTGCTTCAGGAGAAAGCAAAAGGAGGTTAGGTTCTCTGCATCACCGTGTCGGTGGAAAAGGAGTTTTTATACAGGCTTCTCCGCCTTGCTGTGGGAGCTAAAGGAGAGACACTTTGAGTTTGTGCAATACCCAGAGGGGAGGCTCTGGGGAGTGGGCGTAGGTCAAGTTGACTGAACCACAATAAAATCTGGTGTGTTCTTTCTGATTACTTTCTGCACTTAAGTTTTCTGTGATTTACTGCTTGGGTGAAATATGTATTTGATCTTTTCATTTGTGTGTTTTACTTGTTTCCGCTACAAATCATCAAAAAGATTTTTTTACTGTTGCTCTTGAATTTTTAAATAACCAATTCACCCCCCCTCTTGGTTAGCCTCGGGACTAGTTCATCAGGGCTTAACATCCCTATCAAACTTTCATGTTCAACATGAGCATTTAAATGATCTTAAGATTATATTCAAAATAATTTAAAATTTTAATTTAAAAATGAATCCATTAAAGTGTGCTTTCGATGTTACATCTAAAAATTTCCATGGATTTATTGTACGTCATAGAGGAATTGCAAATGACCCCTCTAAAGAAAGCATTTGTGGAAATGAAATCTCCAAAAATTTAAAATAACTTCATTCAATTCAGGGTAGATTGGCGTATATTCGAAGGTTTATATCTAACCTTTCAGAAAGATGTCAACCATTTACACATCTAATGAAGAAAAATACACCTTTTAAATGGGATGATGCTTTTCAGGATGCATTTAATAGCATAAAATAATATTTGCTATATCGTCCAATCCTTGTTGCCCTTATCCCAGGTAAACCCCTAATTTTATATACAACAGCTCTTGAATCACTCAGAGCATTGCTAGCACAAAATAATGAAAACAACAACAAAAATGCCCTTTATTATATCAACCGATGATTAATAGGGGTAGAATCTAAGTATTCACCAATCAAAAAGTAATGTTTAGAATTAGTCTTTGCTGCTAAAAAACTTTGGCATTTTATGTTATCCCATAAAATCACTTTAATATCTAAAGTGGATCCATAAAAATTTCTAATGACTAGACCCATTCTCACTGTTTGTCTAGCTAAGTGGGTTGTCATTTTAATGCAGTTTGACATAACATATATGCCATGAAAAGCGATGAATGGACATGCTCTCGTTGATTTTCTAGCAGCCCATCCCTTACCTATAAATTCTACTCACAATGATGAGTTGCTAGCTGAGCAAACACTCGGAGTGGAAGAAAAAGAAAATATGCAAGAATGGGAGCTCTATTTCAATGGAGCTTCATAAAAAAAACCATCCATGCCACCTAAATTTTTGACAATTCAGGTTAGCATTGCTCTTATATTTATTACACTACAAAAAGGGATACTTTGATATTTATAGAGCTTAATAGAGCCTCATGCTAATAATGAGGCTGAATATGAAACCTTAATAGCGAGTGTTGAGTTGGTGATTAACATGAAAATTCAGAAACTTCATATATATGGAGATTCTCAACTCATAATCAAACAAATAAAATGCATATTCAAAATCAACAAGTCTGAATTAATGTTATATCATGAATATGCTCTAAAACTCCTACAACAAATTCCTGAAGTATTACCTATAGTTATAACAGTGAAAACCTCTCATCATTACCGAAGGTGTAAGTGCAAGCAATCTTGATAGATCATAATGAGCAAGATGATTTGCTAAAAAATACACAAGTAAGGCATAAAAAATATACATTATGATGTTTACAAAAGCATGCAAGTTGGAATATTTTAAGCATGAATTCTATTATGCAAGGCATTGAATAGCTAGCAATATGTTGCTTCAAAAAGCACATGACATGAAGTATTAAAAGCATGCAAAATGATGCATCCCACACAATGCAACAGAACATACCAATTTTTTGTGATGTGTCAAATCGAGAAACATGTAAAATGGTTCATAAATTTATGTAAAGTGATACATAACATGTATAGTGGTTCATCATAAGTTCGCAATATGATATATTAAAAAGCATGTCATAACATGACTCCCAACCTATAGGCATGACCATCAATGAAGTTGCAAATCTGACTTACATGCTTGATGCTCCACATGCTGGGGTAAGGTAAATATAACCTATAGCTCAAGAATACTGTAAAGCATGATTCTTCTTCACATACAGTGATGATATTGAGGGTGTAAAATTGTTTTGTTCTGATTGGATGTGAGCACTCTGGTTGAGTATTCAAGAATTTGAAAAGAACTTCACCTAGTTTAATAAATAAGGAGGTTGAGAAAGAAAATTCAAGCCAACAAAGATGAACATAAGATTTATTGTGTTTCATTCAAGCGAAATGCTGACCCAGAAAAAAAAGAGTAAGAAGATAAATAATAAAATAAAAAAAAAAACTTTTGAATTGAAGGGATGCATCTCTTCATAAAATAACATCCAAATTGGTCCTCCTACCAGCAACTGATCGTCAATGAATATATCTCTTCAACATAATAACTGCCTTTGATAATCAAATTGATAAAAAGGGGAAGAAATAGAAAGAAAAAAAAACTTACACTCTTTATCTCCCTCACACTATGCCCTTGTCCGCAAGCAGCTTTTGACCATACCCAAGCTGCTCGCATAAATCTCCTTCTCCTTCACTCCACCGAAGGTTCAACTAATTGGTGATCCCTTTCCATCTGATACTTCCAACCAAGTAAAGAGCCCATAATAACTTACCACTACTTATTCTTGGTGCAGCCGATCCACACACGAATGCCCTCTATTACTTGATTCTGATATTTATACCAAATTAGACCCTCATGCCCTACTCGTAAAAGCTAGACTTTCACTCCCCTGCCCACACCTTCACTGTCTGCTTAATCCAAATCCAGGATGAAGACTTACCCATGAATTTGCTATCCCTGTAGGCTTTCATTTCAATGTCTACCTCTCTTATTCACCCAAGCGTAAATCTCCTTGCAACCTACTTAATCTCACACAAATAACATAGTTAGATTTGAATATGTGCTTTATGCCTGACTTTAACACTCGCTTCTGACTTAAGCCTGCCCGTCCTTTTCAATTCACAATGAAATAAATTTTTAAATACTTTATGTTGTCTTATTCACAAGCAAGCATGTCCGTCCTTCTATATCATTTCACAATGAAATTAACATTTAATAACCTTACGTTGTCCTATTCACAAGCATACAGTAAATTTTTTGTTTAATTCACTACAACTTAAGTCTTTGCTTTAGTTTGTAATAAATTAAGTACAAAGTTACTATTTTATCATATAAGAAAGCATTTTAGGAATGCATTTCATTTTTTTTAAAACAAATTTATAATATCAATGCATTTTGCTTGCATCTAATTTTAATTTCTAATTCGGCCTCTATTGCTTGTAATTAAATATGTAAAATGATTGTATTTACTTAAATATATTATAATTTGATGAAAATTAAAGTGTGCCAATTGGTGGGTCTTACAACCTGGCTCTATAGTAAGGCTGCCCAAAGGTTCAGATTTAATTTGAGATTTATTTCTCTCAAGTAATAGGTCTTTCAATTTGATTTAAAAGAAGCCTGAAATTTTAATTTGGAGCGGGACTTATGACTCTTCTTATGAGTTGTCCAAAGATGGGTTTTATAACCTAGCTCTTCAACAAGGTTGCCCGAAGAGATTTAACTAATTAGGTAGGTCTTACAGCTTTCTTTTGGAAGTTGCCTAAAAGTAGGTCTTACACTATAATCCTTTAGATTAAGATGCCCATTAATTTGCATTGGTTGCTTAAGGGTTTGATGTTTTATTTAGTAGTTTTCAAAATTATAGATCTCATGACTCCTATTAGAAGTTGCCTAATTATTTGGGTATGATGGGTCTTACTGCTTCCTTTTAGAAGTAGCCCAATTAGTGGGTCTTATAATTTAGCCCTCTAGGCTAAACTGCCTAGAGATGTGATTATTTATTTGTTTGAGTAAACAACAATTGTTTATTAGCTTGACACTAGACTGTGGTTTTTAGTTATTCACTAGTAGTTTATTTACTAGTTTTACACGTACTAGCTAGCAATTATCATTATGTGACACTAGTATTTTTTGCTACTGTAACCCTTTTCTTTCTGCTTGGAAGTTTCTTTTTAGTTTCAAGTTTAATCATCTTTCTTTATGTATATTTATTTCAGATTTTTCTTATATTCAAATTTTCACAAAACATGTTCCCTTCTCATTTCAGTATTCAAACATACTCTTGCCGACCTGCTGAGTTCTCTTATTTTTGAGCCAGATACTCTGTATAATCCTCCAGGTTTTCCTTTTCCTATTTTATTACCAAACCATGGCACCACTTTGAACCAGTACTAGATATTGACATGTATAATTTTTTTATATTTCATTTGTTCCTTCAGTCCTTCAATATGTTTATGTTTCAGATGTCGAGCTCGTGGATGTAGAGCCTTAATTTTCACTAGGTATATTGGGTGTGGAAAGTCATCTGACTATTGAATATACATTTGATGACACTAAAAGTAAATATAGGGCGTATTTATCACATTGTCCCTACTATGGACTCTACTACTTGGAGTGGACCTTGATGATTTGTCATTTCCAGATTTGGCTAGCTTCTATGTAGAGGATTCTCTACTTTTAGACCGTGCAGTAGCTTCTGGACTCTTGGATGCTGCTTTAGAGACATGGGACTATCTTCACTAAGTTGTTGCTTTTGGATTGTACTGACTACACATTGTCTATCAGGAGTTAGCATTTAGAATTCCTAATGGCTTGAAGGATGGGGTAAGAGTTACTTATGACAGGATGATGAGAGCTCACATGGATCTTAACTTTGGCTTTCAGACTTTGAGGCTCTGCTAGTGGGATATTTCAGAAGAGCAACATGAGCTTTTAGAGATATTAACAGAGCTTAGGGCTTTGAGATAGTGGGAGAGGGCTCTTTTGGAGAGACAACGAGAGCTTCGAGCAGAGTCTGCTTGTACCGAGGAGGACTTTGCATGGATAGCTACTAATATTGAGAGATTAGAACAAGATTTATCATCATCCACCAAGGAGTTTGACTTGTTGCATCATCAAATGGAGACAACTCATACTAGGTAGATGATGCTGCTGGATTGCTTGCTCAAAATTAGACAGCAGATAGACAGTCTCCAGTCCAGACTTTGATAACTTTTCTAGCTTCTTTTTGGTTTGTATATATGTCTGTATTTTATTTAATATTCTCCCTTCTTTTATTTTGTAAGCACATAGAGTGTTTAGAAATTCAGTCTTTTAGACTTATTGAATTTATATTTATTCTTCAATCTGTTAGGTAGAATGATGAAAATAGCTTAACCCTTAGGTTTATGAGTATGTAAAATTTATAAGGTTCAACCCTTAGGCTTGGTGAACCTGTATTTTGTTTTAACCAATGAGGTTGATGAAAATAGCTTGACCCTTAGGTGTGTGAGCATAAAGATTTTAAAGGTTCAGCCCTTAAGCTTATTGAACCAATGGATCTTAGCTCGACCCATAGATTTGTGAGCTTGAAAGATTTTTAGAGGTTTGGTCCTTAGACTTGTTGAACCTGTATTTCATTTTAACCATTTAGGTTGATAAAAATAGTTCGACCCGTAGGTTTGTGCGTATAAAATATTTTTAGAGGTTCAGTTGTTAGACTTGTTGAACCTATGGATTTTAGCTTGACCCTTGGGTTTACGAGCATAAGAGATTTAGAAAGGTTCAACCCTTAGGCAGGTTGAACCTATATTTCATTTCAATAATTTAGGTTGATAAAAATAGCTTGACCCTTAGGTTTGTGAGTATTAAATATTTTAAAGGTTTAACACTTAGGCTTATTGATCCAATGGATCTTAGCTCAACCTTTAGATTTGTGAGCATGAAAGTTTTTTAGAGGTTCAGTCCTTTGACTTGTTGAACCTATATTTTGTTTGAACCATTTAGGTTGATAAAAATAACTCGACTCTTAGGTTTGTGAGCATAAATAATTTTAAAGGTTTGAGCCTTATTTTTATTGAACCAATATATTTTAGCTCAACCCTTAAGTTTATGAGCATGAAAGATTTTTTGAGGTTCAGTCCTTAGACTTATTGAACCTATATTTCATTTCAACTATTTAGGTTGATGAAAATAACTCAACCCTTAGGTTTGTAAGCATAAAAGATTTTAATTACTCAGACCTTTGGCTTATTGAACCAATGGATCTTAGCTCGACCCTTAAGTTTATGGGCATGAAAGATTTTTAAAGGTTTGGTCCTTAAACTTGTTGAACCTATATTTTATTTCAACCATTTAGGTTGGTAAAAATAGCTTGACCCTTAGGTTTATGAGCATAAAAGATTTTAAAGGTTCAGCCCTTACGCTTATTAAACCAGTGGATCTCTGCTTGACCCTTAGGTTTGTGAGCATGAAAGATTTTTAGAGGTTCAGTCCTTAGACTTGTTAAACCTATATAATTAGCTTAACCCTTAGGTTTATAAGTAAAAGAAATTTATAAAGTTTGGCCCTTAGGATTATTGAACTTATGGATTTTATTGCTCAACATTCTAGGTAGGTTAATAAAAATATAGCTCGATCCTTAATTTTGTGAGCGATGCAATTTTAGCTGTTAAGTATAAAGATGGATCATTTAGTCAATAGGTAGTTTCATAATTCCCTTACTTTATTTGGAAAATGGGTATTATATAAAAATTACCTCTTGTCTCTACAGAAGGAGATTAAAAAGTTATTTTCCTTCCTTGCAGGGGTGTATATATAGAAAACATCTCATGTTTTGTTGGAGATATAAAGTTGCCTCCTATCTTTATGAAGGGAATTAAATTTATCTCATGTCTTATAGGGGAATATAATAATTACCTTTTGACTTTTAGTAAAAAAATGAATTTATCTCTTATATTGTAGGAGAATATAAAAATTTCCTCCCCTTGTAGGAAAATTTTCATACATAACACCTTTTCTAGCTTAGTAGTTATGTGTAATATTTCTTCATATATTGACTATTTGTTGGTGCATGGGCCTTTGACCTTTGAGGTCTTTGAGTTGATAGGCTCCTCCTTCCTACACTATTTCAGTGATGATGGGTATTTCCTAAATTGGGTAAAATTTGTCGTCAAGGCGACGATAAGGGATTATAGGTCTTCAACAAACCAGAACAAGTTGACCTTTCTTAAAGCTTCTTGGATGAACCATTTGATCATGTTCCCTAGTCATTCTTACCTTGTAGGATTGTATACTTTGTTGTGCTTGAAGTCGAATTCCATCAAGAGCTTCAAGTTCTTCAAGTCATAGAAGATCATTTTCTTCTTTGGTTAATTTGTATTGAACAACAATACGAGGAATAGTGAATATGGGGTGGTTTGTGTTGCAATTTTATAAGTGGTACGATATGTCCACAAAGCTTCTGTAAACTTATCATGCAATTCTCTTTTATTTTTAGAGAGAATGTTCTTGAGAAATTTTACCAAAGTTTTATTAAAAGTTTCAGCTAAACCATTGGCTCTTGGATTGTATATCGAAGGATAGTGCCAAACTATTTTATGTTGCTCGATAAATTTATAGATTTTAGCACTTTTAAAGGCTGTACTATTATCAGATATAGCTCGATGTGGTACCCCAAATCGATAGACAATATTATCTCAAAAGAATTTTATTACATTATCTACTTTAGCTTCCCTCAAAAGAATTGCTTCAACCCATTTTAAGAAGTAGTCAGTAGTAGTGAGGATGAACTGATATCCTAAAGATGATGGTGGCTCTATATAACCTACTATATCAGTACCCTAATTTTGAAATGGCCATGATGCTACCGTTGGATGTAGCGGGCTGGGAGGTCAATACATGATATCTCCATGCACTTTACATTGATGGCATTCCTTAGCATGGTCGATGTAATTTTGAATAATACTTGGCCAATAGTATACCATACATTTAATTTTGATTTTCATTTTCAGACCAGATTGATGTGCACCACACAATCCTTCATGAACTTCACTTATGACTTATTTGGATTCCTCATGGCCAAAACTTCATAGCCACATTGGATTAAATGATCTACGATATAATGTATCATTCACGAAAGCATGCCTTAATGCTCTTCATGATATTTGCGAAGTCATAGATTTATTTTTGGTCAATTTTCCTTCTTTGAAGTATCTGATGAAGGGATATCTCCAATCATTTTCATCAGATATAGTTGGGCTTTCTTGTATTTCTTTCCCTTCATCATCTTGCATAACAGCTGGAGTTAATGCATACCTATTTTGAATTATTATAAGAATTAGATCCTTTTGAGGATTTGCTAATTCTTTGGCTAACTTTGCCACTGCATCAGCTTTACCATTTTCTCTGCGTGTAATTTTAGTTAGAGTTGCTTCAGGAATTTGTTGTAAGAGTTTCAGGGCATACTTATGATATGAGATTAATTTAGGCTTATTGATTTTAAAAAAGGATGTTATTTATTTGATTATGATTTGAGTATATATATATATATATATATATATATATATATATATATATATATATATATATATATATATATATATATGAAGTTTTTGGATTTTCATGTTAATTGCTTGCAATGGACCCACTATTAAGGCTTCATATTCAGCCTCATTATTAGTGTGAGGCTCTATTAAGCCATAGGAATATCAGAGTATCCCTTTTTGCAGTGTAATAAATATAAGGCCATTACCCACCTAAATTATCAAAAATTTATGTGGCATGATTGGTTTTATTGATAAAACTTCGTTGTAATAGAGCTCCCATTCTTATATATTTTTTCTTTGACTTTGAGTGTTCGCTCGTTTGGGAACTCATCAAGTGGAGAATCTGTAGGTAAAGGATGAGTTGCTAAAAAGTAGCTAGAGCCAATTCTTTCACCACTTTTTGTGGTATATATATTTGTCAAATTGCATTAGCAAGATAACCAACTTAAATAGATGAACAATTTGAGTGGGTTTAGTTATTAGAAATTTTAATGGGTCCACTTTAGATATTAAAGTAATTTTATGGGATAGCATATAATGCCAGAAGTTTTGAGTGGCAAAGATTAATACTAAGCATTGCATTTCAATTAGTGAGTATTTTGATTTTGCACATATTAATTATTGGCTGATAAAATAAAGGGCATTTTCTTTGCCATCCTTATTTATTTGTGCTAGCAATACTCCAAGTGATTCTTTAAGAGCTGTTGTATATAAAATTAGGGGTTTACCTGAAGGGCAACAAGGATTGGAGGATGTAGCAAATATTTTGTTATTCTATCAAATGCTTCCTGACAAGCATCATCCCATATAAAATATATATTTTTCTTCATTAGACGAGCTAATGGTTGACATCCACCTGAAAGGTTAGATATAAATTTTGAATGTATACCAATCTACCTTGGATTGAGCAAAGTTGTTTTAAAGTTTTTGGAGGTGGTATATCTATAATTGCTTTAATTTTAGAGGGGTCAATTTTCATTCCTCTATGGTATACAATAAATCTAAAAAAAATTTTGGATGTAACATTGAAAGATCACTTTAACAGATTAGCAAAAGCATGGATCAAAATCTCATAAAGTAAAGAACAAATTAATAAGGGATAAAACTGTAATTCAAAAATACATCGACTCCAATGATATATCAGCAACCTCTAAGGGGATCTGCCAAGCTAGAGGAATACATGGATGATTTATATCTTGACTCATAATATGAAAAGGAATAGAGTACTCCAATCGAGATTTGCCGAATCATAAATAAATGAGTTGGAAGAGCTACGAGAGGATGCAATACACCTCTTACTATAAATAAAGTTGATGTGAAAAAGTCCTCTAAGGAAGTACATCATATACTAGCACCTTTCATTGATTCAGATGAAGAATTACATTTCCCTGACAAAAAAAGTGATCACAAGGGTAAGAAGATTCTTAAAGAAAAATGCCTAAAACTTGGAAGTAGTTCAGATTCTGAGGAAGTTGAAGATATGAAAATTTCAAAAACTCTCATGCTAAAGGTAGTTCATCTTCAGAGGTAACACAAATCCAACTAAGATGAGGAAAGTAGGTTCCTCCACCTCAAAAGAAAATAAAGGATAAGGAGAAGAACATTCAGCTCAACGGAGCTGCTATTCCATAAGATTCCCTTAAACCCAAAGCAACCAGTATAAATATGGATTATAATATATTATCTCATATCTGTAAATTACCTGCACTTTTTGGTATCTATGATGCCTTTCTTATGTCTAAGACCTTCGATAAATACTCATTAAGGCATTGCAGAATCTTGAAAATTACGAGGCATTCTTTGCCGAGCAAATCATGAAAAACCTTTGTATACGTAGAATACTGCTACAATCACTTTCTGTGATAGTGATTTGCTCCTGAGAATTATAGATCATAATCTGCCACTATATATTACTGTAGAGAGTAAAAATATCAAAATAAATATAATTTTTGATCGACCAGGGTTCCTCTATTAATCTAATGTACCGTAGAATGCTCAAAGGATTGGCCGCCTTGTACATCCAGTATCTGAACAAAACTATGGTGTTTTTGTAGGGATTCATTGAATAAGGGCAAAGAACCCTGGGATCCTTAGTATTACCTTTTAACTTTGGGGAAGTCAATACAGAGGTGACATTTCACATAATTGATTCTAACACATCATACAAGGTACTTCTCGGAAGACCTTGGCTCCACGAGTGTGGTATAATTCTTTAAACACTTCATCAATGCCTAAAATACAATCAAGATAATGAAGAAAAATGCATTGATGGTGATGAATAATTATTCTTAGTACACGAAGTCAAGATCTATGATCACGCCAAGTACTTTATAGCACAAAAGCCAAAAGGCAACAAACTTTTGAGAATTCAGGCCGCTATGATGGATTAAGGAAAGAAGAAAGATAAATGTAAGAATAAATTGAATCAAATTTTCTCAGTGCCTCACCTCTTTAGTTATACCGAAGAAGATGATGATATCTCCAAAACTTTTAAACCCTTAATCAGAGGGAAAAGGAGTGAACTATCAGGCGTCACTTTTGGTTACAAAGCTAATCTTATAAATAAGGTACGATGTTCAAGCAAATACAAAATTAATGAAGAAGAGGAATTCCTTTATCAACCTAAGGATACTGTAGAGTCTTAGGGGAAAGGTGACCCTGGACAAAGTTCCATATCTAAGAATTTGAAGAAAGTATTAATTTCAAAGATAAGGGAATCTGAAAATCAGATATCTACAAATATCATCAAAATTGTACCCATGCCGGTGGCACATTTTAAAATATTGACTACCGCATCAAATACAAACTTAGAAATGTTAAAAACTTTTTATGTTCCTCCCAATAGAGGTCTCAATGAACGTGGATCTGCTTTCTACAAATTAAGAGTGATACCACATCACATTACTCATAAAATAGAATGCAAAGATGATTAGGAATGCAGATATATATTGATAATTATTCCTCAATATCCTCCATCCATTATGAGAAATCCTATGAGCAAAAAAATCTTCTTTATGTAAACAAGCAAGCAAGCCCGTTATTTCAGAAAGCTCTGGCATTACGAGCATGCACAAAAGCCTATTGGCCATGATTTGTTTACAGCATGGGGTCTTCAATATACTCAACATTCATATCTCATATGAGCAACATCCTATCATTATCTTGAGTACCCCTAAAATTAATGTCTTATATATGCAACCTCTTATAATATACAGATAAGGAGGAGGGACCATCAGAATCCAAAAAATAAGCAGAAGATCTAATTGTAGATCTAAAAGAAGCTATAAAAGAGTTTGAAGAAGGTAGTAAGGTTACTATGGATGAACTATAAGAGGTAAAATTGGGTACTGAAGAAGATCTCAAACCTATCTTCCTCAGCATTAATCTCTTGCAGGATAAAGTGAAAGAGCTGAAAATGTTGCTACTTGAATGCAAAGATTATCTCACATAGAACTACTCTGAAATATCAAGTTTATCACCAAAGGTGGCAGTGCATAAACTCTCCATTGATACCAAAATATTGCCTGCCAATTAAGTACCCAGGCGAATGCAACTAGAAATTGAAGAACATGTCATTTCTAAAATTGAGAAGCTTATTAAAGCTTATTTTATTTGGGAAGAGAAGTATGCTAACTGGATCACTGATATTATTTTAGTAAAGAAAAAGAACAATCAAATCTATATTCTTATAGATTATCAAGATTTAAACAAAGCATGCCCAGAAGATGATTTCACATTGCCTACTTTAGAACTTATGGTCGATAATACATCAAACCATGACATGTTCTCATTCATGGATGGATCATTGAGATATAATTAAATCAAAATGGATCTAGGGGATAAAAAACATACCTCATTCCAAACTCCCATTAGTATATATTGTAATAAGGTGATGCCATTCAACTTAAAAAAATCTTGGAGCCACTTATCAATGAGCAATGACTTTAATATTTGATGACCTAATTTATAAGCATGTTGAATGTTATGTAGATGACTTGGTTGTAAAAAGTAAAGTTCAACATGAGCATGTAAATGATCTTAAGATTATATTCAAAAGAATTCCAAAATTTAATTTGTAAATGAATTCATTAAAGTGCACTTTCGGAGTTACATCTAAAAATTCCTTAGAATTATTATATTCCATAAAGGAATTGAAATTAAGCCGTCTAAAATTAAAGTAATCATGGAAATGCCACCTCCAAACACTTTAAAATAACTTTGTTCAATCTAGGGTAAAATGGCATACATTCTAAGATTTATATCTAATATTTAAGATAGATGTCAACCATTCGCACATCTATTGAAGAAAAATATACCTTTTATATGGGATGATATTTATTAGGAGGCATTTAATAACATAAAAAAATATTTGCTAAATCCTCCAATCTTTGCTGCCTCTATCCTAGGTAAACCCCTAATTTTATATACAATAGCTCTTGAAGAATCACTCAGAGTATTGCTAGCACAAAGTAATGAAGATGGTAAAGAAAATACCCTTTATTATATCAGCTGACGATTAATATGGGAAAATCTAAGTATTCACCAATTTAAAAGTAATGCTTCGCATTAATCTTTTTTGCTCAAAAACTTCAACATTATATATCACATAAAATCACTTTAATATCTAAAGTGGATCAATCAAAATTTCTAGCGATTAGACTCATCTGAATGTTCGTGTAGGTTGTTAGACCTAATAGAACTGTCCTAAGACTAACAAGGAGGGGGGGGGGGGTGAATTAGTAATTTAAAAATTTTCTTAGATTTTTGAAAACCATTTCTAGAAAACTCAATTAATAATCCTTAAAATATATAGTTGATTAGATATGATTATCATAAAATATTATTCAACCAAAAAACTTTAAAGTACTGAAAAATAAAAAATACAGAAAAAGTAACGTGAAGAGAAGAATACCAAATTTTATAGTGGTTTGGTCCAAACTTAACCTACATCCACTCCCTAGAGACTCCTTATCCACGTAATGCACTAAATCAAAGTGACTCTCGTTTCACTCCCACAGTAAGGTGGAGAAGCCCTTACAAACTCTCTTCCATCAACTCGATGCGGTAGAGAACTGATGCCTTTTACACTCTCCAAGTTATGACAGCGTACCATCACATCCTTTTTCACCCTCTTGGTGAAGGCAAAGAACTGTCATCCTTTTTCACCCTTCTGGTTAAGGTAGAGAGCCCACATCATTTTTCACCCTGCTGGTAAACGCAAAGAACCTTGACCCGATGTTAAAAAACTTATCTCAAAAGTCTCCAGAGGAGATGGATAGAAATTAGAAGGAGACAAAGAGATCCTCACTTTGGGCAATCTTATGAATTCCTCACACCTCCCCCTCACTAGATCTCTCACTTCACTCTCACAATCTCTCCCAAACACTGACACTCAATGGCAACTCTCAAGAGAAATTCACAGCAAAGGTCTTGACAGTCCATTTTTTTGACTTCTTATAAAGAAAACACAAGAAAAACTATCTAAAAACTAAAAATAATAAGTGAAAAGAATTCAGATCGTACAGTATGATCATGGATCGTTTGTACGAATAGTTTAAAAAATCCTGGTATGATATTATATGAACCTAATTTCATACACTGTCCATCATCTGCATGAACTGACATCGTACTATATGAACAGTTCAAAGTTGAATGTGTTCGTCTGGTATGATCATGTACGAACCTTATTTTATACTCTATCTGTCATCTGTATGACCTGATATCGTATAGTAGAAACAGTTCAAAAATTTCGAACCCAGAATCGCCAAACTGCATTCGGGAGAAAATCTAAGTCAAATCATACAGTATGATTGCATATCATACAATATGATTGGTTTTAAAAATCTTGTTTGCACTCTCTCCCCTTATGTGTATGTGTACGGTTACCCAATTATAATCACACTCTCTCAGAGTCAAGAAAATAAATATAAAGATTTATAGACTTTAATACATGAATTTTTATTCTACTGTATTGAAGTCTTCAACAATTTGGAGTATAATTTCCCTGAAATGTTAGTACACATAGAGCAAATAAAAGTATCCAATTTATGGTAGGAGAAAGAATAAAAAAATTAGCACAATAATTAGTTTTGTTATCATAAAAAATCACAAGCTCAATCTTGATTCTTGAGTTGCAACAATCTCTCCCTTTTTTATGATGACAAAATAATTATTGTTTGAACTACTAATTAACACTCTTTTCTCCTAAGATCCCCCTCAATCAATAAAAAAAACATCTTACAAATCAAAACTCAAATAAAAAAACATTTTACAAATCAAAACACAAACAGAAGACCAGCAATACAAATAAATACTAAAACACAGACACAAGAAAATATTCAAAAAACAAAACAACAAAACAACACAAGACTTCAAACAATTACACCTTGATACCTCCCCCTTTTGAGATCAACAAAAAGTGGAGAATTCCTTGAAAAATTAAGATGCTATGTACTAATTTGATAGTCAATAAAGAAGAGAATTTTAAATATTTGCAAAAACAAAATTAAATTCCTGATGTGAAAACCTCATATTTTAAATCAAAAAATAAACTAAGACAAGAGAAGTTGATCAGGGTCAATATTCGTGCAAGAAAGCATGAATATCAAATATAATAATTATTATAAAATAATAATTGAATAAAAATCAATTAGTTTCAAATTCATGAGTTGAAGTTATTATTAAGTGCATAGGTTTTTCTTTGTAGAGGAAAGAACTAGATGTAATATGGGCTCATTTTATGCCTCTTTCCAAATTTGGCGATCATTGCACATCTTTTAATTTTGAATTTTATATGGGAAACATTACGCATCTTTTCAGGTTGGGCTCATTTTGTGCCTTGTTTCAATTTTGGCACACTTTGTGCATCTTTTGACATTTTGTTCTTGCCACAATCTAAAGCAATAATAAACCCAATAAATAACAATAAATGCAACACAGTGAACAAGAAAGTAAATAAAATGCAAAATATTTTTTGTAAGAATTATAACTATAAGATATATTTTTATTAGAACACTAAAGATAATCTCCTTACCTAAGCCTTATTATAATTTGATTTTAAAAAAAACTTGAGATTAACTAAATTTTGATAAAGGAAATAATATTGTAATACAAAAAACTTTTAAAATTTTTAGTCTTTTGATCAACATTTGTAAATTATTCGATAGTAACTTATAAGCAATTTGAGAGAATTAAGAATATCACAAGTCAATCATTGCAATCAATTCCCAACAAGAGATTTAATAAAAAAAAAACTGATCCAAAATAAAACACCTGAATAAGGGGTAATCAGGTGTCCTAAAGACATATTTTTCTTTCTTCTAGTGGTAGGAAGTTTAATGTTAGACAAATTATTGATGTAGTACATAATCAATTGGGCTTCATCAATATGAGTGTTGCTCAGAATACAATATGTAACAAAATAAAGTAGAGGGGTGATATTAATTCGATCACTAGTTTTGGGAATGGTGGAAGTTCTTAGGACGGATGATCCTAGCATTTTGATTTAGTGTAGAAATAAGGGGTAAATGTGAGATGGAAGGTATACATCTAAGAGTTTGATTAATAATGGTCCAATCATAATCACTCTTAGATATCATTGAATGTGCCCTAACCCCTTCAGTTCTAAGGTGTAGATATCTCCCCAAATCTTCCTTGGTAATTTTAACATGAGTATGAAAGACATAGGAGGTAATTGCCATGTTGTTCGCTCAATTTCTCATATTGGCAAGAAAGTAGTAACAAGATTTAGAATGAAATGCATAAATTGGAGTGAGAATGAAAGAGATTTGAGTGGAGTAAAAAAGGTGCATGATTTGAAAATTAATGTCTTCTTGAATCAGAAGACGGAAGGGGTAATCTTAGCTTCAACATACCTATCAAAGGCTTGTTCATTTTCTCTAGATAGAAAGTTGTCATCTCATTCAAAATGAGATGAACCACCCCTGAAAGTTTGTGGATGCTTGCTACTACTTTTCATATGAAAAGAAGTTTGAATACAAGAGTTGAAAGGGATAGGAGATGAAAAGGATGGAAAAAATTCAAGGAACAAACTTCTAATTTATAGAATTCAAACTATTTTGTACAGTATAAAATTATGTTCATATGTATGATTAAGAGCTTCGTACGGTATGATCTTTGGTTTGTACATATGACTACAAATGGTCAGGAATAGTTAATGCTGTGGAACATCTTTTTGTAAAGCTATTTTATGATGAGATGTTTCGTACGATATTTTGATTAAAATGATCGTACAAATGAATAGGTGTTAATACGGGATTATCGATTAATAATGATCATACCTGACAGTTAGGTTCATCTGCATGCAAATCGATAACTAGATCATAAAGACGAACAGGTGTTCATACAGACGATCTTTGAAAAATAGGTGCTCTTGGAATTCCCACCATTTTGTACAGAGGAAAAATGATCTGATTGTATAGATGATGTCGAAAATCATAAAGTATGATATGAAAAAAAAAAATGCATTTTCTCGTGCAGGTTGTTAGACCTAATAGAACTGTCCCAAGGCTAACCAAGAGGGGGGTGAATTGGTAATTTAAAAAAATTTCTTGGATTTTTAAAAATCATTTCTAGAAAACTTAATTAATAATCCTTAAATTATGTAGTTGATAAGATATGATTATTATAAAATATTTTTCAATAATGAAACTTTAAAGTATTAAAAAATAAAAAATGCAGTAAAAGTAAAGTGAACAGAAGAACACCAAATTTTATAGTTGTTCGGTCCAAACTTGACCTACGCCCACTCCCTGGAGACTCATTCTCCAGGTATTGCACTAAATCAAAGTGACTCTCCTATTGCTCCCATAGTAAGGTGAAGAATCCCTTACAAACTCTCTTCCACCAACCCGGTGCGATAAAGAACCGATACCTTTTACACTCTCTAAGTGATGGCAGCATATCATCACATCTTTTTTCACCATCTTGGTGAAGGCAGAGAACCATCATCCTTTTTCACCCTCTTGGTGAAGGCAGAGAACCCACATCCTTTTTCACCCTCTAGGTGAAGGAAGAGAACCTTGACCTGATGTTGAAAAACTTTTCTCAAAAGTCTCCAGAGGAGATGGGCAGAAATTAGATGGAGATAAAGAGATCCTCACTTTGGGCAACCTTGTGAATTCCTCATAACTCTCTCTCACTAGATCTCTCACAATCTCTCCTAAACACTCACACTCAATGGCCACTCTCAAGAGAAATTTGTAGCAAAGGTCTTGACAGTCAGTTTTTAAGACTTCTTATATAGGAAACACAAGAAACATCATCCAAAAATTGAAAACAAGTGAAACGAATTTAGATCATTCAGTACGATCATGGATCATCTATATAAATAGTTTAAAAAATCCTAGTATGACCCTGTACAAACCAAATTTCATATACTGTCAGTCATTTGTACGAACTAACATCATACTATATGAATAGTTCAAATCTTATTGTGTTTGTCTGGTACGATCACGTATAAACCTTATTTCATACTCTATCTATCATTTGTATGATCGGATATCGTAAAGTATGAATAGGTCAAAAATTTCAAACCCAGATTCACCAAACTACATTCAGGAGAAAATTTAAGTCAAATCATATAGTTCTATTATATATCGTACAATACGATTGGTTTTATAAAAATTATTTGTACTCTCTCCCCCTGTGTGTGTGCACGGTTACCCAAGTATAATCACACTCTCTCAGACTCAAGAAAATAAATATAAATATTTACAACTTTATTACATGAATTTCTATTCTTGTCTGTCTTGAAGTCTTAAATAATTTAGAGTATGATTTCCCTAAAATGTTAGTACACAAAGAACAAACAAAAGTATCCAATTTATGCTAGGAGAAATAATAAAAAATTATCACAATAATTAGTTTTGTTATCATCAAAGATCACAAGCTCAATCATGATTCCTGAGTTGCAATATCATTCTCCCTAGTCGTCTAGCTAAGTGGATTATCTTGTTGATGCAATTTGTTATAACATATATGCCACAAAAAGCGATAAAATGATTGGCTCTAGTTGTTTTTCTAGCAACCCATCCCTTACTTGTAGATTCTCCACACAATGATGAGTTCCCAGGTGAGCTAACACTTGAAGTGGAAGAAAAATAAAATATACAAGAATGGGAGCTCTATTTCGACGAAGCTTCATCAATAAAACCAGCCATGACACCTAAATTTTTGACAATTCAGGTGGGCATTGACCTTATATTTATTAAGCCGTAAAAAGGGATACTCCAATATTCTTATTGCATAACAAAGCCACACACTAATAATGAGGCAGAATATGAAGCCTTAATTGTGGGTCTTAATCTTGTGATTAACACAAAAATATAAAAATTTCATATGTATGGAGATTCTTAACTCATAATCATACAAATAAAAGACATTTTCAAAATCAAGAAGCCTGAATTAATCACATATCATGAGTATGCTCCTACAATAAATTCCTAAAGTAATACTTACTAGAATTACACGTAGTGAAAATGGCAAAAACCTCTCATCATTGCCAAAGGTGTAAATACAAGCAAGCTTTATAGATGAAAATGAGTAAGATGGTGTGCTAAAAAGTATACAAAGCAAGACATAAAAAATATAAATTATGATGTTTAAAAAAGCATGCGAGTTGGAGCATTTTAAACATGAATTCTGTTATGTAGGACATTGAATGGCTAGCAATATGGTTCTTTAAAAAGCACATGACATGAAGTATTAAAAGTATGCAAAACGATGCATCCCACACAATGCAATAGAGCATACCAAATTTTTTGTGATGTGTCACATCGAGAAGCATGTAAAATGGTTCATAAAAATATGGAAAGTGATATAGAGCATGCAAAGTGGTGCATCATAAGTATGCAGTACGATACATTAAAAAGCATGTCATAACATGACTCCCAACCTATGGGCGTGACCATCAACAAAGTTACAAATCCCACTTACATGCTTGTTGCTCCACATGTTGGGATAAAGTAAACATAATCGATATCTCAAGAATACTGTAAAGCCTTATTCTTGGTGTATAGTAATGATATTGAGGGTATAAATTTGTTTTATTCTGATTGGATGTGAGCACTTTGGCTGAGTATTCAAGAATTTGAAAAGAATAACACCTAGTTTAATAAAAAAGGAGGTCGAGAAAGAAAATTCAAGAGAAGAAAGATGGCCACAAGATTTATTATATTTCAATCAAGCGACATGCTGACTAAAAATTAGGAAGAAGAAGAAGAAGAGAAGCGAAAAAAAAACTTTTGACTTGAAGAGATAATTCTCTTCATGAGATAACCTCCAAACTGGTCCCACTGCCAGCAATGGATCGTTAATGAATACATCTCTTTAACACAATAAATTCCTTCGATAATGAAATTGATAAAAATGGGAAGAAATAGTAAGAAAAAAAAATTACGCTCTTTATCCCCCTCAAGCCGTGCCCTTGTTGACAAGAAGCTTCCGACCGTACCCAAGCCTCTAGCATAAATCTCCTTCACCTCCACTCAACCAAAGGTCCAACAAATCGGTGATCCCTTTTTGTCTAATATTTCCAACCAGGTAAAGAGCCTGCAATAACTTCACTTCTTATTTTAGGTGCAGACGATCCACATGTGAACGCTTCATGTTGCTTGCATTCAATATGCTTTACTCATAAAAAGTAAGACATTGCACTCCCTAGCTTGTACCTTCACTATCTGCTTAAACCAAATCCAAGATGAAGCCTTACCCATGAAATTGTTATCCCTATAGGCTTTCATCCCGACGTCTACCTCTCATGTTCACACGACCATAAATCTCCATGTAACTTACTTGATCTCGCACAAATAACATAGTCAGGTTTGAATGTGTTCTTTATGCTTGACTTTAACACCCACTTCTAACTTAAGCCTGTCCGTCCTTCTTTTTCAATTCACAATGAAATAAATGCTTAAATACTTTATGTTGTCTTATTCACAGGCAAGCTTGTCTGACCTTCTATATCAATTCATAATGAAATTAATATTTAAAACCTTATGCTGTCCTATTTACAAGCAAACAATAAATTTTATGTTTAATTTACTGCAACTGAAGTCTTTGCTTTTGTTTGCAATAATTTAAGTACAAAGTTACTATTTTATCCTATAAGAAAGCATTTCATTTTTTTAAATACAAATTTATAATATCAATAGATTTTACTTAAATCTGATTTTAATGTCTAATTTGGCCTCTATTGCTTGTAATTAAATATGTGAAATGATTGCATTAATTTAAATATATTATTATTCCATGAAAATTAAAGTGTGTCCATTAGTTGGTCTTAAAATCTGGCTCTATAATAAGGCTGCCCTAAAGTTTAGATTTAATTTGAGAGGAGTTTCTCTCAAGTAACAAGTCTTACAACTTCTTTTAGAAGATGCTTGAAAGTTTAATCTGGAGTGAAACTTACGGCTCTACTTATGAGTTGCGTAAAGATGGATCTTACAACCTAGGTCTACAGCAAGGCTGCTCAGGGATTTAATTGTTTGGGTAGGTCATACTGCTTCCATTTGAAAGTTGCTTGAAAGTGGGTCTTATAACCTAATCCTTTAGATTAAGATGTTTGTTAATTTGAATAGGATTGCTTGGAGGTTTGATAATTTATTTAGTAGTTTCCCAAATAATAGATCTTACAACTCCTATAAGAATTTGCCTAATTATTTGGGTATGCTGGGTCTTACTTCTTCCTTTTGGAAGTAGCCCAATTTGTGGGTCTTATAATTTAACCCTCTAGGCTAAACTGCCTAGAGATTTTATTATTTGTTTGTTTAAGTAGACAACAATTATTTATTAGCTTGACATCAAACTATGGTTTTCAGTTGTTCACTAGCAGTTTGTTTACTAATTTTACACTTACTAGCTAACAATTATCGTTGTGTGACACTAGTATTTTTACTACAGTAGATCTTTTCTTTATGCTTGGCAGTTTCTTTTTAGTTCCAGGTTAAATCATCATTCTTTATGTATATTGATTTCAGATTTTTCTTGTATTCAGATTTTCACCATGCAAGTTCTCTTCTCGTTGCAGTATGTAGACATACCCTTGCCGACCTACTGAGTTCTCCAATTTTGGATCCAAATACTCTGCATACTCTTCCAGGTTTCCCTTCTCCTATTTTCTTACTAAATAATGACACCTTATTGAGCCTAGTACCAGGTATTGACATGTATAATTTTTTTATATTTTATTTGTTCCTTCAATCTTTCAATATGTTTATGTTTCAGATGTAGACCCCGTGGATAAAGAACCTCAATTTTCACTGGGTATCTTGGGTATGTAAAGTCATCTGGCTATTAAATATACATTTAATGATGCTGAAGGTAAATATAAGGAATATTTATCTACCTGTTTATTTCATTTATCAGTATTTCTCCTTTTTACTTTTTTTTGCATGTATGCATAGGTAAATAATCATCATCTCCTCAGTTAGTGCATAGTGATTCTATATAGATTTTATTTGAAGATGCCACTGATGACACTATTACAGAGTTAGATATTTCACCTTCTCCCTTCTTAGATTCATCTTGGGTGATTGTAGATAATTTATCGTCAGGTGTTTCATCTTATTTAGATGATCACTGCTTGACAGATTTGTCAGAAGAGACACACCCTTTAGGTGTTTTTATATTTCTTTTGTAGTTTTGCATTTCTTTTCTTCTCCCTTCCTTTTCTAATAGTTCTAATGTGTTTACATTCAGGTTCAGAGCTAGCATATTTTGCATCCAGAGTACCTTCTCGAGCTCACAGATATTTTAGTTGACAACTGTTGAATATAGCTCATTACACTGTCATTGCACTATGGCATCTACTACTAGGAGTAGACCTTGATGATTTGTCATTTTCAAATTTAGCTAGCTTCTGTGTAGAGGCTTATCTATTTTTAGACTGTGTTGTAGCTTCTGGACTCTATGATGCTGCTTTAGAGACATGAGAGTACCTTTACCAGGTTGTTGCTTTTGGATTATACTGACTACACTTTATCTCTCAGGAGTTAGCCTTTGGAATTTCTGATGGCTAGGAAGATGTGGTAAGAGCTGTTTGGGATATGATGAGGAGAGCTCACATGGATATTGACTTTGGCCTTCAGACTTTGAGGAGCTACCAGAGGGATATTTAAGAGGAACAGCTTGAGCTTTTGGGGATATAAGTAGAGCTCAGGGCTTTAAGACAACAAGAGAGGGCTCTTTTGGAGAGATGACAAGAGCTTCGAGTAGAGGCTACTTATACTAAGGAGGACTTTGCTTGGATAACTAATGAGATTTAGATAATAGAGTAGGATTTGTCATTATCCACTGAGGAGTTTGACTTATTGCATCATTAGTTGAAGACCACTCAGACTAGGCAGATGACGCTGCAAGATCACTTGATCTGAGTTAGACAACAGATAGGCAGCCTCCAGTCCAGACTTTGACAGCTTTTCTGCCTTCTTTCTAGTATGTATATATGCCTATATTTTATTTAATTTTCTCTCTTTTTTATTGAATTGGCATATTTTTAGACTTTTAGCCTTTTATATTTGATTAAAAGTGGCTCAACTCTTAAGTTTTGTGAGCACGTAAAGTATTCAGAAGTTTAGTCTTTTAAACTTGTTGAATTTATATTTATTCTTCAATCCTTTAGGTAGATTTTCTAAAAACAGCTCAACCCTTAGGTTTATAAGCATGCAAAATTTGTAAGGTTCGGCACTTAGGCTTGTTGAACCTTTATTTCATTTCAACCAATTAGGTTGATGAAAATAGCTTGACCCTTTGGTGTGTGAGCATAAAAGATTTTAAAGGTTTGTCCCTTAGGCTTATTGAACTAATGATCTTAGCTTGACCCTTAGGTTTATGAGCTTGAAAGATTTTTAGAGGTTCAGGCCTTAGACTTATTGAACCTGTATTTTGTTTCAACCATTTTGGTTGAAGAAAATAGCACTCCCCTTAGGTTTATGTGCATGAAATATTTTTAGAGGTTTGATCCTTAAACTTATTGAACTTATGGATTTTAGCTTGACCCTTAGTTTTATGAGCATAAAAATTTTAGAAAGGTTTGGCCCTTAGGAATGTTGAACATATATTTCGTTTCAACCATTTAGGTTAACAAAAATAGCTCGACCCTTAGCTTTATGAGTATAAAAGATTTTTAAGGTTCGACCCTTAGGCTTATTGAAACAATGGATCTTAGCTCGACCCTTAAGTTTGTGAGTATAAAAGATTTTTAAGGGCTTAAACTTGTTAAACCTATATAATTAGCTTGACCCTTAGGTTAATTAGCATGAGAAATTTGTAAAGTTTGGCCCTTAAGCTTGTTGAACTTGCGGATTATATTTCTCAACATTCTAGGTAGGTTAATGAAAATATAGCTTGACCCTTAGGTTTGTGAGTAATGTAATTTTAGTAGTTGACTATAATGATGGATCAGTTAGTCAATATATAGTTTCATAATTTCCTTACTTTATTTGGCAAAGGGATATTTTATAAAAATTGACTGTTGTTTTTATGAGAGGATATTAAAAGTTATTTTCTAGCTTTGTAAGTGTGTATACATAGCAAATATCTTTTACTTTGTAGAAAATATAAAATTGCCTCCTATTTTTAAGGAGGGAATTGAATTTATCTCTTGTCTTGTAGAAGAATATAAAAATCGCCTCTTGTATTTTAGGAGGGAATTGAATTTATCTCCTATCTTGTAGATGAATATAAAAATTGTGTCCTATCTTTTAGAAGGGGATTGATATTTTTTTTGTTCCCTTACAGGAAAATTTTCATACATAACACATTTTCTGGCTAAGTAGTTATTTGTGATATTTCTTTAGATATTGACCATTTATTGGTGGCATGAGCCTTCAACCTTTTAGGTTTATGAGTTGATAGTCTCCTCTTTCATACACTATTTCAATGATGAAGGGTCCTTCCCAGATTGGGTAAAATTTATAGACAAGGCGACTGTGAGGGATTATGGGTCTTTGGTGAACAAGAATAAGTTCACCTTTCTTAAAGCTTCTATGACGAACCATTCAATCATGTGCCCTAGTCATTCTTTCCATGTAGGATTCCAAACTTTGTTGTGCTTGAAATCAAACTTCATCAAGAGCTTCAAGTTCTTCAAGTTGCATAAGATCATTTTCTTCATTGGTTAGTTCGTATTGAACAACAATATGAAGAGATGGTAAGTTAACCTTGAGAGGTAATATTGCCTCAATTAAAAAACCTGTGAATATGGGGTGGCTTGCATTACATTTCATAAGTGGTACGTGAAAGTGCGAATAGGTTATTAGACCTATTAATTATGTCCCTAAGCTAAACAAGAGGGGGGGGGGGGTGAATAAGTTCTTTAAAAAATCTCTTGGATTTAATGAAATCGATTTCAGAATAAAAATTAATTTTTAGAAAATAATTTTTCAACCACAGAAAAATTAATAGTGCAGAAAATAAAAATGTGGTAAATAGTAAAAGAAATGATGAACACCGAATTTTATAGGGGTTCGGTACAACAAGACCTACGTCCACTCCTTGGAGACTCCTTCTCCAAGTATTTCACTATACTCAAGTGACTCTCCTTTTGCCCCTACAGCAAGGCAGAGAAGCCTTTACAAATTTCTTCTCTTCCACCAAAGCTTGGTGCGGCATAGAACCGTCATCATTTTTCACCCTCCTGGTGAAGGCAGACAACCCAGCATCCTTTCTCATCCTCTTCGTGATGGCAGAGAACCAATCATCCTTTTTTACCCTCCTGGTGACGGCAGAGAACCGGACTCTCCTTCAAAGATATTCTCTCAAGATTCTTCAAAGAGATAGGGCAGAGACTTGAAGTACAAACAATGAGATCCTCACCTTTAGACAACCTTGTGAATTCCCTCACAATTTTCTCTTCAAAGATCTCACCAAACTCACTCCCAAACACTCTCCCAAATAACTCTTTCTTCCACTCTCAAGAAGAAATTCATAGAAGATTAGTTGGACAATCAATTTTTAGGACCCTTATATACAAAAGATAAGAAAAATCATCCAAAAACTGAAAATTTCAAGTTTGACGAAGTCGGATTGTACTGTACAATTGCATATCGTCCCATACGAACAGTTTAAAATATGAACAATTCATCTCGTACGACTCTGTATGAACCTGTGTGACCCAATTTTTGTACTCTAAAAAATGATGTACGAAACCAAATTGTACTCTACGAATAGTTCAAAAAATGAACGATTCATCCCATATGATACTGTACAAACCATTTCGTACTATACAAACAGTTTAAAAATTGAACAGTTTTTCCCGTACGATCTTGTACGAACCATGCAGGTTCCTATTTCGTACTCTAGAAAATGCTATACGAAACCATTTTGTACTGTACGAATAGTTCAAAAATTGAACGGTTTATCCCGTACGATCCTGTACGAACGATGCAAGCTCCTGTTTCATACTCTGGAAAATGTTGTATGAAATCAGTTCGTACTCTATGAATTATACTTAGAAAAAATTTTACCTCGTAAACTAGGCAGGTCCATTTCAGAGGAGAAATTGCACAAATTATCCCATACAATTTCTCATCATACAGTATGATTAGTTTTAAAAAATTAAGCTTTGTCTCACTCCCCCATTGTGTGTATGCACGGTTACCCAATTTACAATCACAGTCTCTCAAACTTAAGAAAAGAATAAAAAGTATAGTCTCCAAAACTGATAAACTCTAATCCAATTAATTTGAAGTCTTCCTCTATCTGGAATGTGATTTCCCTGAAATATTAGTACACACAAAAATAAATTTTTCCAGCATATGTAAGAAGAAAAATAATGATCAAACAATAAGATTTTGTTATCATCAAAAACTCACATGATTATAAAGATAAAGTCTTGAAAAACTAATTTGTAATAATCTCAACAATCTCCCCCTTTTTATTGATGGTAAAATAATTGTTATTTGAGTAATAAATAATCGCAAATTTTTTTCTTAACTCCCCCTAAATGTCTAAATGTAAGCTCCCCCTAAATGAATGATCAATTTACAACAAGGGGTTCCTATGAAGATCACACACAAACATACACACACAAAACATACACACATACATTCATACAGTTCACAAAGCATCAAACTAACCAAAAACCATACAAAACATCAAACAACATTCCAATCTACACCTCAAAATAAATAAACTCACCCTTTTGACAACAACAAAAAGGGAGCAATCAAGGTAGTTGATCATTAAGACAATGTTAAATTAATTGCAAATAACAATATTAAGATCACATGCAAAAGAAGAAGACTCAGTATTTAAATTATAGAATAACTAGGATAAAAAAAAATTGATCTGTTTACTATTTGAAATAGACAGATTATGTAATAATAACTATTACATAAACGACAGAATAGAATTACTAATTTTCTAATTCAATAGTGAAGATTAAAGTTTATTATATAGATTTGTGGGACAGAGAAACTGATAAAGAAAAGATCAATTGGCGACATTGCGCATCTTTTTAATTATTTGTGGCACACTTTATGCATCTTATCAATTTGGACTAATTTTATCCTCTTTTTCAATTTGGTGAACATTGCACATCTTTTCATATAAATGGCACTTTGTGCCTTTTATTCATTTTGGGCTAATTTTGTACCTCTTTTCAAACTATATCTTTCCAAAATCACTAACTCTTAACACAAATTGCAATAATGAATAGAGATGGACACCTTGAAATAGAAGTAAAAATAAAGATATTACATTAATTTTACAACAATTTAAGCTACGTAATACTTGACTATTAAAAACATAAAATGGATCTTCTACTTTACACCCAGTGACAATGTAATTTAAAAGTTTTGATAGATTAAGTTTCACAAGAAAATTAATTTTGTAGAGCAAATTCAATCAACATTTCATAATTACAATCAACGACATTTGATTGTTAAATTTGAAACATTTTAGATCACAATTATATTCACAAATCAATATGCATAAAAATATGACTTTTTCATTTCAAAGATATGCATCAGCCTTACATTCCACTTTCACTCACACAAGTATATCATCAAAAACTATCCAAGTGCATTCACTCACACATCAACCTTCCAAAGAAAAACACATACATCAAAGCCTAAAACAAAAAACATAATAATAGTAGCAAAAGAGTTCAACATCGATACCACCAAAGAAAAAACCATAAACAAAAGATCATCACTAGTAATCCGAAGGACCCTGATGTGGAGGTGGTGGAGTAGTGAACATGGCAAAATAGCTATTGATTGTAGCAATATTAGTGTTCACTAAATCAAATTGGTCTCGGATCCACCCCCTGTCTTCATTATACCTATCTTCCTGCATCTTTAAATGAGCCTCCACATCATCAAACCTTTGATCAAGATGATCAAAATACTGGACCATATCTTGATAAACGTTCTAGTCAGGTCTAGGTGCAGGTGCAGGAGCTCCACCTTCTTCCTCAGAATAATCTTCCCCTGAATCTTGATGAAATAGTGCTCGAAATGAAGCATTGGTGAAGAAAATGGGAAATTCAATGGGAGGTTCAAGATGTATTAGATTGTATTTCTTCTCCAAAATGTAGGTGATCAAATGTCCTAACGCCACATTTTTATTTTTTTTATTGCTAGGATGCTCAATATCAGAAAGGTTATAAATGTAGTCCTTAATGAGTTGGGCTTCATCAAACAGTTTTTCAGTAAATATAAGGTAGGTGAAAGTGGACAAAAGTGGGGTCATATTGATACGATCACTAATTTTAGGAATGATGGAGGTTCTCAAAACATGCTGAATGATCCTAGCATTTTGATTTAGGGTATATACTCAAGGTAAATGACTGACTTGACGAAATCCTCTAAGAGATTGGTTCACTTCACTCCAGTCATAATCTGCTCTAAAAGTCAGAGTATGCGCCCTAATCCCTTGGGTTCTAAGTGAAGAAAAGTTCCTAAGTCTTCTTTTGTGATTTGGACTCGTTGTTTAAAAACATAGGAATTTATTCTAGAATGATCCTCATTGAATCTCATGTTGGCTAAGAATACTTGAAAGGTTTCATTATTGTTGGTATGGATCAAGGTTAAAATGAAGGACAACTGGGTTGCAACAAAATGGGGCATGACAGAGAAATTCAAATCAGCTTGAATGAGGACTCTAGAGGCAATAATTTTCGCAGCATAATACCTATTGAAGGCTTCTTCATTTTTCTTGGACAAGAAATCTTCATCTCTCTCCACTCTAGATGAAGAACGACTTGACCCTTATGCATGCTTGTTGCTGCTAGCCATTCTTAAGAGTCGAAGGTATGAATGTTTGAAAGAAATGTGAAGAAAATGACAGTAAACCTTCGCAATTTGAAGAAAAATGGTTGAGTGTATAGTACGAATCTGAGATCGTACGTATGATCATGAGATCATATGGGACAAAACAAATTTCGTATAGATGAATGCAAACAGACAAAATTAAAATGACTTTTCATAAACGACCATTCCCAGGGCATCCTTTTATACGCGTATTTACACCCTAGGATCGTACAGACGAATGGCTGTTTGTTCGGGATGATCAGAAAATGAATGGTTGTCCAGAAATGTTTGGGTTTGTCTGCATGAAATAATGACAACACGATCGTACAGATGAAGTTTGACTTCGTACGTATGAACATCAATTATAACTAACATTAAGGTGCACAATCATCCCCACGTGTACATACGAAATTATACATTTCGTACAGTATAAAAAACTATTAAAACACTGTTTCATCTCCTCAACCCAAAAAATAACATACACAAGCTACAAAATTCGTATTATGTGAAATAATTTCATACAATATGAATAGAACAAAGAAAAATAGTGCATGATAAACTCAAAAACCTTTCAAAGCTAATATATATATATTTTAAATAAAAAAAAACTAATGATAAAAAGATAAAGCGAGTAAATACAAATAATACAAAACAAAACAAACAACCTATACTACCCACACACTTGACAAAAACAAACACACAATCACACATAAAAAAGTTTACAAAATTTTTAATCATACATTAAGATGAATCTCACCTAGCCTTGTCCTTAAAATACTAGAAGTGTCAAAAGCTAGTGGTTTTGTGAAATATCTACAAGTTGATCTTTAGTAGTGACATGATGTTATTTAATTTTCCCTTTTGCTATATGATCTCTAATAAAATGATGCCTTATATCAATATACTTAGTTCTAGAATGCTGAATAGGATTATTTGAAATGTATATGACACTAGTGTTATCATAAAAAATTGTAATTATGCCAAAAGAAAATCTTAAATCAATCAATTACGGTTTTAGCCAAAGCACTTGTGCAATATAACTTCCTAAGGCAATGTATTAAGCTTCTGCAGTTAAAAGGGCTACTGAGTTCTGTTTTCTACTAGACCAAGAAAACTAAGGAGTTTCTTATGAATTGATAAGTTCCAGAAGTGCTTTTACGATCAACCCTACAACCAGTAAAGTCTGAATCAGAGTATCCAATAATTTTAAATGCAGTGCTATTCTTAGGATACCAAATTCCTAAATTTTGAGTCCCTAAAAGATATCTCATTATTCTTTTAACTTCAGTAGGATGTGATTCGTTTGGATCAGCTTGAAATCTAGCACATAAATAAATACTAAATATGATATCTGGTCTGATAGCTGTCAAGTAAAGCAAATATTCAATCATTCCTCTAAATCTCTTTTGATCAACTGATTTTCCCTTGGGGTCCTTATCTAACTGCACTGAGGAACTCATGGGAGTATTCACTGGTTTAGCCTTATCAATTTCATACTTCTTAAGAATATCTTTAACATATCTTGACTGACTAATAAATGTTCCATCCTCATCCTACTTAATTCAAAATCCCAAAAAGTAACTCAAATTTCCTATCAGGCTCATCTCAAATTTCTTACTCATTATTTTTGAAAAGTCATCACATAGATTTTTATTGGTAGATCCAAAAAAGATATCATCCACATAGATTTGAATAATGATTATTTAATTTCCTGTATTTTTTATAAATAGAGTGGTGTCCACACTCCCTTTTACAAAAGATCGTTCAAGTAGGTATGTGCTTAGCCATTTATACTATGCTCTAGGTGCCTATTTTAATCCATATAATACCTTTTTCAATTTAAAAATATGATTGAAAAATTGAGCATTTTTAAAATCAGGAGGTTGCTCAACATAAACATCCTCTTTTATCATCCCTTTTAGAAAGGCACTCTTTACGTCTATTTGAAACAACTTAAAACCATTAAAACAGGCATAGGCTAAAAGCACTCTAACTGCCTCAAGTTTGGCTATTGAGGCAAATGTCTCCTCCAAATCAATTTTCTCAATCTGATTATACCCCTTAGCCATTAACCTCGCTTTATTTCTAACAATCATTCTGGAATCATTCATCTTATTTTTAAATACCCATTTGGTTCTAACAACACTTTGATCTTTTGGTCTTTCTACCAATTTCCGAACATTATTTCAAGCAAATTGATTCAACTCCTCATGCATAGCTAGAATCCAAAATTCATCTGAAAGTGCTTGAATTACAGTAGTGGGTTCAATCATTGAAATAAAAGTGGAGTGATTTACTTCTTTTCTCAAACCATGCCTAGTCTTAACTCCTTCACTTAGGTCTCCTAAAATCAACTCCTTAGGATGACTCTTAGCAAAATTCCATTTCTTAAGCAATTAGTTTTCTTCTTCATTTTCAACCCTCTTCAACTTTTTTATTTAGCCCATTTCCACAACTTCATCTTCATCCAACCTAGACCCTCCATAATTATCTAATTCATCAAAAATAACATGAGTGGTCTCCTCAACTACCAATATCCTTTTATTAAAAACTCTATAGGATTTTTCAACACTTGAGTATACTAGAAAAATTCCTTCATCAGATTTAGGATCAAATTTTCCTAAAAGAGTTTTTTCATTATAACGTATGAACACTTTACATCCAAAAATATATAGGTGTGAGAGGTTGAGAATTCTACCTTTAAGAAGTTCATAGGGTGTCTTATTTAATTTTGATCTAATGTTCACCCTATTCAATACATAGCATGCGGTACTAATTGCTTCTACCCAAAAAAATCTTGGAAGTGAATATTCTGCCAATATGGCTCTAGCAGCTTCAATCAATATCCTATTTTTTTTCTCTCAACTACTCCATTTTACTAAGGTGTCCTAGAAGCTGAGAAATTATGATCTATTCTATGGGTTTTGCAAAACTCATTAAATAATTCATTTTCAAATTCTCCCTCCTGATCACTTTGGATTGTAATAATTTTAAACCCTAGTTTTCTCTGAATCCAAGTGGTAAAATCTCTAAACTCCTCAAATGATTCACTCTTATAATTTAGAAATCTAATCCATGTGAATCTTGAGTAATCATCCATAATTACATACCCAAACCTTTTTCCTCCTAGACTTTATAGTACTAACAGGTCCAAAGAGATCCATGTGAAGAATTTCTAAGGGTTTGCTAGTTCTAAGATTCTTGACTGAATGGAAGGAGGATTTGACTTGCTTTCCTAGTTGGCATGCATCACATAAGTGATCCTTAGTGAAGGCTAATTTGGGTATCCCTCTAACTAAATCATTTTGGGTGATTTTTTTAAGATTTCTCATGCTTGCGTGACAAAGTGTTCTATGCCATAATCATGATTCATTAGAAATAATTTTTAAATAAA
Organism: Dendrobium chrysotoxum; assembly: GCA_019925795.1. NCBI lineage: Eukaryota > Viridiplantae > Streptophyta > Magnoliopsida > Asparagales > Orchidaceae > Dendrobium > Dendrobium chrysotoxum. The sequence continues at coordinate 69,924,709 of CM034302.1, read as the reverse complement.
AAATAGTAGAAGATTTTATAAATTTTAAATCAAGCATGTATATATTATTTACTCTATCACCATATAACACATCAACACTATTTTGCCTTATCATACAACTTATAGGCAAAAATTTTATATGATATCCTTTATCACACAATTGACTAATACTTAACAGATTATGTTTCAAACCGTCTACCAATAGAATATTTTCTACCAAAAAATTCTTTAAATTTCCAATCATACCTATACCTACCACTCTTTTAGTGGTATTATCTCCAAGTGTAACCTTACCTCCATTCCTGGCTTCCAGCGATATGAATTGAGTTATATCTCCAGTCATGTGCTTCGAACATCCACTGTGCAGGTACCAAATGCTCTCATGAGATCTTGTGTGAGAGCATCCCTAGAAAATCATCAAATGTTAGACTTAGGAACCCAAACAAGTTTGGGTTCTCCTCTTGGCAATGTTAAACCAGATGCATGAGTGATATGCTTTGATTTATGCATCTTCACTCTCCACACTAGATGTGTTCTATTATTAATGTTACAAGTGTGGGCGATGTGTCCTAACATTCCACATGTAAAATATCTCACACCTGGGAAAGGATTTGTTAATCTATATGAGTTATTATTTCTCTTCCTAGGTGTTGAACTCATATTCTTTTGTTTAGACCTATAGAATTATTCAAGTGTGGGTGTTGGTCTATTTTCTTTAATACATTTCAACTCCAATTCAACATATGGGTTTATATTCTCCAATATAAAAATATCCATTCTCAAGTCAATTTCTCTACGTTCAGTTTCTTCCAAAAGACTTTAAAATCATTTTCAAGTTCTGTGTGAGATGATTTTAAAAGTTCATGATGTTTGTTTAAATCATCATATTCATCCAACAGAGTCATGTGGTTGCTAACAATTAATGCGTGGTCTTTCCTAAGGATTTCAAATTCTTTCTATAATTCTAAGTAATCCAAATTTAACTTTGCATGCAGTTTCTTTAGTCTCCTATATGCAAAATGCTCAAAAATTTTAAATAATTCATCATAACTTAAGTCACATACATCCTTTTGATCTGAATGATCAAGATTGTCAGCCATTAGACACAAGTTTGTGACTTCCTTTTCAAGTGCTACTTCTGATGAGTCAGATGCAGAGTCCGCCCAAAATACTTTCTAAAATCTCATCTTGCCCTTCTTCACATTGGTTTTCTCCTCAACCTTCTCCTTGCTAGGATTAGCTTTGAGATTTGGACAATCTATCTTAATATGTTCTAGCTTCCTGCACTCATAGGAAATTATATTATTTGAAGCCTTAGCATTTTTATGGAACTTACCATTGTTCCACTATTGACGTCTCCTCTGATTCCTCCTTAGGAAACTTTTGAACTGCCTTATCATTAAGACAATATCTTCTTCATCCTCAGGCTGAGATTGATCACTCTAAGAGTCATCCACCTTCAAAGCAATATATTTCACCTTTTGCGTATCACCTGCATTAATCTATTTTTGAGTCACAGATTGCTCATAAGCAATTAGTGATCCAAGAAGATTGTCAATAAAATAGACATTTAAGTCTTTTGATTCGGTTATAGCAGTTATCTTTGTATTATAAGGAGTAGGCAAATAATAAAATACTTTATTTACTTTTTTGTATTTGTTAATTTCCTACCTAAAGCATGCAATGAAGTGGTTATATGTGTAAAATGAGTATACATGTCAGTGATTGATTCATTCGATTTCATGCAAAAGAGTTCGTAGTCGTGCAATAAAATATTCAATCTAATCTGCTTCACTTTATTTGTACCTTCATATGTAATACAAAGTCTATCCCATATTTCTTTTCTAGATTTTCAGGTAGAAACACTCATATAGTCTTCTAATTTCAAAGCATAGAAAAAACTATTTAAGTATTTGGCATTTAATTATGTTAACTCCCTTTCTTCTAAAGTCTAATAAGCAAATGGTATTTCTATTCTAATGCCTTCTACAATTCTAGAAGGTGCATTATATCCATCCTGTACTAACATCCACAAATGATAGTCAAGAGACTATAAAAAAGTTGACATGCGAGTTTTCCAAAAGTCAAATGGAATGTTATCAAATAAAGGTGGTCTAGTGATCAAATAATCTTCTAAAGTGTTTCAGTTTTCAAAATTAGCCATGATCATTTTCAAAAAGTAATCTAAACTTTAATTTTTGTACTCAAATCTTTGATACCACTTAAAAGTGCAAATAAGTTGATAGACCTATTAATTATGTCCTTAGGCTAACCAAGAGGGGGGGGGGGGGGGGGGGTGAATTGGTACTTTAAAAAATCTCTTGGATTTAATGAAACTGATTTCACAATAAAATTTAATTTTTAGAAAACAAGTTTTTAACCACAGAAAAATTAAAAGTGTAGAAAATAAAATGTGGTAAACAGTAAAAGAAATGATGAACATTGGATTTTATAGTGGTTCGGTCCAACAAGACCTACATCCACTCCCTAGAGACTCATTCTCTAGGTATTGCACTATACTCAAGTGACTCTCCTTTTGCCCCCATAGCAAGGCGGAGAAGCCTTTATAATTTCCTTCTCTTCCACGAAATCCTGGTGCGACAGAGAACTGTCGTCCTTTTTCACCCTCCTAGTGAAGGTAGAGAACCCAATGTCCTTTATCACCCTCCTGGTGATGGAAGAGAACCAATCATTCTTTTTCACCCTTCTAGTGACGATAGAGAATCAAACTCTCCTTCAAAGATCTTCTCTCAAGCGTCTTCGAAGAGATATGGCAGAGACTTGAAGTACAAATAATGAGATCCTCATTTTTGGGCAACCTTATGAATTCCCTCACAATTTTCTTTTCAAAGATCTCACCACACTCACTCCCAAAAACTCTCTCAAATCACTCTTTCTTCCACTCTCAAGAAGAAATTTATAGAAGATTAGTTGGACAGTCAGTTTTTAGGACCCTTATAAACAAATGACAAGAAAACTCGTCCAAAAAACTAAAAAATTCAAGTTTTTCGAAGTCAGATCGTACCGTACGATCGCATATCATCCCATACAAATAATTTAAAATAGGAACGGTTCATCCCGTATGACTCTATAAAAACCTGTGTGACCCAGTTCTCATACATTGGAAAATGATGTACGAAACCAAATCGTACTGTATGAACATTTCAAAAAATAAACAATTCATCTTGTATGATATTGTATAAACCATGGAAGCCCCTATTTCGTACTCTGAAAAATACTATATGAAACCATTTCATACTATATGAATAGTTCAAAAATTGAACGGTTCATCCCGTACGATCCTGTACGAATCATGTAGGTCCCTGTTTCGTACTCTAGAAAATGCTATACGAAACCATTTTGTATTGTACAAACAATTCAAAAATTGAACGGTTTATCCCGTACGATCCTGTATAAATCATGCAGGCTCCTATTTCGTACTCTGAAAAATTTTGTACAAAATCAGTTTGCACTGTACGAATCATACTTAGAAAAAAATTTACCTTATAAACTAGGCAGGTCCGTTTCAGAGGAGAAACTGCACAAACATCTCGTATAATTTCTCATCGTACAGTACAATTAGTTTTAAAAAATTAAGCTTTCTCTCACTCCCCCAATGTGTGTATGCACGGTTACCCAATTTATAATCACACTCTCTTAGACTTAAGAAAAGAATAAAAAGTACAGACTCAAAAATTGATAAACTCTAATCTAATTAATTTGAAGTCTTCCTCTATCTGGAATGTGATTTCCCTAAAATGTTTGTACACACAAAAACAAACTTTTCTTGCATATGTTATAGGAAAAATAATGATCAAACAATAAGATTTTGTTATCATCAAAAACTCACATGATTATAAAGATAAAGTCTCAACAGTATGATATGCCCATAAAGCTTTTATCAACTTATTGTTCCATTTTATTTTATATTTTGAGAGAATTTTCCTGAGAAATTTTACCAATATTTTGTTAAAACTTTAGCTAAATCATTGGCTCTTGGATTGTATATCAAAGAATAATGCAAATCTATTTTATGTCGTTTTATAAATTTATAGATTTTAGCACTTTTAAAGGTTGTACCATTGTCAAAAATGACTTGATACGAAACCCCAAATTGATAGACAATATTATCCCAAAAATATTTCATCACGTTATCTACTTTAACTTCACCTAAAGGAGTTGCTTCAACCTATTTTGAGAAGTCGTCAGTAGCAGTAAGGATGAACCGATGTCTTAAAGATGATGTTGTTTTATAGGACCTATTATATTGGTACCCTAATTTTCAAATAGCGATGAAGCTATCGTTGGATTTAACAGATTGGAAGGTCGATGCATGATACTCTAAGTAGTTGACATTAATAATATTTCTTAGCATGGTCGATGCAATATTGAATAATAATTGGCTAATAGTACCCATACATTTGATTTTGATTTTCATTTTCAACTAGATTGGTATGTACCATATAATCCTTCATCAACACTTATGACGTTTCGCGATTCCTCAAGACCCAAACATTGTAGACACATTTGATCAAATGATCTACCATATAATATATCATTCACAAAAACATACCTTAATGCTCTTTATGATATTTGTTAAGCCATAGATTTATTTTAGGGCAATTTCCCTTTTTTGAAGTATTTAATTAATGCAGCTCTCCAATCATTTTCATCAGATATAGCTAAGCTTTCTTGCATTTCTTTCCCTTCATCATCTTACATGACATCTAGAGTTAATGTATGCCTATTTTGAATTTTTATGAGAATTGGACCCTTTTGAGGATTTGCTAATCTGTTGGCTAACTTTGCTAGCGCATTGGCTTTGCCGTTTTTAATGCATGTAATTCTAGTGAGTGTTACTTCAAGAATATATTGTAGGAGTTTTAGAGCATGCTTTTAATATGAGATTAATTTAGGCTTGTTGGTTTTGAAAACACCTGTTATTTATTTAATTATGAGTTGAGAATCTCTATATATATGAAGTTTCTAGATTTTCATGTCAATAACCAGCTCAAGACCCACTATTAGGGCTTTTTTTCAACCTCATTATTAGTGCGAGGGTCTGTTAAGCCATTGGAATGTTGGAGAATTCCTTTCTACAGTATAATAAATATAACACCAATGCTCACCTGAATTGTTAGAAATTTAGGTGGCATGCTGGTTTTATTGATGAAGCTCCATCAAAATAGAGCTCCCATTCTTGTATATTTTCTTTTTCTTCCACTTTAAGTTTTCTCTCATATAGCAACTCATCATTAAGTGGAGAATCTACAGGTAAAGGATGGGCAGCTAAAAAATTAGTTAGAGCCTGTCTTTTCACCACTTTTTATTGCATATATGTTATGTCAAATTGCATCAACAAGATAGGCCACTTAGCTAGATGACCAGTTAAAGTGGGTCTAGTCATTAAAAATTTTAATGGATCGACTTTAGATATGAAAGTGATTTTATGGGATAGCATATAATGTTGGAATTTTGAGCGGTAAAGATTAATGCTAATAATTGCTTTTCAATTGGTGAGTATTTCGATTTTGCCCCTATTAATCATCGACTATATAATAAATGGCATTTTCTTTGCCATCTCTATTTATTTGTGCTAGCAATGCTTTGAGTGATTCTTCAATAGCTGTTGTATATAAAATTAGGGTTTTACCTGGAATAGGGGCAGCAAGGTTTGGAGGATGTAGCAAATATTATTTCATGCTATCAAATGCTTCATGACAAGCAACGTCCCATATAAAATATGTATTTTCTTCATTGGAGGTATGAATGGATGACATGTACCTGAAAGATTAGATATAAACCTTCGAATGTACGCAAATCTACCTTGGAATGATTAAAGTTATTTTAAAGTTTTTGGAGGTGGCATTTCTACAATTATTTTAATTTTAGAGGGGTTAATTTAGATTCTCTTATGGGTACAATAAATCCAAGAAATTTTTTGGATGTAACATCAAAAGCACACTTATGGTCGATAATACATAAAACCATAGCATATTCTCATTCATGGATGGATCATCAGGTTATAATCAAATCAAATTGATTTGGAGGATGAAAAATATACCTCATTCCAAACTCTTATCGATATATATTGCTACAAGGTGATGCCATCAGCTTGAAAAATACCGGAGTCACTTACCAAAGTGCTATAACTCGAATCGTTGATGACCTAATTTATAAGAACGTTGAATGTTATGTTGATGACTTGGTTGTAAAAGGTAAAGTTCAACATGAGTATGTAAGTGATCTTAAGATTATATTTAAAAGAATTCAAAAATTCAATTTGAAAATGAATCCATTAAAGTGTGCTTTCGGTGTTACATCTGAAAAATTCCTTAGATTTATTATACGCCATAAAGGAATTTAAATTGAATCCTCTAAACTTAAAGAAATCATGGAAATGCCACCTCCAAAAACTTTAAAATAACTTCATTCAATCTAGGGTAGATTGGCATACATTCGTAGGTTTATATCTAACCTTTCAGGTAGATGTCAACCATTCGCACATCTAATAAAGAAAAATATACCTTTTAAAAGGGGTGATGCTTAACAGGAGTCATTTGATAGAATAAAATAATATTTGCTACATCATCTAATCTTTGTTACCCCTATCTCGAGTAATCCCCCTAATTTATATACAGTAGCTCTTGAAGAATCACTTGGAGTATTGCTAGCACAAACTAATGAAGATGGCAAAGAAAATACCCTTTATTATATCATCTGATGATTAATAGGGACAGAATCTAAGTATTTACCAATTGAAAAGCAATGCTTAGCATTAATCTTTGCCGCTCAAAAACTCTAGCGGTATATGATATCCCATAAAATCACTTTAATATCTAAAGTGGATCCATTAAAACTTCTAATGGCTAGATCCACTCTCACTAGTCATCTAGCTAAATAGGTTGTATTGCTAATGCAATTTGACATAATATATATGCCACAAAAAATGGTGAAAGGACACGCTCTAGCTGATTTTCTAGTAGCCCATCCTTTACCTACAGATTCTCCACTCAATGATAAATTTCTAGATGAGCAAACACTTAAAGTGGAAGAAAAAGAAAATCTACAAGAATGGGAGCTCTATTGCGAAGGAGTTTCATCAATAAAATCGGCCATGCCACCTAAATTTCTAACAATTTAGGTAGGCATTGACCTTATATTATTATGCCATAAAAATAGATACTCTAATATTCCTATAGTTTAATAGAGCCTCGCACTAATAATGAGGTTGAATAGGAAGCCTTAGTATCGAGACTTGAGCAGGCAATTAACATGAAAAACTAAAAACTCCATATATATAGAGATTCTCAACTCATAATCAAACAAATAACAAGTATTTTCAAAATCAATAAGCCTGAATTAGTCTCATATCATAACTATGCTTCAAAACTCCTATAATAAATTTTTGAAGTAACTCTCACTAGAATTATACGCAGTGAAAATGGTAAAGCCGATGCACAGGCAAAATTAGCTAAAGAACTAGCAAATCCTCAAGAGAATCTGATCTCACAACTATTCAAAATAGACATGCATTAACTCCAGCTATCATGCAAGATGCTGAAGGGAGAGAAATGCTAGAAAGCTTGGATATATCTAATGAAAATGATTGGAGAGAGCCATTCATTAGATACTTCAAGCAAGGGAAATTGCCTGAAACTAAATCCATGGCTTCATAAATGATATATTATACCATAGATCATTTGATCAAATGTGGCTACGATACTTAAGTCCTGAGGAAGCCCAAAAAGTCATAAGTGAAGTTCACAAAAGAAAGTGTGGTGCACACCAATCAAGTCCAAAAATAAAAATAAAAATCAAACGTATGGGATACTATTTGTTAAGTATGGTTCAAGATTATATCAACTATGCTATGAAATGTCATCAATGTCAAGTGCATGTAGATATCATGCATCGACTTCCCAACCCACTACATCTAATGGTAGCATCATGGCCACTTGAAAACTGGGGTTTCGATATAATTGGCTTGATAGAACCACCATCTTCTTTTGGACATCAGCTCATCCTTACTGTCACTGACTGCTTATCAAAATGGGCTAAATCAATTCCCTTGAGAGAAGTTAAAGAAGACAATGTGATGACTTCTTTGGAGATAACATTGTCTATCGATGTAGAGTACCACATTAAGTTATATCTGACAATGGTATAACCTTTAAAAGTGCTAAAATTAATAAATTTATTAAACAAAATAAAATAGATTGGCATTATTCTATGATATATAATCCATGAGTCAATAGTTTAGTTGAAGTTTTTAACAAAACTTTAGTAAAATTACTTCAAAAAATTCTCTCTAAAAATAAAAGAGAATGGCATGATAAGTTGAAAGAAGCTTTGTGAGCAGATCGTACCACTTATAAAACTACAATGCAAGCACCACCCAATATTTGTTGGTTTTCAAAACTAAGGCATATTACCTCTTGAGGTTGAGTTGCCGTCACTTCAAATTATTGTTCAATACAAATTTACCAAAGAACAAAATTATCTTCTACGGTTTGAAGAACTTGAAGCTCTTGATAAAGTTCAACTTCAAGCACAACAAAGTCTAGAATCCTATAAAGCAAGAATGACTAGGGCCCATGATCTAATAGTTCATCCTAAAAGCTTAAAGGATGGTGAACTTATTATAGTTCATTGAAGACCTATAATCTCTGATTGTCATCTCGCCGATAAATTTGACCCAATATGGGAAGACCCTTCATCATTGAAATAGTGTATGAAGGAGGAGCCTATTAACTTATATACCTAAAAGTTCAAAGGCCCATGCCACCAATAAATGATCAATATCTAAAAAAAATACCATACATAACTACTTAACAAGAAGAGGTGTTATATACAAAAATTTTCCTGCAAGGGAACAAAAAAATAACAATCCTCTTCCCAAAGATAAGAGACAATTTATATATTCTCCTATAAGAAGGGAGATAAATTCAATTCCCTCCTAAAAGATATGAGATAATTTTTATATTCTTCGACAAGACATGAGATAAATTCAATTCCCTTCTTAAAGATAGGAGATAATTTTATATCCCTCATAAAGCAGGAGATGTTTGCTATATATACACAACTGTAAGGCAGAAAAATAACTTTTTAAACTCCTTTTATAAAAATAGGAGGCAATTTTTATAAAATACCCCTTTGCCAAATAAAGTAAGGGAATTATGAAACAGTATATTGACTAAATGATCCATCATTATAGTCAACTACTAAAATTGCATCACTTAAACATAAAGGGTTGAGCTATATTTTCATTAACCTACCTTGAAGGTTCAGAAATAAAAATCTTTCTTGCTCATAAACCTAAGGGTCGAGCTAAAATCTGTTGATTCAATAAGCTTAAGGGTTGAACCTTTAAAATTTTTTTTGCTCACACACCTAAGGGTCGAGCTATTTTCATCAACTTAATTTGTTCAAATGAAATATAGGTTCACCAAGCCTAAGGGTCGAACCTTACAAATTTTACATGATAAAAATCAAAGGGCCAAGCTATTTTTATCAATCTACCTAATGAATTGAAAAATAAATATAAATTCAACAAGTTTAAAAGACTAAGCTTCTGAACACTCTATGTGCTAATAAAACTTAAGGGTTGAGCCACGTTTTTTCAAATATAAAAGACTAAAAGTTCAAAAATATGCCAATTCAATAAAACAAAAAAAGGGGAGAAAATTAAATAAAATATAGGAATATATACATGCCAGAAAGAAGCTAAAAAAGCTATCAAAGTCTGGACTGGAGGCTGTTTATTTGATGTCAACTCTGAGCAAGCCATCCTGCAGCATCATTTGCCTAGTCTGAGTGGTCTCCAACTGATGATGCAACAAGTCAAACTCCTCGATGGATGGTGACAAATCATTTTCTAATCTCTCAACCTTAGTAGCTATCTAAGCAAAGTCCTCCTTAGTATAAGCATCCGTAGCTCGAAGCTCTCGTCATCTCTCTATAGGAGCCCTCTCCCATTGTCTTAAAGCCTTGAGCTCTGTTAATATATAGTTGATCTCATTTTTGTATGAGGTCACTAGGGCCAATCTAGACCCTAGGATCTACCTAGACCCTAGATCAATCCAGACTCTAGGATCTACCCAGATCTTAGATCAATCCAGATCAAATCTAGATTTCTAGATAAAATCTAAGGTTCAAAGGTCCTGTCCTAAAAGCCTTTTCCAGTGATTTTTCAAATACTTCAAATCCTAGTCAAATGATCTTAGATTCATGATATATAAATTGCATATTGATTAAACATGTCCCTAGGGTCTACCCTCTAAAATTGAGCTCATTCTGAGGTCTTTAACCTTAGAAACTGAATTGAAATCCAATAGCTGTAAAACTTTCAAATATTTAAAGCCTGTGCCACTAGACCTGCCACCCAATGGATTTTGACCTTAGAGCTTTCTCCAAAGTCTCTAATCACTTTCAGACCCTTAATTATGACTTGCTAATCATTAAACTATATTTTTGTGGACCCACTTTGACCTCCATTTGACCAGGGGTCAAAATGACCAAAATGCCCCTAAAGGGAAATTTTGAAGTTTTCTTTAAACTCCAACATAACCTTTTCAAATTAAATCCTAAATACTCTTCCAGTGCATCTTAATCATCATTAGGAGTGCATAGGACTTAAACTTAGACCTTGGTTAAGCCTAGTTGACCAGGTCAACTTAAAATGACCAAAATATCCCTTAGGGGTATGAATAGTCATTTTGAATTAAATGACATTATCTTTGGATGGAACCACTTACATTCAACTCCAAATGTTAAAATAAACCTGTTGGACCTAATCCTGGCCTCTGGGTCAACCCTGGTTGACTTGAACCTGTTGGACCCAACCCAAATGCCCTCTTATGGCCAGAATAGTCATTTTGATTGAATTAAACTCTCTAAACCATGAGATCACCTCCAACAGACTCAAAATATCATTTCAAATTTATTGAGCTTAAATCTAGATCTTGGGTCAACCTAGTTGACCAAGTCAACCTAGGTTGACCTAATACCTCCTTAAGGGTCCAAATGGTATTTCCAACCCATTAGACCAAATCAACTTCTTCAAACCCTCAAAAATATTCCATAGTATAGTTCAAACCTTCCTAAACTTATCATGAGTCAACACATATTGAATTTGACCAAGTCAACCATTTCTAATTTGGTTAAACTCCCATATGTGTATGTCTACTCATTCAAACTTTACTTGAATTGCTCTAAACCCCTTTTAAAACATCCTTCTAGCATTTGAGACCTTCCCCTTTGCCACTTGATCACCTTTTGACTATTGACTAGTCAAACTTAGTCAACAAATGAGGAGGGAGTGGTAAAAAATGGTCAAACGAGCTTTCATAAGAGCTTAGGTGGCCATGCCACTTTGGCAATCCATATCTCTTTCAACTCCAGCCATCTCCTCTAATTTTAAGCAATCTTAAGGACAATTGGAAAGCATCCAAGCCTCCCTTAATCAATCATAGCCATCCAGACTAAGGGGATGAAAGGATAATATTAAAACTTAACTCAAAGCCTTGGACTTATCTCATTTCACATAATGCTTCTTTTCCAAAAGCCCTTAGCCCATGAGACTGATTATCCAACCTCTCCAGGTAGTTCTAAGGCTTTCTCAAGCATTTCCCCACTTTTCCAAGCTCCAAAACTCCTTTTAGGGGAGAGAGAGAGATAGTGAGATAAAGAGGTCTTTTAAAAGCAATATTAAATCTAGCTGTTAAACATTCTTAAGGCCTTCAGCAAAGTTGTAGAGGACTTTTCCAGCTTTCCAACAAGCCCAAAAACATCAAAATTTGACTTTTATATTGTAAGTTATCCCCATTTTAAGTTAATTGATTAAACCTTGATTTCTCTAAAATCTCAATGCATAGAGCCTTGAAACTCTATGGGTTGAAAGATTAGGGTACCTAGATCCTACATTTCAAAGTTCATCAAAATTTGGACGGTTGGATCAAAAGTTATGAGCGTTTGAAGTTTCAAATAAAAAATAAAGTAAAAAATCTTGATCAATCTAGGCCGTCTATTCGTTTGAACTGGGCGGATAGGACAACTCTGAGCTGCAAGCCTTCTATAGGGTTCGAACTCTGGTTCTTTAGTATGAAGGCACGGTGATGTGGCCAAAGCTTGGCCATTGATCCAATTTTTTGAATCAAAATTGATTTAAAAAATGAATTTAAGTGCTCTAAACTTAATAAATTCACCAAAAATTCATTTTTTGTTCAAATTTGATGTTCTTGGGCTTGTTGGAACCGCCTCAAGTTTAAGTTTGTTTTAAAATTTATTTTCACTGATTTGAATTGATGTATAGATAGTTATTAAGCTTTTAACAAAAAATAAAATTCTTTGATAATTCTCAATCCAGTGATCTGATTGAGTTCAAATTTGGACATGATAAGCTATGGTGTAATACTCACATGCCATAAAAAATTTAGCTCTTGTTAATGACTGGATTTTAGTGAATTATAATTTTAAAGTTTTTTGTCAGATTTGAACAAAAAACTTTAAAAATTTATAACTCGGACACCAGTTAGAATTAGGCTTGCATTGTTTTGTGTTATGTGTAATTTAGTGTTAGAGTAGATGACAAGAGATTCATAATTAAGGATAATGTCTAGTTAACTTAGAAAAATTCTAAAAAATTATACACACACCCTATAGAAATGAAACTTCAGAACATTAAACTTAGTGATATTGTACACCTTAGTTCCAAATTTCGCTAGATTTGGAGGTTATTAGGTCAAAAAATTAAATAAGTCAAATTTTAGCCCTTTTAAAGATTTAGAAAATTATAATAAATCTAATTTAAATCCAAAAATTATAAAAAAATATATTAAACTAACCAAAATTTGATCCTCTATTTAGAAAAAATAAAAGCTTCATCACTGGACTTTTAATTTAATTTAAATTTAAATTTTAGTGAAGATTAATAATTAATTAAATAAAATAATTAAAAATAAATTCTAAACACCTCAAAACACTCCCATGGGTCATCCTTGGCCTTTGGGAGCAATTTCATACAGTTTAGAATGAGTTTGGATTAAAACCATCAAAATCTTCTTAATTAAATAATTTAAAAAATCAATTAATTAATCAAACTTTGAAAAATTATAACTAATTACAGAAAATTCTAAATCGCACAAACTCAAAGGCATTGAAATTCATGTAAGGCCTAATATTTATTAAAAATATCAAACCATTAAAAATCACTTAAAATAAAAAAAGTCAACTTTTATGTCAACTTTAGGTTTAGATTTCAACTCAAATTTCAAAACTTTATAACTAATTATAGAAAAATTTAGATCTAGTAAACTTATAGTTTAATTACTCATTCTAAGGTCTAATATTTAATAAAATACTAACTTTTCAAAAATTAGCCTTAATTAAAAGTTAAAATTTGACCCCTTAATTTAATGATTAAAATAATCTAGAAAATTTCAAAAATTCAATAATCATTCAATTTTCTAGAAATTATTATTTTGATTCATAAAATCAATTAATCAACCTTTTAATATACAATAATCACTCTAGACATGGAGTTTTTTGGATGGATTACTCCAGGCTACAGGGCTAAGTGTCCTAAGGAAGCTTGGTTTCTCGAGCATAGTGACACAACGCCATGAAAGAATTCAATGGAGTGTAAAATCTTAAAATTAATTGATTTTTAATAATTTAATAAAATTAAAAATGCTTAATTTAACTATATCAATAAGGTTTTTAAGATGGACTACCTCGGGCTGCGGGGCTAAGTGTCCTAAGGAGGTCTGGTCCTCGAGCTTGTGAAACAACGCTATGAATCGATTGATAAAAAATTTAAATTAATCTAATCCTTAAAAGCAACAACTAATCCAATTAATTAAATTATACTAGTCATTTAATTTCTAACTAATCAAATACATTTAATCAATCAACCTTAAAAATACATTCTAAAATAAACCTTAACACATTAACATTTAAACTTTAATCAAATTTACCCTTTAACCTTCAATAAACTCAAACATTAGACAATTTTAAACTAATTACCTGATATAAGATATATTCGAACCATGTAGCCTACCTTACACACTTTAGATGATTTGCTAGGATAACCAACTCTAGTCTTAGGCTTGGCTGGTGTTTACTTTATTGTTGTGTGCCATAATTTTTTAATTTTCACTGCATGCTGATTGTTAATGTTGATGTGATTATTTATTTAGTTTTTGCACTCTATGGTAATTGATGGGCGTTAGATTTACCCCTAGGTTAGGGATGATTTATGTTAATTTAATCTTATGCATGTGGCCATGCTCATACAGGACATTTAAAATAAAAGGGGGCAAAATCATAAATATTAAATTGCTATAGGTACTACTGCTGCGCTAAGTCCCCTTTAAAAGAGCATGGCCAAGTATGTCTGGTTTGAGTATTTTAAATTTCATTATATTAACTACTTGGGATGATTTAAATACAATTGATTAGGATAACCCTGCATGTGATCGAAGTTTAGATTTTAACTTTCATTCAATATAATTTAAAGTATTTGAGTTGTAATTGAGTCAAGTGATATTTTAGATGGGACATAAATCCAATCTAAAATTCAAATCGAAGGGTGACATCCCTTAGGGGAGAGTCCCTCTTTATTTGAAGATTCAGACTAAGATACTTTGAGTATCCAAGGAGGAAAGAAAACAACTCTTTAGGGAGGAATTTTTTTTCACTTGGATATCAGGATCGACGATCCAAGAGCCCCATAAAAGGATGAAGAAGTGAAGATTGAGAAGAATCTCACTTTTAAATTCACTTGAGTCTTTGGAGTAGAATTCGGGCTGTTGTTAGTGATACCCGACCACTTTACTTTCTATAGACCTTGTGTTGTAATATTAAGTGGCATTTGCCACGTGGACTTTCAATTTGAATATTAATTTAACTAATTTGATTTATCATTAATTTGTTGATTGAGATATAGGATTGCATGCTTTTAGTAATTTTTTTGGTAATTTTGTATGTTGATATTTGATTTTGCCTAGAACCCAATCGGAGGCTCGTGAGGGATCGTTAAAACTTTTTCTACTTTAATTAAATTAAAAATTTTAAGATAACATAAAAACTCTAACACTTTTAAGAAGTAAGCCTGGGATCGCTGGGAGTTCACATAGCATCTTGTTGCACCTCTTTCCTTTGTTAGGCACCTCCCCGTCTATGGATTTTGGCAGACCACCTAGCCTATGAGGGGGCAGATCTGTCAAAGAGAATCTACGTAATATCTAAGATAAAATCTACTTATAAGCATTTTCAAAATTACTTCATTCCAATTTTAAGCATTTATCGAGTCAATGGGCTTGCATTGCATTAGAAATTAATTAAAATGAGTCTAAAATTTAATTGCACTTTTATTTCAAGCTTCATAATACCCTACATAAGTCAAGGGGCCAAATTAGGATCTGCTCTAGATGTCGACCGTAACTCCTTAAACTCAATCTAATTAACGTCCCTACCACTCTTACATAAAAGATTAAACTCATGGTTTTGAAAAGTTTAGGTGGTTAGCTGCCTCCCCAATCTAGGCTAAGGTAAGTCCAAATCCTATATTGCATTAGCTAAGTTTGGGTTACTAATTTTTAGTACCCAATTTAGATTTAGGTTTTGAGGTAGGCTCGTGTTATAAACCTCAATCTTCTTCGAATTGAATTCCAATCTTCTAATAAAATTGATAATTTAAATTTAAATATCTTTCAATTCAAATTTAAGCCCAACACATAGGGTAGATTGAGGTGTTTCTGAATTAATTTAGAATCCCAAAGAACCTCCTACCGTTCCTTCTTTAATCTCTAGAAATAAATGCTCATTTTTGATCCATTCCTTGTTGAATTTCCAATCCTTACTTCCTTTGATATCAAACCTTAAAATCTCAAAATAAAATTTCTATCGCTATTTTAATCAAGAGTATTCATAAGAAACTCTAGTTTCCTATGATGTACTTAACTACGAGGGCATGCGCTCGTAGGAGATTTAGGAACCCAGATCAAAATTTTAAAATCAATTTTTTAAAACCTTAATTAATTAGCTTTGGGAAAATTTAAGTTAAAATTAATGATCATTATCATCATTTTTAAACGATCAATAATGATTGATATCTATTTCCCTCAACAAGATATATCAATTATTATTGTAACTTTGATTATAAAATTAATAATAATTTATCCAAATTATCATAGTTAAATATTTGAGTGAATAATTATTTTGACCCTCCAAGGTCATCTGTAGTTCTTACTCGAATTGACTACGATAATTAGGATAAAATTTTAATTCTATAAATTGAACCCATTAGGGAATTGTATGCTCATCTCCTGAGATGATATATCATTCATAATGATGCATTCAATTTCAAAATTAAAATTCAAGGAATTAAATCGCCCAAAAATAATTAATCTTTTAAAAAACTCAACACTTTTTTAATCAAACATATATCCAAAAGCTTAAGCTGCTCCTCTGAAATATCCCACTGGCAGCGCCTCAAAGTCTGAAGGCCAAAGTCAAGATCCATGTAATCTCTCCTCAACCTCTCCTAAGCAGCCCTTACCCCATCCTCCAAGCCATCAGGAATTCCAAATGCTAACTCCAAAGAGATAAAGTATAGTCAATACAATCTAAAAGCAATAACCCAAATAGGGGAGATCCGTATATCTCCATATGCTGTAACATTTGCATTTTAGTTTGCATGAATGGACTTCAAATTTTAAAATTTAACTCGCCAAGCAAGGTCTTCAAATTTTAAAATTCAACCCTCTAGGATAAAAAGATTCAACTACGTAAGGTCTTCAAAATTTGAAACCATCCGCCCGGATTAAAAATCACGATGCAGGTCTTCAGATTTTAAAACGATCCACCCATATTAAAAATCACAGTGTGGGTCTTAAACTCATGAAATCATCAAGTGAAATAAAAAAAAAATTACAGCGTGGGTCTTCAAATATAAAATTCATCTTGTCCAGATAGAGATCAATGACGTGACGTCTTGAGTTTTAAATACATGTTATCCTTTTAATTTTACAATTTAAGTTTAATTAAATCTTATTACAAAATACTCGAATAATTATATATGAGATGGAATAGTATTTAGCCGGCAATAAATCTTCCTTGCACATTCATAGGCCTTTAGATGATAGAAACTAAAGGAATAATATTATAATTGATTTACTATCTTATACTCATGTGTAGTTTTTTGGAGTGAAAAATCCTTAAATAGTAGTATAAGAGACAATGGTTCTTTATATACTTTGAACAAGGAGTAGGGTGAATCATTCCCAAATGGACAGAAGTGTTCGGAGGGGTTTTGACATTCATGCATGTGATGTGAAGGAGACAGGAGCAATTTGACTCACGTGGATGAGTGCTGGAGGGGTTTCAGTATTCATGAATTAGCTCAGCTATTGGATTTCAAATCGATTGCCTTAGGTTGGGGCAAGGTGGACTGGGCATGTCACGTGAAGAGCAGAGGATGGGCCATCGGATGTGAGCAGAGGATGGGTCATTTGGTGCTTATGCGAATAGGATTAGCCAAACTTATACGTGGTTGCTTGCACGAGGGAAAGGGCTGAATGAAGGTGTTGGATGTAGTGAGGTGCAGATGATAGCTTTGGCTACTCGGTGCTTGGATAATCAGGAGGTGATCAGATCAGAAGTGTGGATAGAGCGGGCGTGAGGCTCTTCAATGTTAGGTGTTTCATCCGAGAGTAGAAGTGGGGTGTAGGGAGATGGAAGACTTTCTCATGATTAAGAGCTGGCTTCACAAACAGAGGTTCATGATTAGGATAACTTGTAGTTGGGCTTCACGTGGAAGGAGGTAGAGATCAATTTTAAAAAAATTAAAAGTGTAAGTGTCAATTTTTTTAGTTCTATTTTTTGATGTAATTATTATCTTGATTTGCTGAAAGCGAGTAATAGTAACAAAAAGATGCATCATTTGATGATCAGCTGGTTATTATGGGACCGGATCAAAAAGATGCATTTTTTTCCATTATTATTTTTCTCCTTCCTTATTTTATCAAATTTATTTCAGTCAACAAATTGCCTACTAACGGATTCATTGTGTGACTTTCACATGATGAATTTGATGCAGTTATTGATTGTAAGATTTCATTGCCCTTCCTTTTTGTTTCAGGTTATAATGTCTGATTGGTGTAGACCCCATTCATTATCCAGAATTAAGCCTCTAGAAGAGGCTATTTGGTAGGAGATTGATGATTATGATGGTTCCCAGTCAACTTCAATTTCAGATAGATTATTTTGGTATAGAGAGATGTTGATTGACAGAGACATTTTTGACAGCATATTCTTCTATTCTCCTTGAATATTGCCATTTGATTTGGATTTTCTAATTAGACATGATTTTTCAGACTAGATCGTCACTCTCAGACTACGGCATAGTGATGGTACTTCTTTGGATCACATTATTGAGTGATTGAGTTATGGGGATCAAGATGTTTTATAGATAATAGTTGACTTGACAGAGCATACATGTGTTGTTAGAATACTTACCTATCATCTGCAACATCATGAGGTTGATGAATAACACTACGCTCTAATATTTGGTAGTCCCATTCAGTTCTCAATGGTTACACTAGATGGGCTTGTTACATGCTCAAAAAACACCAACAGATATTGAGACAAGCTAGAGTGTATAATGTCATTTATATCTCACTTTTTGATTACAATCATTTGTCTTCTTCCTTGCCTCAGAGTGTTATTGAATATTGGGATAGTGATACAAATACTTTTTGGGTTGGACCAAACAAGATGACAGTGAGTTTGTGGGATATGCATATTATTTTTAGTCTACCAGTTCTAGGTATTCTATATGAGGAATGCATTCATTCGGATTAGGATTTATTTGAGTGTCGACTAGCTGGGAAGCAGAGGAGAGGATAATTTGTATACTCACCATGGCTTCACCAGAGTTTAAGGCATTATTACCACCTTTGTTAGCAAAAGAAGAGGGGTCGTGGTCATAGAGTAATTATTTACTTGGACACCTCGATTGAGAGCTTGTTGCTTCCAATAGTACTTACTATTGATTTCACACATGTTTATGATCCTTTTAGTAGGAGATTACATGATATGGAGCAGTTTTCAGAGGACCTATTTGTGCTAGGGTCAGTAGATAGAACAAAGCCTATTTTAGCTAGAGGATTTTTAGATGATATGCCTTTAGTGTCTTTCGTTGCTACATGGCTCTGTTAATTTATTTTTCTTAGCCAATGTAAAATTGCCCAATCGATCACTCTTTTGATGGCTAGTTTAATAGCGAGTGGGAAAAGAGTCTCGTTAGCCTCTATAATTCTTGCATAGATTTTCTATAATATGGGGCAGATTTGTGCTGCATACGATCATGCTCAGTGGAGCATGGAGATTCTTTGGCACTAACTTTATATGGATGGATACATATAAATATTGCTAGCGCTTTAAACTATCTAGAGCTACCAGTTTACTATATATAGAGCCTCACTTTCCTTCTTTGGTTCAATTAGCTAGAGTGACTTCTTTTATAGATAGAGCTTAGATTGACTTATTAATGTTTGTTCCTTTATGGATAATTGATCGTTATAGACTAATCTATAGATCCTCTTAAGATTTTTTTACCTTCACAGTACTTCGGTGCTTTGTTAGCTGATTCCCAGACTAAGAGGGGGGCTCCCATTTTACTTTCCAGGTCAGGCTACAAATTGATTGCTATATACTTTATTAGTATAAGACCTGGTTGGGTTTATTATAGGCGACATGGCTCCATGATAATGGAATGTTATAATCCTGATCGGGCAGCAAGATAATTTAGACTGGTTCAAGCCACTTATTTAGACGTATTACCAGTCATTCAAAGGATAGTTAACACATGTCAATAGATCTCTATTTCATTGTCAGCATGTTTGGAGGCATCTTCCATGACCTGGGCATTTCTTCTTCACCTTGGGATGGGTTCTCTGTTCAATATTCCTCATATGGATGCTCTGACAGGCATTTCATGCCTATGACTATCTTGGACTCGTCACACTTTTTTCTCTTTCTTTGAGGTAGGGATCCGAGTATATATCAGACAGATTAGAGGATAGAGACCATAGAGGTACCCTTCAATGCCTCAGGGTCATACTGCTGTGCATAGGGAGACATCCAAAACTGATGATAGAAGAAGGACGAGGAGTGCTGAGCCTCCTTTCAGACATGGTGGCCCAGGTATGTGATATGTATTATTAATGTTTATAATTTTACCCTTTGAAAGCAGCCTAAAAAATGCATAGATAGTGGAAGGGAGCCTAGTTGATGTGTATTAACTATACTAGGAATGACCTCTATCTAAAGGAGTGGCCTGAACAAATCTATACTGTCTCACTACCTGGTTGGGATTATATCCCTCCAGTATCACTGAACCGTGTCTTCTATAACAAACCCAACCACATATGATGCTAATAAATATATAGTAATTGGTACATAGCCAGACCTAGAAAGTTAAGTAGGAGTGCCTCCCTCAGTTTGAAAATATACTAACAAAACACTGAAGAACTGTGGAGGTAAAAAGCCATAAGGAGATCTATAAATCAGTTTGTCACAATCAGTCATCGTAGATGTGCAAATATAAATAACTGAATTTGAGCTCTATCTGTAAAGGATGTCGCTCTACCTAACTGAACAAAAGAAAGAAATTGACGCACTGTAAAGTAACTCGGTAGTTCTGGATAGCTGAATGCGCCGACAATATGTATATATATCCATCCATGAAGGTAGTGCTAAGGAATCTCCATGCTACACTGAGTATGATCGTATGTAGTACAAATATGCCTCAAATTATGAAAAATCTACTTAAGAACTACAGTGGCTAGCGAGATTCTCCTTTCAATCACGATTAAACTAGCCATTAAAAGAGTAATGGGTCAAAATACTTTGCTCTAGCTAAGAAAAAACAAAGTAACAGAGCAACATAGTAATGAAAGACACTAGTAGTATATCCTCCAAAAATTCTTTGGCTAAAATGGGCTACAATCTATTTGTTGATCAAGGCTTGAACAGATCATCTAAATATTGCTCTGTATCATGTGATCCCCTATTGTAAGGATCATAAACATATATAAACTCTATAGTAAGTACTGCTTGAAGCAATAAACTCTTAATACATATGTCCAAGTAAATAACTACTTTATGACCACGACCGCTCTTCTTCTACTGATAGAGGTGGTAATAATGCCTCAAACTCTAGTGAAGCCTGCATGAGTACATAAATTCACCTCTCCTCTACTATCCAGCTAGTTAACGCTCAAATAAATCATAATATGAAGGGATACATTCTTCATATGGAAAACCTAGAACTGGTAGAGTAGAAATAATATGCAGATCCCACAAAGTAACTGTCCTCTTATTGGGTTCAACCCAACAAGTATTCGTAGCACTAACCCAATGTTCAATAGCACTCTGAAGTTAGGAAGAAGACAAATGATTGTAATTGAAAAGTGAGAAATAAATGGCTTTGTAGTAACTCTAGGTTGTCTCAATATCTGCTAATGCCTCCTCAGCATATAGTGGGCCAAACTAGTGAAACCACTAAGAACTTGAATGGACTACCAAATATAGGAGCTTAGTATTTTTCTTTGACTTCATGATGCAATAAATGATAGCTAAGCAAACTGATAGTACATGTACTCTCTACTAAGTCAACTGTCGGCTAAAAAATGTCATGTTCGCCCTAACCCAGCCCCTTGACAATTCGATCGAGACAAACACCATCAATATATCATAGTATGAGAGTGACAACCTAATTTGAAAAATCATGTCCAATTAAAAAATTAGAATCAAATTGAAATATATGAGGTGATCGAGTAAGGAGGCCGTCATATATATCTCTATCAACTAACACTCTCTGTTGACTAAAACATAATAAATCTTGTGTTCATCTTTCTTAGCTTGAATTTTTTTTCTCGACCTCCTTATTTACTAAACTAGATGTAATTCTTTTCAAATTCTAGAATACTCAGCATGAGTGCTCACATCAAATAAGAGCAAAATTATTTTACACTTTCAATACTATCACTGTATGTGATGAATCATGCTTTATAATATTCTTCAGCTATAGGTCATGTTTACTTTACGCCAACAAGTAGATCATCAAGCATGTAAGTGGGATTTGCAACTTTGTTGATGTTCATACCTATAGGTTGGGAGTCATGTAATGACATGCTTTTCAATGTATCATATTGCATACTTATGATGTACCACTTTGCATGCTCTATATTACTTTGCATATTTTATGAACCATTTTACATGCTTCTCAATGTGACACATCACAAAAAATCTGGTATATGGTGGGAAAATTTATGTCGCCACGCAGATTTTGATTTCTCCTATTTTGTAATCGAATATTGCATTAAGAACAAAGTATAATCTCGGGAGACTGACACAATATTCTATAATGGATTCATATCAAAATAGGGTTTTGAAAAATGACATTTCTGTGATCAAACACGATTCAGAGAATAATATATCATCTCGAAAGATGATTATGAAATTCTTTAGAATATTTTTAAAATAGAAATGAAGTTTTGAAAATTTAACCACTCTTCTGATTAGAGGCAACGAGGAGAATACGACATCATCTTAAAAGACGAATGTAATATTCTTCAAGGCATCTAAAAATAAGACTGGTTTTATAAAATTCATCACTTTTAAGATTGAATATAACAAGGAGAATGTTATATCATCTTGGGAGACGAAAATAACATTATACAAGTATATTCAAAATAAAAAATGAGTTTTAGAAAATAATCTGTATTCCCAGAGATTTTTCCCTTGTCTTATGTACATAAAATAAGGTTTATTTTAAACTGGAGTTCTCAAATCCCTATAGGGGCAAGCCCCTATAGTTAATTACATCCTAGGAGGGATACTCCTAAGAAAACTCTTGATTAAAGTAGTGATTTCGTACCCTTTGATTACAAAGTAGAAGACAAGGAAATAAGTAAGAATTTTTAAGGAGAAAGCTCAACGTTGAACAGTTATTAACGAGTCAAAGGAAGAAAAGTAGGAGGTGTCGGATTCTGAGAAGCTCAGAGGCAACCTCAGTCTACCCTATGTTGAGCTTTACATTTTAAGAGAGAAATTTTTAGATTTGAGTTGGCATTTTATTGGAAATTTGGGATTATATTCCCAGAGGGTGAGGACTTAAGATTTGGCAATCTGCCTCAGAACCTAAAACTAAATTGGGTACTACTAGGGTGAGGACTTAAGATTTGGCAATCTACCTCAGAACCTAAAACTAAATTGGGTACTACAAAGTAGTGACCCGAACCTAGTTAATGCAGTGCAAATCTGGACTTACCCCGGGTTGGATTGGGGAGCCAGCTAACCACCTAGGCATTTTAAAACCATATGTCCAGTCTTTTTATGAAAGATGGATAGGGACGTTGTTTAAGTTTTGAGGAATCGGGGATGACATTTAAGAAAAATGCTAATTGGCCCCTTTACTTATGTATGGTAAATGATCCTTAAGAGAGTAATGCAATTAAAATTTTAAACTCTTTTAATTTATATCTAATGTAATGCATACTAATTGACTCGAATGCATAAAATGATTTATGAAGCAGTTTTAAAATTAGGCTTAGAAAATAGATTTTTCCCTAGAGATTGCACAACATCCCCTTGACAGAACTGCACCCTAATAGGTCAGGTGGTCTGCCAGAACCCATAGGCGGGGAGGTGCCTAACAAGGAAGAGAAAGTAATAATATGCTTATACTGACTCTCGGCGGTCCTGAGCTTACTTCTTAGATTATTAGAGTTACTATATGAGCCTAAAAATTTTATTTAAATTTCAAGCAGAAAATATTTTATCGTGGTCCTTACCAAAAAAAGCACTCCGATCGTATCCAAGAAAAAACAAAATACGGCCTACAAGAGTCCTAAAAAAACCTCTTTCGTAATATATGAGGTGATCGAGTAAGGCATAAAGGTGGTGCCCCCAAACTGAAAGGGGGACTCCCATTTTACATCTAAATGAGTGGCTTGAGCCAATCCAAACTCTCTCGCTGCCTGATTGGGATTATAACCCTCCAATATCATGGAGCCATATCATCTGTAACAAACCCAACTAGGTCTCATGCTATTAAAGTATATTGCAATCGATTTATAGCCTGACCTAGAAAGTAAAATGGGAGTCCCCCTTTCAGTTTGGGAATCAACTAACAAAATACCAAAGTACTGTGGAGATAAAAAACCACAAGAAGATCTGTACATCAGTCTATAATGATCAGTCATCCACAAAAGAGCAAACATAAATAGATAAATCTAAGCTCTATCTAAAGAAGAAGTCACTCTAGTTAATTGAACCAAAGAAGGAAAGTGACGCTCTATATATAATAACCTGGTAGCTCTAGACAGCTAAAAATGCCAACAACGTTTATATGTATCCATCCATAAAGTGGTGCTATGGAATCTCCACGCTGCATTGAGCACCACCGTATGTAGCACAAATCTACCCCAGATTGTGGAAAATTTGTGCAAGAATTGCAGAGGCTAGTGAGACTCTCCTCCCACTAACTATCAAACTAGCCATCAAAAGAGTGCTCAGTTGGAAAATTTTATTTTGGCTAAGAAAAGTAAAGTAGCAAAGCCACCTAGTAATGAAAGACACTAAAAGCATATCATCTGAAAATCCTCTAGCTAAAATAGGTTGCACTCTATCTACTGATCCTGGCACAAATATATCCTCTAAAAAGTGCTCCATATCATGTAATCTTCTGCTAAAAGGACCATAAATATGTGCAAAATCTATAGTAAGTACTATTGGAAGCAACAAGCTCTTAATTGAGGTGTCCAAGTAAATAACTACTCTATGATCATGACCCCTCTTCTTCTGCTGACAAAGGTAGTGATAATGCCTCAAACTCTGGTGAAGCTCTAGTGAGTATACAAATTCTCCTCTCCTTTGCTGCCCTGTTGGTTGACGCTCAAAGAAATCATAATCCAAAGGAATGCATTCCTCAATTGGAATGCCTAGAACTAATAGACAAAAAATAATATACAGATCCCATAAAGTAATTGTCATCTCGTTGGGTCCAACCCATTAAGTATTCGTATCACTCTCCCAGTATTCAATAATACTCTGAAGCCAGAAAGAGGACAAATGATTGTAATTAAAAAGTGAGATATAAATGACATTGTATACTTTAGCTTGCCTCAATATCTGTTAATGCCTCCTGAGCATATAGCGGGCCAAGCTAGTTTAACCACTAAGAACCTGAACAGGACTACCAAATATAAGAGCATAGTGTTATTCTTCGTCCTCATGATAAAATAGATGATAGCTAAATAACCTCATAGTACCTGTACTCTCTACTAAGTTAGATGTCGTCTGTAAAATGTCCTGATCACCATAACCCAACCCCTTGACAATATGATCCAGATAAATGCCATCACTATATCGTAAGTCAAGAGTGATGACCTAATCTAAAAAATCATATCCAATTAGAAAATTGAAATCAAATGGAAACTTATAAGGCGATTGAGTAAAGAGGTTGTCGTGTATATCTCTATTAACCAACATCTCTCTATACCAATAAATAATAGGCATTTTTAAAATCAACAAGCCTAAATTAATCTCATATCATGAGTATGCTTTGAAACTCCTACAACAAATTCCTGAAGTAACTCTAAGAAGAATTACACGCAGTAAAAATGACAAAGCTGATGTAATGGCAAAGTTAACCAAAGAATTCACAAATCCTCAAAAGGATCCAATTCTCATAACAATTCAAAATAGGCATGCATTAACTCTAGCTCTCATGCAAGATGATGAAGGAAAAGAAATACAAGAAAGCCTAGCTATATCCGATGAAAATGATTGGATATATCCCTTCATCAGATACTTCAACAAAGAGAAATTGCCCAAAAATAAATCTATGACTTCACAAATATCATGAAGAGCATTAAGGCATACTTTCATGAATGATACATTATATCATAGATCATTTAATCCAGTGTAGCTACGGTGTTTGGGTCCTGAGAAATTCCAAAAAATCATAAGTGAAGTTCATGAAGGATTGTGTGGTGCACACCAATCTGGTTAAAAAATGAAAATCAAAATCAAACATATGGGATACTGTTAGCCAAGTATTGTTCAAGATTGCATCGACCATGCTAAGAAATGCCATTAATGTCAAGTGTATGGAGATATCATGCGCCAACCTCTCAGACCGCTACATTCACCGGTAGCATCATGGACATTAAAAATTGGGGTACCAATATAATAGGTCCTATAGAACCACCATCATCTTTAAGACATTGATTCATCCTCGCTACTACTGACTACTTCTCAAAATGGCCTGAAATGATTCCTTTGAGGGAAGTTATAGCAGATAATATGATGAAATTCTTTCAAGATAATATTGTCTATCGATTTGGGGTATCGCATCGAGTCATATCTGACAATAATATAGCCTTTAAAAGTGCTAAAATCTATAAATTTATCGAGCAACATAAAATAGATTGGCGCTATTCTTCGATATACAATCCAAGAGCTAATGGTTTAGCTGAAGCTTTTAAAAAAACTTTGGTAAAATTTTTCAAGAAAATTCTCTATAAAAATAAAAGAGAATGACACGATAAGTTGATAGAAGTTTTGTGGGCTTATCGTACCACTTATAAAACTGCAATTCAAACCAACCCATATTTGTTATTCTTCGTATTGCCGTTTAATATGAATTAACCAAAGATGAGAATGATCTTTAGCAACTTAAAGAATTTGAAGCTCTTGATGAAGTTCGACTTTAAGGACAACAAAGTATAGAATCCTACAAGGCAAGAATGACTATGGCACATAATCAAATGCTTCATCAAAGAAGCTTTCAGAAAGGTGAACTTATTCTAGTTTGTTAAAGACCTAAAATCCTTCAACGTCGCCTTGGCGATAAATTTTACCCAATTTAGAAAGGACCCTTCATTACTAAAATAGTGTATGAAGGAGAAGTCTATCAACTCATAGACCTAAAATGTCAAAGGCCCATGCACCAATAAATAGTCAATATTTGAAGAAATATCACAAATAACTTCTTAGCCAGAAAAGCTGTTATTACGAAAATTTTCGTGCAAGGGAACAAACAAATATCAATCCCCTCTTGAAAGATGGGAGGCAATTTTTATATTCTCCTAAAAGATAGGAGATAAATTCAATTTTCTCCAGACAAATAGGAGGCAATAATTATATTCTCCTACAAGACAGGAGATAAATTTAATTTCCTCCTTAAAGACATGATGCAATTTTATATCTCCTATAAAGCATGAGATGTTTATTATATATACACACCTACAAGGCAAGAAAATAACTTTTTAATATCCTCCTGTAAAGATAGGAGGCAATTTTTATAAAATACCTTTTGCCAAATAAAGTAAGGGAATTATGAAACTGCATATTAACTAAATGATCCATCATTATAGTCAACTACTAAAATTGTATCGCTCACAAAATTAAGGGTCGAGCTATATTTTTATTAACCTACCTAGAATGTTGAGAAATAAAATATATAAGTTGAACAAGCCTAATGGCCATATTTATAAATTTCTCTTGCTCATAAACCTAAGGGTTGAGCTAATTATATATGTTTAATAAGTCTAAGGACTGAACCTCTAAAAATCTTTCATGCTCACAAACCTAAAGGTCAAGCGAAGATCCATTAGTTCAATAAGCCTAAGGGCTAAACCTCAAAAATCTTTTATGCTCATAAACCTAAGGGACGAGCTATTTTCATCAACCTAAATGGTTGAAATGAAATTCAAGTTCAACAAGTCTAAGGACCAAACCTCTAAAAATCTTTCATGTTCACAAACTTAAGGGTCGAGCTAAGATCCATTGGTTCAATAAGCCTAAGATTTGAACCCTTAAAATCTTTTATGCTTACGAACCTAAGGGTCGAATTATTTTCATCAACCTTAATAGTTGAAATGAAGTACAGTTTCAACAAGTCTAAGGATCAAACCTCAAAAAATCTTTCATGCTTACAAACTTAAGGGTCGAGCTAAGATCCATTGGTTCAATAAGCCTAAGGGCCAAACCTTCAAAATCTTTTATGCTCACAAACTTAGGGGTTGAGCTATTTTTGTTAACCTAAATAGTTGAATTGAAATATAGGTTCATCATGCCTAAGGGTCGAATATTTCTAAATCTTTTATTCTTATAAACCTAAGGGTCGAGCAAAAATCCACATGTTCAACAAGTCTAATGACTGAACCTCTAAACATATTTCATGCTCACAAACCTAAGGGTCGAGTAATTTTCATCAGCTTAAATGATCTAAAGGGAATACAGGTTCAACAAGTCTATGGACCAAACCTCTAAAAATCTTTTATGCTCACAAACCTAAGGCTGAGCTATTAGTTCAATAAGCCTAAGGGCCGATCCTTTAAAATCGTTTATGCTCACACACCTACGGGTCGAGCTATTTTCATTAACCTAATTGGTTGAAATGAAATGCAGGTTCACGACACCTAAGGGTCGAACCTTACAAATTTTGCATGCTCATGAACCTAAGGGTCGAGCAATTTTCGTCATCCTACCTTACGGATTGAAAAATAAATATAAATTCAACAAGTTTAAAAGGCTAAATTTCTAAACACTCTATGTGCTCAAAAGATCAAAGAAGGGAGAAAATTAAATTAAATACATGCATATATACATATCAAGAAGAAGCTTGAAAAGCTGTCAAAGTCTGGACTAGAGGCTGCCTATCTACTGTTTAACATTGAGCAAGTTATCCTGCAGCATCATCTGTCTAGCCTAAGTGATCTCCAACTGATGATGCAACAAGTCAAACTCCTTGGTGGATGATGATAAATCTTGCTCTAATCTCTCAACCTCAGCAGCTATCCAAGCAAAGTACTCAGTATAAACAGCCATTGCTCGAAGCTATCATCATATCTCCAAAAGAACCCTCTCCTATTATCTTAAAGCCCTGAGCTCTGTTGATATCTCTAAAAGCTCAAACTGCTGCTCTAAAATATCCCACCAGCAGAGCCTCAATATCTGAAAGCCAAAGTTAAGATCCATGTCAGCTCTCTTCATCCTCTCCCAATTAGCTCTTTCCCCATCCTCTAAGCCATCAGGAGTTCAAAATGCTAACTCCTGAGAGATAAAGTGTAGTTGATACAATCCAAAAGCAATAACCTAGTAAAGGTACTCCCATGTCTCTAAAGCTACATCATAGAGTCCAGAAGTTGCTGCACATTCTAAAGGTAGAGAAGCATCTACAAAAAAAGCTAGCAAAATGTAGAAATCATAAATCATCAAGGTCCACCCCAAGTAATAGATGTCGCAGTGTAGTGATAATGTGATGAGCTATACTCAATAGCTATCGACCAAAATATCTACGAGCTCGAGTATGTACTATGAATGCAAAACATGATAGCTCTAAACTTGAATGTAGAACACATTAGAGCTATTAGACAAAGATGCGATAAGAAAATAAATGCAAAACTACAAAAGAAATATAAAAATACCTGAAGGGCATGTCTAATCTAACAAATCTGTCAAGTAGTGTTCATCTAAATGAGAAGCAAAACCTGGTGATAAATCATCTACAATCACGCAAGAAGAATCTGAGAAGGAAGAAGGTGTAGCAACTAACTCTGTAATAGTGTCATAAGTGGCATCTTCAAATGAAATCTGTGTAGAATCACTATACACTAATTAAGATGATGATCATTCACATATGCATACATGTAAAAGAAAAGTGAAAAGAAGAAATACCACTTAATGAAATAAATTGGTAAATAAATATGCCATATATTTACCTTTAGTGTCATCAAATATATAGTTAATAAGCTAGATGACTGTTCACACACAATATACCCAATAAAAATTTGGGCTCTGTATCCTCAGCCTCGACATCTAAAACATAAACATATTGAAGGATTTTAGGAACAAATGAAATATAAAAACATTGTACAAGTCAATACCTAGTACTGGGCTCAAAGTGGTCCCAAGGTTTGGTAAGATAACAGGAAAAGGGAAACCTAAAGGAGTATGTAGAGTATCTGGCTCCACAATGGTAGAACTCAGTAGGTATGCAGAGTATCTGGCTCCACAATGGTAGAACTCAGTAGGTCAGCAGGGGTATGTCTGAATACTGCAAAAAGAAGAGAACATGCATTGTGAACAACTGAATACAAGAAAAGTCTAAAATAAATATACATAAAGAAAGATGATTTAACTTGGAACATTATTTGAAACCCGGCATCTAAGGTGACCCCTATCAGTAGATGGGGAGATTGGACTGTCTCCATATGCTACAACATTTGCATTTTAGTATGCATGAGGGGTCTTCAAATTATAAAATTCAACTCACTAAGTAGGGTCTGCAAATTTTAAAATTCAACCCACCAGGATAAAATATTCAACAACGTGAGGTCTTTAAAAATTGAAACCATCCACATAGATTAAAAATCACTACATTCAAATTCTAAAATTCAACTACATGGGTCTTCAAATTTTAAAACCATCCAAAAACATTAAAAATTATGGCACGGGTGTTCTGATATAAAATTGATCTCACTCAGATCAAAGATCAATGGCACGAGGTCTTGAGTTTGAAATTCTTATCATCCTTTTAATTTTATATTTTATGTTTAATTAAATCTTATTACAAAATACTCAAATAATTATATATGACATGGAATTATAATTAGCTAGCAATAAATTTTCTTTGAACATTTATAGCCCTTTAGACGATAAAGACTAAAGGAATAAGATTATAGTTGATCTATTATCTTATACTCAAGTGCAATTTTTTGGGGTAAAAATCCTTAAAGTGGAGTATACAAGACAAAGGTTCTCTACATACTTTGAAACAGGTGCAGAAAGAATCGTTCCCGAATGGACTGAAGTGTACGGAGCGGTTTCAACTTTCACACGTGTGGTGTGTAAGAGACAGGAGCAATTTGGCTCACATGGATGAGTGCTGGAGAGGTTCAGAGTTCATAAATTGGCTTGACTATTGGATTTCAGGCCAATTAGTGTAGGTTGAGGCGAGGCAGAGTGGGCGTGTCATGTGAAGAGCAGAGGATGGGGCGTCAGATGTGAGTAAAGGCTAGGTCATCTGGTTCTTGTGTAAATGGGAGTAGCCAAAAAGGTGCATGGGTGTTCGCATGCGGGAATGGGCCGGACGGAGGTGTCAGACATAGTGAGGTAAAGACAGCAAGGATGCTCGATGGTTAAGCAATCAAGAGATGATCATATTAGAAGCGTGGATAGAGCAAGTGTGAGGCCCTCCTACGTGAGGTGTTTCATTTGGGAGTTGAACTGGGGTGTAGGGAGATGGAAGACTTGCTCATGGTTAAGAGGTGACTTTGTAGACAAGGGCTCACAATCAAGATAACTCGTAGTTGGGCTTCATTTGGTAGGAGGTAGAGATCGATTTTATAGAAATTGAATGTGTAAGTGTTAGTTTTTTTGTTCCAATTTTTGATGTAATTATTATCTTTATTTGCTGAAAGGGAGTTACAATAGCAAAGAGATGCATTATTTGATGATCAACTGGTTATTGTGGATCAGATTAGAAATATGCATTTTTTGTTCCTTTGTTATTTTTTTCCTACTCTTTTTTATCAAGTTTAGTTTAGTCAACAAATTGCCTCCTAACAGATTTGTTGTATCACTTTCACATGATAAATTCATTGCAGTTATTGATTACAAGATTTTCATTGCCCTTCCTTTTTGTTTCAGGTTATAATGTCTGATTGGTGTAGACCCCATTCATTATCCAGAATGGAGCCTCCATAAGATGCTATTTGGTGGGAGATTGATGATTTTGATGGTTCCCACTAAGCTTTGATTTCAGACCGGTTATCTTGTTATAGAGAGGTTCATTGATAGAGACATTTTTCACAACCTCTTCTCTCATTCTCCTCGAATGTTTCCATTTGATTTGGATTTTTCAAATGGACATGCACCTTTATACTGAGTCGTCACTCTCAGATTACGGCACAATCTTGGTACTCTTTTGGATCACAATGTTGAGGGACTGAGTTGCGGGGATCATGACATTTTATAGCCAGCAGCTAACTTGGCAGAGCATACAGGCATTGTCAGATTACTTAGCTATCATCTTCTACATCATGAGGTCAAAGAACAACTCTACGCTCTAATGTTTGGTAGTCCCATTCAAGTTCTCAATGGTTACACTAGATGGCTCATTACATGCTTAAAAGATAACTACAGATATTGAGATAAGATAGAGTGTACGAAGCCATTTATTTCTTTTTGATTACAAACATTTATCTTCTTCCTGCTTCAGAGTATTATTGAATATTGGGATAGTGCTGAGAATACTTCTTGGGTTGGACCAAAAAAGATGACAGTTACTTTATGGGATTTATATATTATTTTTAGTCTATCAGTTCTAGGCATAACATATGAGGAATATATTTCTTCAGATTATAATTTATTTGAGCGTCGACTAGCTCGGCAGTAAAGGAGAGGAGAATTTGTATACTCATTAGTGCTTCACCAGAGTTTGAGGCATTATTACCACCTCTGTCAATAGATGAAGAGGGGTCGTGGTCATGGTCATAAAGTGGTTATTTACTTAGACACTTGGATTGATAGCTTGTTGCTTCCAGCTGTACTTACTATAGATTTTACACATGTTTATTATCATTTTAGTCGGAGATTGCATGATATGAGTAGTTTTCAAAGGATCTACTTAAGCAAGAATCAACACATAAATTATAGCCTATTTCAGCTAGAGGATTTTTAAATACTATGCTTTTGGTGTCTTTCATTACTATGTGGTCTGTTACTTTGTTTTTCTTAGCTAAAGTAGAGTTTTTCAACCCAGTACTCTTTTGATGGCTAGTTTGATAGCGAGTGGGGGGAGAGTCTTGCTAGCCTTTGTAGTTCTTACATAGATTATCCACAATCTAGGGCAGATTTGTGTTGCATACAGTCATGCTTAGTGTAATATGGAGATTCTTTGGCACTACCTTTATGGATGGATATATATACACATTACTGGCACTTTCAGCTATCTAGAGATATCAAGTTACTATACAGAGCATCACTTTTCTTCTTTGGTTCAATTAACTAGAGCGATTTCTTCGACAGATGGAGCTCAAATTTGGCTATTTATGTTTGCACCTTTGAATGTGATTAATCATTATTAATTGATCTACATATCCTCTTGTAATGTTTTACCTCAATAGTACTTCAATGTTTCATTGGCTGATTACCAGACTGAGAGAGAAACTCTCATTTTACTTATCAGGTCAAGCTACATACCGATTGCTACATACATTATTAGTATGAGACCTAGTTGGGTTTGTTACAGAAGACATGCCTCAGTGATATTGGAGGGATATAATTCCAATCAGGCAGCCACATAATTTTGACTGGTTCAAGCCACTCATTTAGATGGATTATTAGTAGTTCTTCGGATATTTAATACGTCAATTAGGCTCTCTTCTATTATCAGTACGTTTGGAGGCATCTTCCATGTTTGGAGGCACTCTACTTTACTTCCATGGTGAGGAAGAAATGATCAGGTCATGGAAGATGCCTCCAAAAATATTGGCAATGGAAGAGAGCCCCGTTGACATGTATTAACTATCCTAGGAACAACTGATTATCCATCTAAATGAGTGGCTTGAACAAGTCCAAACTGTCTTGCTATCCCATTGGGATTATATCCCTCTAATATCACCAAGCTATGTCATCTTTAACAAACCCAACTAGGTCTCATGTTAATAATGTATGTAGCAAACAGTATGTAGCCTGACCATGTAAGTAAAATAAGAGTCCCCCTTTCAGTTTAGGAATCAACTAACGAAACACCGAAGAATTGTGGAGGTAAAGAGCCATAAGGAGATCTATAGATCAGTTTGTAATAGTTAGTCATCCATTGAAGTGCAAACATAAATAATTGGATTAGAACTCAGTTTGTAGAGAATGTCGCTTTGGCTAACTGATCCAAAGAATAAAAGGGATGCTCTGTAAAGTAACATGGTATCTCTAGACAACTGAAAGTGCAGGCAACATATATATATGTATTCATCCTTGAGGTAGTGCCAAGAAATCTCCATGCTGCACTGAGTATGATCGTATGTAGTACAAATCTGCCTCAAACTATGGCAAATCTATGCAAGAACTACATGAGCTAGTGAAATTCACCTCCCACTTGCTATTAAACTAGACATCAAAAGAGTACTGGGTCAAAAAACTCTGCTCTGGTTAGAAAAAAAAAGTAAATTGTAATGAAAGACACTAGTAGCATATCCTCCAAGAATCCTTTGGCTGAAACAGGCCGCAATCTATTTACTAATCATGGCTCATATAGAGCCTCTGAATACTGCTCTGTATCATGTGATCCACTATTGAAAAGATCATAAACATGTGTAAATTTTATAATAAGTACTGCTAAAAATAACAAGCTCTCAATCCATGTGTTCAAGTTAATAATCGCTCTACTACCATGACCCCTCTTCTTCTGCTGATAGAGGTGGTAATTATACCACAAACTCTGGTGAAGCCCTGGTGAGTACACAAATTATCCTCTCCTCTGTTGAACAACTAGTTGACACTCAAATAAATCATAATCCAAAGGGATATATTCTTCATATGGACTACGTAGAGCTGGTAGGCAAGAAAAAATGTGCAGATCCAACAAAGTAAATCTTATCTCATTGGGTCTAACCAAACAAGTATTTGTAGCACTATCCCAGTGTTCAATAACACTTTGAAAATAGAAAGAAAACAAATGACTGTAATTAAAAAGTGAGATATAAATGGCTTTGTACATTCTAACTTGTCTCAATATCTGCTGATGCCTCCTGAGTAAGTAGCAGGCCAAGCTAGTGTAACCACTGAGAACCTAAATGGGACTACCAAATATAGGAGCGTAGTATTATTCTTCAACCTCATGATGTAATAGTGCATAGCTGAGCAACCTCATAGTACCTGTACTCTCTACTAAGTCAGCTTTAAAATGTCCTGATCTCCGTAACCCAGCCCCTTGACAATACGATCCAAACAAACACCATCACTATGTCATAGTCTGAGAGTGACGACCTAATCTAAAAATCGTATCCAATCAAAAAATTAGAATCAAATTGAAATATACAAGTTTTTTGAGTAAAGAGGCCGTCGTATATATCTCTATCAACCAACATCTCTCTATGTCAATATAGTCAGTCTGAAATCGAAGCCAACTGCGTAAGATCGTATGCATCGACCTCTTTCCAAATATCTTCTTCTCAAGGCTTATTACAAGATAATGATGGATATCTCCTCCAATCCAATATGAACAATGAAAACTATATACTCAATGCTTGCAACGAATTCCTTGCGTGAAAATCACCCAAGAATTTTGTTGGGGGCAATTTATTGACTAAAAAAAATAATAAAAAAGAGAGAAACGATGAAAACCTCTTATTATTGCAAAAGGTGTAAATATAAGCAAGCTTTATAGATGAAAAAGTGCAAGATGGTGCACTAAAAAATATGCAAAGCAAGGCATAAAAAAAATACATTATGATGTTTAAAAAAGTATGCAAGTTTGAATATTTTAAACATGAATTCATTTATGCAGGCCATTAAATTGCTAGCAATATGGTGCTTCAAAAAGCATATGACATGAAGTATTAAAAGCATGCAAAATGATGTATGCATCCCACTAATGCAACAGAACATATAAAATTTTTTGTGATGTGCCACATTGAGAAGCATGTAAAATGGTTCATAAAAATATGCAAAGTAATGTAGAGCATGCAAGGTTGTGCATCATAAGTATGCAATCTAATACATTGAAAAGCATGTCATAACATGACTCCTAACCTATAAGCTTGACTATAAACGAAGTTACAAATCCCACTTACATGCTTGATGCTCCATATGGTGGGGTAAAGTAAACATGACCTATAGCTCAAGAATATTTTAAAGCATGATTCTTTGCATACAGTGATGATATTGAGGGTGTAAATTTGTTTTGTTCTTATTGGATGTGAGCACTCAGGCTGAGTATTCAAGAATTTGAAAAGAATTACACTTAGTTCAATAAATAATGTGGTCGAGAAAGAAAATTCAAGCTAAAAAAAATGAACACAAGATTTAGTGTGTTTTAGTCAACAGACATGTTGACTAAAGAGCCCGCAATAACTTACAACTGCTTGTTCTAGGTGTGTCCGATCCACTTGCGAACGCCTCCCACTTCTTTCTTCTGATATTTTTACCAAATTAGACCCTAATGCCCTACTCACAAAAAGCTAGACTTCTACTCCCTGGCATGCACCTTCATTGTTTGCTTAATCCAAATCCTAGATGAAGCCTTACGCACAAAATTGCTATCCCAATAGGCAGTCATCATGTCATCTACCTCTCTTGTTCACGCGAGCGCAAATCTCCCTACAACCTACTTGATCTCATGCATGTGTGTTTTATGCCTGACTTTAACACCCGCTTCTGACTTAAGCTTGACTGTCCTTCTATTTCAATTTATAATTATTTAAATATTTTATGCTGTCTTATTCACAAGTGAGCCTGTCCATCCTTCTATTTCAATTCACAATGAAATCAATATTTTAAAATCTTATGCTATCCTATTCATAAGTAAATAGTAAATTTTTTTTTGTTTCATTCACTACAGTTGAAGTCTTTGCTTTAGTTTGTATAAAGTTACTATTTAATCCTATAAGAAACCATTTCAGGATTGCATTTCATTTTTTTTAAATACAAATTTATAATATCAATGAATTTTGCTTAAATCTAATTTCAATTTTTAATTCGGCCTCTGTTGCTTGTAATAAAATATGTGAAACAATTGCATTAATTAAAATATATTTTTATTCGATGAAATTTAACGTGTGCTCATTAGTGGGTCTTATAACCTAGCACTACTGTAAAGCTGCCCAAAGGTTCAGATTTAATTTTAGAAGAGTTTCTCTCAAGTAACAGGTCTTACAACTTTTTTAGAAGATGCTTAAAAGTTTAATTTGGCCTGGGACTTATGACTCTACTTACAATTTGTCTAAAAATGGGTCTTACAATCTAGCTCTACAGTAAGGCTGCTCGAGAATTTAATTATTTGGGCAGGTCTTACAGGTTCCCTTTTGAAGTTGCCTAAAAGTGAGTCTTACAACATAATCCTTTATATTAAGATGCACGTTAATTTGAATTTGGTTGCTTGGGGGTTTGATATTTTATTTATTAGTTTCTCAAATAATAGGTCCCATGACTCTTATTAGAAGTTCCTTAATTATTTTGGTATGACGGGTCTTACAGCTTCCTTTTGGAAGTAGCCCAATCGGTGGGTCTTATAATTTAGCCCTCTAGACTAAATTTCCTAGAGATTTGATTATTTATTTATTTGATTAGATAACAATTATTTATTAGCTTGACACTAGACTATAATTTTCAGTTATTCACGAGCAGTTTGTTTACTAGTTTTACACTTACTAGCCAGTAATTATCGTTGTGTGACAATTGTGTTTTTGCTACAATAACTCTTTTCTTTTTGCTTGGCAATTTCTTTTTAGTTCCAGGTTAAATCATCTTTCTTTATATATTCTTATTTCAGATTTTTCTCATATTCAGATTTTCATAATACATGTTCTCTTCTTATTGTAGTATTCAGACATACCCTTGTCGACCTACTGAGTTTACCCATTTTGGAGCCATAAACTGTTACAGAGTTAGCTGTTTCACCTTCTCCCTTCTCAGATTTATCTTTGGTTATTGTAAATATTTTATCACCAGGTGTTGCTTCTCATTTAGATGATCATTGCTTGACATATTTGTCAGATGAGACACACCCTTTAGATATTTTTATATTTCTTTTGTAGTTTTGCATTTCTTTTCTTTTCCTTTCCATTTCTAATAACTCTATTATGTTTTATATTCAAGTTCAGAGCTAACATATTTTACATCTAGATTACCTTCTTGAGCTCGCAGATATTTTGGTTGATAACTATTCAGTAAAGCTTGTCGAATTGTCACTACACTGCGGCATCTACTACTAGGAGTGGATCTTAATGATTTTGTTGTTTCTAGATTTGGCTAGCTTTTATGTAGAGGCTTCTCTACTTTTAGACCGTGCTATGACTTCTGGACTCTGGGATGCTGCTTTAGAAACATGGGAGTACCTTTGCCAAGTGGTTTCTTTTGGATTGAACTGACTAGACTTTGTCTCTCAGGAGTTAGCATTTTGAATTCCTGATGGCTTGGATAGGATAAGGAGAGCTCACATGGATCTTAACTTTTGCCTTCAGACTTTAAGGTGCTGCTACTGGGATATTTCAGAGGAGCAGCTTGTGCTTTTGGAGATATCAATAGAGCTCAGGGCTTTGAGATAACTGGTAAGGGCTCTTTAAGAGAGATGACGAAAGCATCAAGCAATGACTACTTATACTGAGGAGGCTTTTGCATGGATAGTTACTAAAGTTTAGAGATTACCAGAGGATTTATCATCATCCATCGAGGAGTTTGACTTGTTGCATCATCAATTAGAGACTACTTAGACTAGATAGATGATGTTGAAGGATCGCTTGCTCAGATTTAGACAACAGATAGGTAGCCTGCAATCCAGACTTTGACACATTTTTTAGCTTCTTTCTGGTATGTATATATACATGTATTTTATTTAATTTTCTTCCTACTTTTGTTTTATTGAATTGGCATATTTTAAACTTTTAGTCTTTAATATTTGATTAAAAGTGGCTCATGTTGTAATCCAGGATCCCTAGTATCTGATTGTGATGATGACAAATAATATTGACTGGATTACTATGCTCTTCCTTGAAAAATATATATGTTACTATTTATCTGTGAGCACTAACATTTCAGGTAAGATACACACCACTCAAGACTACTGGAGACACAAGACTAGGTAGAATAGGATTTAAAAGAATTTGTATTTTTATCTTTTCTTTATTTTTTATTTCTTGAGTCTACCATAAACGAGTGTATGCAAATTAGGTGACCATGCACACACATAAGAGGAGAGTTTCTTTTTTGAAGATAATTTTTTTTAAAAGAAAATCATACTATATGATCTATCAACAATACTTAGGTTTGACGGCTTATTCTGGATAATTAGTATATGAACTAATCATACTGTATGATTATGATCGTATTGTACGATTTGTTTCCATATTGAAACCCTAGTCACCAGCATAATTTAGGTAAGGTTTTAAATTTGATCTTTGAACTAATCGTACTGTATGATATTAATCATACTATATGATTATTTAAAATCTTGCTAAAATTATCCCTCGTAATCAGGCAATTAAATCATGGTTTATTAATGACTGCCATTTGTATTATACGATATATATCATACTGTACAAACTATATAGATAAAATTTGGTCATCCCAAAGGTCGTACCAGATGAAACCATGATTTTTTGAACTATTCATCCCAGACGATATTTGCATCGTACAGGATAATGGTCTGAATTAAACTACAACTGAAAACCATAGTCTAGTGTTAAGCTAACAAGCAATTGCTATCTACTCAAACAAATAAATAATCAAATCTCTAGGCCGTTTAGCCTAGAGGGCTAAATTATAAGACCTACCAATTGGGCTACTTCCAAAAGAAAGCACTAAGACTCATCATAACTAAATAATTAGGCAACTTCTAATAAGATTCATGAGATCTATTATTTGGAAAACTGCTAAATAAAATATCAAACCCCCAAGCAACCAAATTCAAATTAGTGTGCACCTTAATCTAAAGGATTAGGTTGTACAACTCACTTTTAGGTAAATACTAAAGGAAAGATGTAAGACCTACCCAAATAATTAAGTCCCCGGTCAGCCTTATTGTAGAGTTAGGTTGTAAGACCCATCTTTGGGCAATTCATAAGTAGAGCCGCAAGTCCTAGTCCAAATTAAACTTTCAAGCATTTTTTAAAAGAAGTTGTAAGACATATTACTTGAGAGAAACTCCTCTAAAATTAAATCTAATCTTTGGGCAGCCTTACTATAGAGCCAACTTGTAAGACCATCTAATGAGCACACTTTGATTTGCATCGAATAAAAATATATTTTAATTAATGCAATCATTTCACATATTTAATTACAAGTAATAAAGGCCGAATTAGAAATTGAAATTGAATTTAAGTAGAATGTATTGATATTAAAAATTTGTATTTAAAACAAAAATGAAATGCAATCCTAAAATGCTTTCTTATAGGATAAAATAGTAACTTTGTGCTTAACTTACTGCAAACTAAAGCAAAGACTTTAGTTGTAGTGAATGAAACAAAAAAGTTACGGTTTGCTTGTGAATAGGACACCATAAGGTTTATAAATATTGATTTCATTGTAAATTGAAATAGAAGGATAGACAGGCTTGCTTGTGAATAAGATAACATAAAGTATTTAAATATTTATTTCATTATTAATTTAAATAAAAGGATGGACAGGCTTAAGTAAG
Organism: Dendrobium chrysotoxum; assembly: GCA_019925795.1. NCBI lineage: Eukaryota > Viridiplantae > Streptophyta > Magnoliopsida > Asparagales > Orchidaceae > Dendrobium > Dendrobium chrysotoxum. The sequence goes on along the minus strand of CM034302.1, from coordinate 69,884,298 downwards.
AAGCGGGTGTTCAGACAAAAAGCACACATTCAAATCATACAATGTTATTTTTGCGAGATCAAGTAAATTTCAGGGAGTTTTGTGCTCGTGTGAACAGGAGAGGTAGACGTCAGGATGACAGCCTACTGGGATAGCAATTTTGTACATAAGGTTTCATCTAGGATTTGGATTAAGCAGACACAGTGAAGGTGTAGGCTAGAGAGCGAAAGTTTGGCTTTTTGTGAGAAAGGTCTGAAGGTCTAATTTGGTATAAATATCAAAAGCAAGCATTAAGAGGCATTCACGTGTGGATCATATGCAGCTAGAACAAGCAGTGGTAAGTTATTGTTGGCTCTTTACTTAGCTGGAAGTATCAGACATAAAGAGATTGCCAATTGGTTCTTTTCAAATTCTTGATTACTCCACCTAAGTGCTCACATCATATCAGAACAGAACAAATTTACACCCTGAATAACATCACTGTATCTTAAGAATCATGCTTTACAATATTCTTGAGCTATAGGTCATATTTACTTTACCCTAACATGTGGAGCATCAAGCATGTAAGTGGGATTTACAACTTCATTGATGGTCATGCCCATAGGTTGGGAGTCATGTTATGCCATGCTTTTTAATGTATCATATTGCATACTTATGATGCACCACTTTTCATGCTCTGCATTACTTTGCACATTTTTATGAACCATTTTACATGCTTCTCGATGTGACATATCACAAAAAAATATGGTATGTTCTGTTGCATTGTGTGAGATGCATTATTTTTGCATGCCTTTAATACTTCTTGTCATGTGCCTTTTGAAGCACCATATTGCTAGATATTCAATTCCCTGCATAACAAAATTCATATTTAAAATATTCCAACGGCATGCTTTTTTAAAAATCATAATGTCTATTTTTTATGCCTTGCTTCGCATACTTTTCAGCACACCATCTTGCTCATTTTCATCTAAAAAACATTCTTGTATTTACACATTTAGCAATGATGAGAGGTTTTTTCCATTTCTCTCTCACTCTCTTAAATTTTTTAGTTAACAAATTGCCTCCCGACAAAATTCTTGGGTGATTTACAAGTAAGGAATTTGTTATAAGCATTGATTTTATGGTTTTAATTATTCTTCTTTTATCATTTCAAGCCAAGATTTTGGAATTGAGTAGATCTGCATCATTACCTTGTACTAAGCCTTCAGAAGAAGATATTTGGAAAGAGATCAATACATGCGATCTTACACAATCAGCTTCGATTTCAGACTTGTTGTATTAGTATAGAAAGATGTTGGTTGATAGAGATATATACGACGGCCTCTTTACTCGATCACCTCGTATGTTTCTATTTGATTCCAATTTTTTTATTAGACATGATTTTTCAAATTGGCTCGTCATTCTCAAACTACGACATAGTGTTGGTGTTTGTCTGGATTGAATTATCAAGGGTCTCGATTATTACTATCAGGATGTTTTACAGCTGACAGCTGACTTAGTAGAGAGTACATGTACTATCAAGTTGCTTAGCTACCATTTATTGCATCATGAAGCTAAAGAATAACACTATGCTCCTATGTTTGGTAGCCCCGTTTAGGTTCTCAGTGGTTATGCTGGTTTAGCCCACTACATACTCAGGAGGCATCAGTAGATATTTAGACATGCTAGAGTGTACAAAGCCATTTATATCTAACTTTTTAATGACAGCCATTTGTCTTCGTCTTGGCTTCAGAGTTATATTGAACACTGGGACAGTGCTACAAATACTTATTGGGTTAGAACCAATGAGATGATAGTTACTTTGTGGGATCTGCAGATTATTTCTTATTTACTAATTTTGGGTATTCCATGGATGGATATAAATACATGTTGTCGGTGCTTTCAACTGTCTAAAGCTACCGAGTTACTTTATAGAGTGTCACTTTCCTTCTTTGGTTCAGTTAGCTAGAGTGACCTCCTTTACAAAAAGAGCTCAGATCCGATTATTATGTTTGTACATCTATGGATGACTAATCATTACAAAATGATCTACAGATCTCCTTGTGGTTTTTTACCTCTACAGTGCTTCATTATTTTGTTAGCTGATTCTCGTATTGAGAGAGGCACTCCTACTTTACTTTCAAGGTTTGGCTATATACCAATTGCTAAATATTTTATTAGTATCAGACTTGGTTGGGTTTGTTACAAAGATATAGTTTACTGATACTGGAGGGATATAATCCCAATTGGGTAGCGAGATAGTTTGGACTAATTTAGGCCACTCTTTTAGATAGATTACTAGTCATTCATGGTATAATTGACACATGTTAATTAGGCTCCCTTCGACTATCAGCGCATTTTGAGGCAGCTTTCAAAGGGTAAAATTATAAATAATAATAATACATATCACATATCAGGGCCACCATATCTAAAAGGAGGCTCAGGACTCCTCTTCCCTCTTCTATCATCAGCTCTAGACATCTCCTTATGCGCAACAATACAACCCTAAGGCACTGAAGGGTACCTCTATGGTCTCTGTCCTCTAATCCATTTGCTATATACTCGGATTCCCATCTCAAAGAATGAGAAAAAGTGTGATCAGTTCAAGACCGTCATAGGCGTAAAATGCCTATCGGAGCATCCATATGATGAATATTTAACCGAGAACCCATCCCAAGGTGAAGAAGAAATGCCCAGGTCATAGAACATGCCTCTAAATATATTGACAATGGAAGAGAGCCCTGTTGATGTGTGTCAACTATCCCATGAGTGACTGGTAATACATCTAAATGAGTGGCTTGAGCCAATCCAAACTCTCTCGCTGCCTGATTGGGATTATAACCCTCCAATATCATGGAGCCATATCATCTGTAACAAACCCAACTAGGTCTCATGCTATTAAAGTATATTGCAATCGATTTATAGCCTGACCTAGAAAGTAAAATGGGAGTCCCCCTTTCAGTTTGGGAATCAACTAACAAAATACCAAAGTACTGTGGAGATAAAAAACCACAAGAAGATCCGTACATCAGTCTATAATGATCAGTCATCCACAAAAGAGCAAACATAAATAGATAAATCTAAGCTCTATCTAAAGAAGAAGTCACTCTAGTTAATTGAACCAAAGAAGGAAAGTGACGCTCTATATATAATAACCTGGTAGCTCTAGACAGCTAAAAATGCCAACAACGTTTATATGTATCCATCCATAAAGGTGGTGCTATGGAATCTCCACGCTGCATTGAGCACGACCGTATGTAGCACAAATCTACCCCAGATTGTGGAAAATTTGTGCAAGAATTGCAGAGGCTAGTGAGACTCTCCTCCCACTAACTATCAAACTAGCCATCAAAAGAGTGCTCAGTTGGAAAATTTTATTTTGGCTAAGAAAAGTAAAGTAGCAAAGCCACCTAGTAATGAAAGACACTAAAAGCATATCATCTGAAAATCCTCTAGCTAAAATAGGTTGCACTCTATCTACTGATCCTGGCACAAATATATCCTCTAAAAAGTGCTCCATATCATGTAATCTCCTGCTAAAAGGACCATAAATATGTGCAAAATCTATAGTAAGTACTATTGGAAGCAACAAGCTCTTAATTGAGGTGTCCAAGTAAATAACTACTCTATGATCATGACCCCTCTTCTTCTGCTGACAAAGGTAGTGATAATGCCTCAAACTCTGGTGAAGCTCTAGTGAGTATACAAATTCTCCTCTCCTTTGCTACCCTGTTGGTTGACGCTCAAAGAAATCATAATCCAAAGGAATGCATTCCTCAATTGGAATGCCTAGAACTAATAGACAAAAAATAATATACAGATCCCATAAAGTAATTGTCATCTCGTTGGGTCCAACCCATTAAGTATTCGTATCACTCTCCCAGTATTCAATAATACTCTGAAGCCAGAAAGAGGACAAATGATTGTAATTAAAAAGTGAGATATAAATGACATTGCATACTTTAGCTTGCCTCAATATCTGTTAATGCCTCCTGAGCATATAGCGGGCCAAGCTAGTTTAACCACTAAGAACCTGAACAGGACTACCAAATATAAGAGCATAGTGTTATTCTTCGACCTCATGATAAAATAGATGATAGCTAAATAACCTCATAGTACCTGTACTCTCTACTAAGTTAGATGTCTTCTGTAAAATGTCCTGATCACCATAACCCAACCCCTTGACAATATGATCCAGATAAATGCCATCACTATATCGTAAGTCAAGAGTGATGACCTAATCTAAAAAATCATATCCAATTAGAAAATTGAAATCAAATGGAAACTTATAAGGCGATTGAGTAAAGAGGTTGTCGTGTATATCTCTATTAACCAACATCTCTCTATGCCAATACAATCGGTCTGTATTAGTACTCTTGTAGGAAATGAGTGGCTTGAGCCAATCCAAACTCTCTCGCTGCCTGAATTATAAGAAATTCTTTGGTTAACTTTGCCATTACATCAGCTTTGTCATTTTCAATGCGTGTAATTCTTCTTAGAGTTACTTCAGGAATTTGTTGTAGGAGTTTTAAAGCATACTCATGATATGAGATTAATTTAGGCTTGTTGATTTTAAAAATGCCTATTATTTATTTGATTATGAGTTGAGAATCTCCATATATATATATATATATAAAGTTTTTGGATTTTCATGTTTATTGCAAGCTATGGACCCACTATTAAGGCTTCATATTCAGCCTCATTATTAATATGAGGCTCTGTTAAGCCATAGGATTATCAGAGTTTTCCTTTTTGCAGTGAAATAAATATAAGGCCAATGCCCACCTGAATTATAAGAAATTTAGGTGGCATGACTAGTTTTATTGATAAAACTCTATCGGAATAGAGCTCCCATTCTTGTATATTTTCTTTTTCTTCCACTTTGAGTGTTCGCTCATCTGGCAACTCATCATTAAGTGGAGAATTAGCAAGTAAAGGATGGGCTGCTAAAAAATTAGCCAGAGCGTATCCTTTCACCGCTATTTGTGATATATATGTTATGTCAAATTACATCAGCAAGATATCCCACTTAGCTAGACAATTAGTTAGAGTGGGTTTACTCATTAGAAATTTTAATGGATCCACTTTAGATATTTAAATAATTTTATGGGATAACATATAATGCCAGAGTTTTTGAGTGGCAAAGATTAATGCTAAGCAATGTATTTCAATTGGTGAGTATTTCAATTTTGCACCTATTAATCATTGTCTGATATAATAAAGGGCATTTTCTTTGCCATCCTTATTTATTTGTGCTAGTAATGCTCCGAGTGATTATTCAAGAGCTGTTGTATATAAAAGTAGGGGTTTACTCGAAATAGGGGAAATAAGGATTGGTGGATATAACAAATATTTTTTTATGCTATCAAATACTTCCTGACAAGTATCATCTTATATAAAAGGTGTATTTTTCTTCATTAGACGAGCGAATGGTTGACATCTACCTAAAAGGTTAGATATAAACTTTCAAATATATGCCAATCTACCTTGAATTGAGTGAAGTTATTTTAAAGTTTTTAGAGGTGGCATTTCTATAATTACTTTAATTTTAAAGGGGTTGATTTTCATTCCCTTATGACATATAATAAATCAAAAAAAAATTTCAAATGCAACACTGAAAGATTACTTTAATGGATATGCAAAAGCATGGATCAAAATCTCATAAAGTGAAGAAAAAATTAACAAGGGATAAAACTATAATTCAAAAATACATCGACTCCATCGATATATCAACAACCTCTAAGGTGATCTGCCAAGCTAGAGGAATACATGGATGATTTATATCTTGACTCGAAATCAGAAAAGGAAAAGAGTATTCCAATTGAGACTTGCCTAGTCATAAATAAATGAGGTGGAAGGGCTACAAGAAGATGCAATACACCTGTTACTATCCATAAAATTGATATGAAAATGTCTTCAAGGAAGTACATCATACACAAGCACCTTTCACTGAATCAGATGAATAATTACATTTCCCCGATGAAGAAAGTGATCACAACAGTAAGAAGATTCTTAAAGAAAAATGCCCAAAACTTGGAAGCAGTTCAGATTTCGAGGAAGTTGAAGATATATAAAAATTTTAAAGAACTCTCAAGTTGAATCTTATTCGTCTTCAGAGGTGACACAAATCTAACTAAGAAGTGGAAAGAATGTTCCTCCACCTCAAAAGAAAACAAAGGATAAGAAGAAGAACAGTCAGCTCAATGAAGCTGCTATTCCAAAAAATTCCCTTAAATCCAAAGCAACCAATGTAAATGTGGATTATAATATATTAGGAAAGTAGAGGTATTAGATTTGACTTATGTTAAGAAGGGTAGAGGTAGACCTAAAAAGACTTGGTTATAAAATATTAGAAATGATTTTTCTTTATTAGATTTAAATGAGAATTTAACTTTTAACAGGACACAATGGAGAAAAAGGATTCATGTAGTCGACCCCACGTAGTGGGACAAAGGCTTGATGTTGTTGTTGTTGTCTATCCCATCTCCATAAATTACCTACACTACTGAGTATCTCTGACACCCTTCTTATGTCTAAGAACCTTCGGGAAACACTCATCAAGGCTTTGAGAATCCAGAATAGTATGAGGTGTTCTTTGCCGAGCAAAACATAAAAGAAGCTTTGTATATGAAAAATACTACTACAATTACTTTCTGTAATTGTGATCTGTTCCTAGGAACTGCAGATCATAATTAGCCAACTATATGTTACTACAGAGAGTAATAATGTTAAAATAAAAAGAATTTTTATCGACCTGGGTTCTTTAGTTAATATAATGAGTCTTAAAATGCTCAAAGGATTGGCCTTGGACATCTAGTATCTGAATAGAAGCATGGAGTTTCTGTAAGGATTCAACGAATAAGGGCAAAGAACCCTGGGATCCTTAGTCTTGCCTTTAAACTTTGGGGAACTCAATATAGAGTCGACATTTCACATAATTGAATCGAACACATCATACATGTCACTTCTCGGAAGACCATGGCTCCACGAGTATGGTATAATGCCTTAAACACTTCATTAGTGTATGAAATACAATCGAGATAATAAAGAACATCACATTGATGGTGAAGAACAATTGTTATTGGTGCACGAAGTCAAGATCTACGATGACGCAAAGTACTTTATAATACAAAAGCCAAAAGGCAACGATCTTCCAAGAATTTAGGCTGCTATGTCGGATTAAGGAAAGTCAAAAGAAAAAGATAAGAATAAATTGAAGAAAATTTGCTCAGTGCCTCACATCAATAGTGATACCGAAGAGGATGATGATATCTCCAAAACTTTTAAACCCTTAATCATAGGGAAAAGAACGAGTTAACTATCAGCTATCCCTTTTGATTACGACGCTAATCATGCAAACAAGGTATGTTGTTCAAGTAAACTGAGCATTAAGGAAGAAGAAGAATTTCTTTATCAACCTAAGGGTACTACGAAATCTCAGGAGGAAGGGGACCCAGGACTCAGATGTATATCAAAGAATTTGAAGAAAGTATCAATTTTGATGATAAAGGTATGTAGAAATTAGATATCTACAAATATCATCAAAATAGTACCCATGTCAGCGGCACATTCCAAAATATTGACTACCTCGTCAAATACAAACATAAAAATATTAAAAAAATTTAATGTTCCCCTAGAATAGGTCTCAATGAACTTGGATCTATTTTCTAAGAATCAAGAGTGATATTGCATCACACTATTCATGAAATAAAATGCAAAGATAATTAGGAATGTGGAGATATGTTGATAATCATTCCTAAATATCCTCCACATATTATGAGAAAACTTATGAAAAGAAAAATGTTCTTTCTGCAAACAAGCAAGCGAGCCTGTTATTTCAGAAAGCTCTAGCATAACAAGAACGCATAAAAGCCCATTGGTTATGGTTTGTCTACAACATGGGGTCTTATATATGCTCGACATTTATATCTCACACCAGCAGCATCCTACCATTATCTTGAGTACTCCCGACATTCACATCTTATATATGCAACCTCTTATAATATTTCAGACAGGGAAGAGGGACCATCGAAATCCAAAAAATAATCAGAAGATATAATTATAAATCTAAAAGAAGCTCCAAAAGAGTTTGAAGAAGGTGGTCAGGCTAATATGGATGAACTTAAAGCAATAAATTTAGGTACCAAAGAAGATCCCAAACCTGCATTTCTCAGCGCTAATATCACACAGGACACGACAGAAGAGATAAAAATGCTGCTACTTGAACACAATGATTATTTTGCATGAAACTATGCCAAAATGAGTGGTTTATTATTAGAGGTGGCAATGAATAAACTCTCCATCGATTCTAGAATACCGCTTGTCAAGTAAACACCCGGCGAATGCGACTTGAAATTGAAAAATAAGTCATTTTTGAAATCAAGAAGCTTATTCAACCTGATTTATTTGAGAAGAGAAGTAAGCTGACTGGATCGCCAATATCATTCCAATGAAGAAAAAGAACGATCAAATTCATGTTTGCATAAATTATCGAGATTTGAATAAAGCAAGCCCAAAAGATGATTTCCCATTGCATAATGTAGAACTTACAACGGATAATACATCAAACCATGGCATATTCTCATTCATGGATGGATCATCGAGCTATAATTAAATCAAATTGATCCGGATAATGAAAACCATACCTCATTTCAAACTCCCATCAGCATATATTGCTACAAGGTGATGCCGTTGGCTTAAAAAATGTCAGAGCCAATTACCAAAGAGCAATGACTTAAATCTTTGATGACCTAATTCATAAGAATGTTGAATATTATGTTGATGACTTGGTTGAAAAATGTAAAGTTCAACATGAGCATGTAAATGATCTTAAGATTATATTCGAAAGAATTCAAAAATTCAATTTAAAAATGAATCCATTAAAGTGTGCTTTCGGTGTTACATCCGAAAAATTCCTTGGATTTATTATACGCCATATAGGAATTTAAATTGACCCCTCTAAAAGTAAAGCAATCATGGAAATGCCACCTTCAAAAACTTTTAAACAACTTTGTTCAATCAAGGATAGATTTCCATGCATTCAAAGGTTTATTTCTAACCTTTCAGGTAGATGTTAACCATTCACACGTCTAATGAATAAATATACACCTTTTAAATGAGATGATGCTTGACAGGAAATATTTGATAGAATAAAATAATATTTACTACATCCTCCAATCCTTGCTACCCCTATCTCGGTTAAACTCCTAATTTTATATGCAGCAGCTCTTGAAGAATCACTCAGAGCATTGCTAGCACAAAATAATGAAGAAAGTAAAGAAAATGCCCTTTATTATATCAGCTGATGATTAATATGGGCATAATCTAAGTATTCACCAATCAAAAAGCAATGCTTATCATTAATCTTTACCACTTAAAACTTCAGTATTATATAATATCCCATAAAATCACTTTAATATCTAAAGTGAATCCATTAAAATTTCTAATGACTAGACCCACTCTCACTAGTTGTCTAGCTAAACAGGTTATCTTGCTGATGCAATTTGACATAATATATATGCCACAAAAAGTGGTGAAAGGACACATTCTAGTTGATTTTCTAGCATCCCATCCTTTACCTGCAAATTCTCCACTCAATGATAAGTTTCCAGATGAGCGAACACTTAAAGTGGAAGAAAAAGAAAATCTGTAAGAATGAGAGCTCTATTTCGACGGAGTTTCATAAATAAAATTATCCATGTCACCTAAATTTCTAATAATTCAGGTAGGCGTTGACCTCATATTTATTATAATGTAAAAATGGATACTCTGATATTCTTATAATTTAATTGAGCCTCGCACTAATAATGAGGCTAAATAGGAAGCCTTAATATTAGGTCTTGAGTTGGCAATTAACATGAAAATCCAAAAACTCCATATATACTGAGATTCTCAACTCATAATAAAAAAAAATAACAAGTATTTTCAAAATCAATAAGCCTGAATTAGTCTCACATTATAACTACTCTTTGAAACTCCTATAATAAATTGCTAAAGTAACTCTTACTAGAATTACACGCAGTGAAAATAGCAAAGCCAATACGTGGGAAAGACTAGCAAATCCTTAGGAGGATCCAATTCTCACAATTATTCAAAATAGGCATGCATTAACTCCATATGTCATGCAAGATGATGAAGGGAAAGAAATGCAAGAAAGCTTGGATATATTTGATGAAAATGATTGGAGAGAGCCATTCATTTGATACTTCAAGTAAGCGAAATAGACCGAAAAAAATCCATGGATTCATAAATATAATGAAGAGCATTAAGATATGCTTTCGTAAATGATACATTATACCATAAATCATTTGATCAAATGTGGCTACAATATTTGGGTCCTGAGGAAGCCCAAACAGTCATAAGTGAAGTTCACGAAGGATTATTTGGTGCACACCAATCAAGTCAAAAAATAAAAATCAAAATCAAATGTATCGGATACTATTGGCCAAGTATAGTTCAAGATTGTGTTGGCCGTGCTAAGAAATGCCATCAATGTCAAGTTCATGGAGATATTATGCATCGACCTCCTAGCCCGCTACATCCAACGATAGCATCATGGCTATTTAAAAACTGGGGTACTGATTTAATTGGTCCTATAGAACCTTCATCTTCTTTAGAACATTGGTTCATCCTCGCTATCACTGACTTCTTATCAAAATGGGCTGAAGCAATTCCCTAAAGAGAAGGTAAAGAAGACAATGTGATGAAATTCTTTTGAGATAATATTGCCTATCGATTTGGAGTATCACGTCAAGTTATATCTAATAATGGTATGACCTTTAAAAGTGCTAGAATTAATAAATTTATCAAATGAAATAAAATAGATTGGCATTATTCTTTGATATATAATCCAGGAGCTAATAGTTTAGCTGAAGATTTTAACAAAACTTTAGTAAAATTGCTAAAGAAAATTCTCTCTAAAAATAAAAGAGAATGGCACGATAAGTTGACGGAAGCTTTGTGAGCATATCATATCACTTATAAAACTGCAATGCAAGAAACCAAATATTTGCTAGTTTTCGGAACTGAGGCATATTACCTCTCGAGGTCGAGTTACTGTCACTTCGAATTATTGTTCAATATAAATCTACGACTTGAAGAACTTGAAGCTCTTGATGGAGTTCGACTTCAAGCACACCAAAGTCCAGAATCCTATAAAGCAAGAATGACTAGGGCCCATGATCTAATGGTTCATCCTAGAAGCTTCAAGGATGGTGAACTTGTTCTGGTTCGCTGAAGACCTACAATCTCTTATCGTCGCCTCAGCAAAAAATTTGACTCAATCTGGGAAGACCCTTCATCATTGAAATAGTGTATGAAGGAAGAGCCCATCAACTCATAGACCTAAAAGGTCAAAGGCCCATACCACCAGTAAATGATTAATATTTGAAGAAATACCACACATAACTACTTAATAAGAAGAGGTGTTATATACGAAAATTTTCCTACAAGGAAACCAAAAATAACAATCCTCTTCCAAAAGATAGGAGACAATTTGTATATTCTCCTACAAGAAGGGAGATAAATTTAATTCCCTCCTAAAAGACATGAAACAATTTTTATATTCTATGACAAGACAGTTGATAAATTTAATTCTCTTCTTAAAGATAGGAGGTAATTTTATATCTCCTGAAAAGTAGGAGTTGTTTGCTATATATACACACCTACAAGGCAGGAAAATAACTTTTAATCTCCTTTTGTAAAGACAGAAGGTAATTTTTATAAAATCCCTATTTGACAAATAAAGTAAGAGAATTATGAAACTGCATATTGACTAAATGATCCATCATTATAGTTAATTACTAAAATTGCATAGCTCAAAAATATAAGGGCTGAGCTATATTTTTATTAACCTACCTAGAAGGCTAATAAATAAAATCCATAATTTCAACAAGCCTAAAAACCAAACCTTGTAAATTTCTCATGCTCATAAGCCTTAAGGGTCGAGCTAATTATATGGGTCTAACAAGTTTAAGGACTGAATCTCTAAAAATCTTTCATGCCTATAAACATAAGGGTCGAGCTAAAATCGTTTGGTTCAATAAGCCTAAGGGTCAAACCTTTAAATATTTTATGCTCACGCACCTAAGGGTTGAACTATTTTCATCACCCTAGTTGGTTGAAATGAAATACAAGTTCACCAAAACTAAGGGTCGAACCTTATAAATTTTATATACTCATAAATCAAAGGGTCAAGCTATTATCATCAATCTACTTAACAGATTGAAAAATAAATATAAATTCAACAAGTCTAAAAGACTGAACTTCTGAACACTCTATGTGGTCACAAAACTTAAGGGTTGAACAACTTTTAATCAAATATAAAAGACTAAAAGTCTAAAAATATGCCAATTCAATAAAATAAAAATGGTGAGAAAATTAAATAAAATAAAGGCATATATACATGCCAAAAAGAAGCCAGAAAAGCTATCAAAGTCTTATTATTGGCTGTCTATTTGATGTCAAACTCTTAGCAAGTGATCCTGTAGCATCATCTACCTAGTGCATAATGGAAAATCCTCAGTGGATGATGATAAATCCTTCTCTAATCTCTCAACCTCATTAGCTATCCAAGCAAAGTCCTCAGTATAAGCAGCCACTGCTCGAAGCTCTCATCATCTCTCCAAAAGAGCCCTTTTCCGCCGTCTTAAAGCTCTGAGCTCTGTTGATATATCCAAAAGCTTAAGCTGCTCCTCTGAAATATTCCACTAGCAGCGCCTCAAAGTCTGAATGCTAAAGTCAAGATCCATGCGAGATCTCCTCAACCTCTCCTAAGCAGCTCTTACCTCATCCTCCAAGCCATCAAGAATTCCAAATGCTAACTCTTGAGAGACAAAGTGTAGTTGATACAATCCAAAAGCAATAACCCAGTAAAGGTACTCTCATGTCTCTAAAACTGCATCCCAGAGTCCAAAAGCTACAACACAATCTATAAGTAGAGAAGCCTCTACACAAAAGCTAGCCAAATCAAGAAATGACAAGTCATCAAGGTCCATTCCTACTAGTAGATGCTACAGTGTAGTGATAATGTGACGAGCTCTACTCTATAGCTGTCAACCAAAATATCTGCGAGCTCGAGAATGTACTATGGATGCAAAATAAGCTAACTCTAAACCTGAATGTAAAACACGTTAGAGCTATTGGAAAAGGAAGGGCTAAGAAAAGAAATACAAAAAAACAAAAGAAATATAAAAATACCTGAAAGGCGTGTCTAATTTGACAAATTTGTCAAGCAGTGGTCATCTAAGTGAGAAGTAACACCTGGTGATAAATTATCTGTAATCACCCAAGATGAATTTGAGATGGGAGAAGGTAAAATAGCTAACTCTGTAACAGTGTCATGAGTGGCATCTGCAAATAAAATTCTTGTAGAATAACTATGCACTAACTAAGGAGGTGATGATTGTTCACCTATGCATACATGCAAAAGAAAAGTGAAAAGGAGAAATATTGATTAATGAAATAAATAAGTAGATAAATATGCCATATATTTATATTTAGTGTCATCAAATGTATATTTAATAGCCAGATGACTGTAGACACCCAAGATATCGAGTGAAAGTTTAGGCAATATATCCATGGGATCGACATCTGAAACATAAACATACTGAAGGATTGAAGGAACAAATGAAATATTAAAAAATTATACATGTCAATACCTAGTACTGGGCTTAAAGTGGGGCTGTGGTTTGGTAAGAAAATAGGAAAAGGGAAACCTGGAGAAGTATGCAGAGTATCTAGCTCCAAAATGGGAGAACTCAGTAGGTTGGTAGGGGTATGTCTGATTAATGTAAAGATAAGAGAACATGTGTTGTGAAAATTTGAATATAAGAACAATCTAAAATAAATATAAAAAAATAAAGATGATTTAACCTGGAACATTGTGGAAACTCGACGTCTAAGTTGACCCCTACCAAAAAAAGGGGAGATCGATCTATCTCCAGACGCTGGAATATTTGCATTTAGTATGCATAAAGGGTCTTCAAATTTTAAAATTCAACTCACCAAGTATGGTCTTCAAATTTTAAAATTCAACCCACCAAAATCAAAGATTCAACAATGTAAGGTCTTCGAAAATGGAAACCATCCACCCGAATTAAAAATTATGATGCGGGTTTTCAGATTTTAAAACCATCCACACGTATTAAAAATTACATCACAGGTCTTCGGATATAAAATTCATCTCACCCAGATCAGAGATAAATGGTGCGATGTCATGAATTTGAAATACTTATCATCTTTTTAATTTTATATTTTATGTTTAATTAAATCTTATTACAAAATACTTAAATAATTATATATGAGATGGAATAGTAATTAGTCGGCAATAAATCTTCCATGCACATTCATAGGCCTTTAGGAAACAGAGACTAAAGGAATAAGATTATAATTAATCTACTATCTTATACTCATGTGCAATTTTTTGGGGTTAAAAATTAAAAATCCTTAAATAGGACTATAAGAAATAATGGTTCTCTGTATACTTTGAACCAAACACAGAGTGAATCGTTCCCAAATGAATAGAAGTGTGTGGAGGGGTTTCAACATTCACGCGTGTGGTGTGAAGGAGACAGGAGCAATTCAGCTCACATGGATGAGTGCTGAAGGGGTTTCGACATTCACGAATTGGCTCGGCTGTTGGATTTTGGGTCGATCAACTTAGGTTGGGGCGAGGTGAACTGGGTGTGTCATGTGAAGAGTGGAAGATGGGTCGTCAGATGTGAAAAGAGGCTGGGTCATTTATAGATTGTGTGAATGGCAACTGCCAAACTTGTGTGTGGGTGTTCACACAAGGGAAAGGGTTGGACAAAGGTGTCGGATGCAGTGAGGTGAAGACGATAGGTGTGGCTGCTCGGTGCTTGGGCAATCAGGAGGTGATCGAATCATAAGCATGAACAGAGTGGGTGTGAGGCCCTCATGCATTAGGTGTTTCATCCGGCAGTAGAAGTGGGGTGCAGGGAGACGGAAGACTTGCTTGTGGTTAAGAGGCGGCTTCGCAGACAGAGGCTCACGATCAGGATAACTCTTAGTTGGGCTTCACGTCAAAGGAGGTAGAGATCGATTTTAGAAAAATTAAAAGTGTAAAAATCAATTTTTTAGTTCCATTTTATGATGTAATAATTATCTTGATTTACCGAAAGCGAGTTACAGCAACAAAGAAATGCATCATTTGATGATCAACAGGTTATTTTGGGACCAGATCAGAAAGATGCATTTTTTCCTTTATTATTTTCCTCCTTTATTTTTTTAATTTTATTTCAGTCAACAAATTTCCTCCCAACGGATTCATTGTGCGACTTTCAGATGAAGAATCTTGAAGTTATTGACTGCAAGATTTTCATTGCCCTTCCTTTTTATTTTAGGTATAATATCTGATTGTCATAGACCCCATTCATTATCCATAAATGAGGCTCTATAAGAGGCTATTTGGCAGGAGATTGATGATTATGATGGTTCCCATTCAGCTTCAATTTCGAACCGATTATTTTGGTATAGAGAGATGTTGAATGATAGAGACATTTTTGATAGCGTATTCTCCCGTTCTCCTTGAATATTACCATTTGATTTAGATTTTCCAATTGGACATGATCATTTAGACTGGGACATCTCTTTTAGACTACGGCACAGTGATGATACTTCTTTGGATTACATTATTGAGGGACTGAGTTATACAGGTGTTGTTAGATTACAAGATGTCTTATAGCCACTAGCTAACTTGGTAGAGCATACAGGTGTTGTTAGATTAATTAGCTATCATATTTTATCTCATGAGCTTGATGAATAACACTACACTTTAATAATTGGTAGTCCCATTAATGTTCTCAATGGTTACATTAGATGGGCTCATTACATGCTTAGAAGATAACAACATATATTGAGACAAGCTGTAATGTATGAAGTCATTTATACATCTCACTTTTTGATTATAGTCATTTGTCTTCTTCCAAGTTTCAGAGTGTTATTAAATTTGGGACAGTGATACAAATATTGATTGGGTTGGACCCAACGAGATGACAGTTACTTTGTGGAATCTACATATTATTTTTAGCCTACCAATTCTAAGAAATCCATATGAGGAATGTATTCCTTTGAATTATGATTTATTTGAGTGTCGACGAGCCAGGCAGTAGAGGAGAGGAGAATTTGTATACTCACCAAGGCTTCACCAAAGTTTGAAGCATTATTACTACCTCTATCAGTAGAAGAAAAGAGGTCATGGCCGTAGAGTAATTATTTACTTGGACACCTCGATTGAGAGCCTGTTACTTCCAATAGTACTTACTATAGATTTCACACATATTTATGATCCTTTTAATAAGAGATTACATGATATTGAGCAACTTTTAGAAGATCTATTTGTGCCAGGATCAGTAGATGATTTAACCTGGAACATTGTGGAAACTCGACGTCTAAGTTGACCCCTACCAAAAAAAGGGGAGATCGATCTATCTCCAGACGCTGCAATATTTGCATTTAGTATGCATAAAGGGTCTTCAAATTTTAAAATTCAACTCACCAAGTATGGTCTTCAAATTTTAAAATTCAACCCGCCAAAATCAAAGATTCAACAACGTAAAGATTCAACAAAGTATGGTCTTCAAATTTTCAATCGAGCACTCTTTTGATGGCTAGTTTGATGGCGAGTAGGAGGAGAGTCTCGCTAGCCTCTACAGTTCTTGCATAAATTTTCCAAAGTCTGGGGGAGATTTGTGCTGCATACGGTCATTCTCAGTGTAGCGTGAAGATTACTTGGCACTACCACTATGGAGATACATATAAACATTGTTGGTGCTTTCAGCTATCCAGAGCTACTAGGTTTTATATATAGAGCGTCACTTTTTTTCTTTGGTTCAATTAGCTAGAGTGACTTCTTCTATAGACAGAGCTCAGATTTACCTATTTATATTTGCTCGTTTGTAAATGACTGATCGTTATAGACTGATCTACAGATCCTCTTATGGTTTTTTACCTCCACAGTATGTTTCATTAGTTGATTCCCATACTGAGAAGGGGACTCCCATTTTACTTGCTAGGTTAGGCTAAATCAATTACTACATACTTTATTAGCATAAGATATAGTTAGGTTTGTTACAGACGATATGACCATGATATTAGAGGGTTATAATCCCAATCAGGTAGTGAGGTAGTTTGGACTGGTTCAAGCCACTCATTTAGACGTATTACCAATCATTCATGAGATAGTTGACACATGTCAAAAAGGCTCTCTTCCATTTTTAGTATGTTTGGAGGTATCTTCCATGACCTGGGTGTTTGTTTTTCACCTTGGGATGGGTTCTCGGTTCAATATTCCTCATATGGATGCTCCGATAGGCATTTTACGCCAACGATTGTCTTGGACTCATCACACTTTTATCTCTTTCTTTGAGATTTGGATCCGAGTATATAGTAGATAGATTAAATGACAGAGACCATAGAGATACCCATTAGTGCCTCAGGGTCATTCTAATGCATATAGGAAGACGTCGATATGGTGGCCCAAGTATGTGATATGTATTATTATTATTTATAATTTTATCCTTCGAAAGCTGCCTCAAAATGCATTGATAGTGGAAGGGAGACCAATTGACATGTATACCAGGAACGACTGCTAATCTATCTAAAGGAGTAACCTGAACCAGTCCAAACCATCTCACTACCTAGTTGGGATTATATCCCTCCAGTATCACTAAACCATGTGTTCTGTAACAAACCCAACCAGGTCTGATGCTAATAAAATATAGCAATTGTTACGTAGCCAGACCTAGAAAGTAAAGTAGGAGTGTCTCTCTTAGTCTGGGAATCAACTAACAAAATACTGAAACACTGTGAAGGTAAAAGGCTATAAAGAGATCTATAGATCTGTTTATAATGGTCAATCATCCATAGATGTGCAAACATAAATAATTGGATATGAGCTTTATCTGTAGAAGAGGTCACTCTATCTAACTGAACCAAAGAAGGAAAATGACATTCTGTAAAGTAACTCGGTAGCTCTGCCCAGCTGAAAGCACCGGTAACATGTATATGTATGTATGTATGTATGTATATATATATATATATATATATATATATATATATATATATATATATATCCATGAAGGTAGTGCCAAGGAATCTCCACGCTACACTTAGTATAATCGTATGTAGTACAACTCTGCCTCAAATTATGGTAAATCTACGTAAGACTTGCAGGGGCTAGAGAGATTATCCTCCCACTCACTATAAAACTAGCCATCAAAAGAGTACTGGGTTGAAATACTATGCTCTGGCTAACAAAAAACAAAGTAACAGAGCTACATAGCCACGAAAGACACTAGTAGCATATCCTTAAAAAAATCTTTGGCTAAAATGAGCTGCAATCTATCTATTAATCAAGGCTCATACAGATCCTCTAAATATTGCTCTGTATCGTGTGATCCCCTTCTGAAAGGATCATAAACATATGTAAACTTTGCAGTAAGTACTATTGAAAGCAATAAGCTCTCAATACAGGTGTCCAAGTAAATAACTACTCTACGACCATGATCCCTCCTCTTCTGCTGATAGAGGTGGTAATAATGCCTCAAACTCTAGTGAAGCCCAGGTGAGTATATAAATTCTCCTCTCCTCTCCTGCCCAGCTAGTTGACGCTCAAATAAGTTATAATCCAAAGGGATACATTCTTCATATGGAATACCCAAAACTAGTGGACAAGAAATTATATGGATATCCCATAAAGTAACTGTCATCTCGTTGGGTCCAACCCAACAAGTATTTGTAGCACTGTCCTAGTGTTCAATACCACTCTGAAGCTGGGAAGAAGACAAACAAATGTCATTAAAAGGTGAGATATATATGGCTTTGTACACTCTAGCTTGTCTAAATATTTGATGATGCCTCTTGATCATGTAGTGGGCCAAACTAGCATAACCGCTGAGAACATGAATGGGACTACCAAACATAGGAGCGTAGTATTTTTCTTTGACTTCATGATGCAATAAATGGTAGCTAAGTAACACGATAGTACTTGTACTCACTACTAAGTCAGCTATCGACTATAAAACATCCTGATCGTCGTAACCCAAACCCTTGACAATTTTATCCAGACTAACACCATCATTATGTCATAGTTTGAGAGTGACAACCCAATCTAAAAAATCATGTCCAATAAAAAAATTGGAATCGAATAGAAATATAGGAGGTGATCAAGTAAAAAGACTGTCATATATATCTCTATCAACCAACATCTCTCTATGCTAATACAGCTAGACTGAAATCGAAGCCAACTGCATAAGATCGTATGCATCGATCTCTTTCCAAATATCTTCTTTTGAAGGCTCAGTACAAGATAATGATGCAAATATACTCCAATTCAAAATCTTTGCCTGAAAAGATAAAAGAACAATTAAAACCATAAAATCAATGCTTGCAACGAGTTCCTTACATGAAATCCACAGAAGAATTTTATCAGGAGGCAATTTGTTGACTAAAAAAATTTAGAGAGAGAGAGAGAGAGATGGCAAAAACATCTCATCATTGCCAAAGGTGTAAATACAAGCAAGTTTTATAGATGAAAATGAGCAAGATGGTTTGTTGAAAAGTAAGCGAAGCAAGGCATAAAAAAAGTACATTATGATTTTTAAAAAAGTATGCAAGTTGGAACATTTTAAACATGAATTCTATTATGCAGGGCATTAAATCGCTAACAATATGGTGCTTCAAAAGGCACATGACACGAAGTATTAAAAGCATGCAAAATGATGCATCTCACACAATACAACAAAACGTACCATTTTTTTTGATGTGTCACATCAAGAAGCATGTAAAATGGTTCATAAAAATATGCAATGTAATGTAGAACATGCAAAGTGATGCATTATAAGTATGCAATATGATACATTAAAAAATATGGCATAACATGACTCTGAACATATATACATGACCATCAACAAAGTTGCAAGTCCCACTTACATGCTTGATGCTCCACATGCTAGGGTAAAGTAAACATGACCTATAGCTCAAGAATAATGTAAAGCATGATTATTCACATATGGTGATGATATTGAGGGTGTAAATTTGTTTTGGTCTAATTGGATGTGAGCACTCAGGCTGAGTAATCAAGAATTTAAAAAGAACTACACCTAGTTCAATAAATAAGGAGGTCGAGAAAGAAAATTTAAGCTAAGAAAGATGAACACAAGATATATTGTCTTTCAGTTAAATGATATGTTGAATAAAAATTAATAATAAAAGAAGAAGAAGAAGAGAAACGAAGAAATTAAAAAAAAACTTTTGAATTGAAGAGATACATCTCTTCATGGGATAACCTCCAAATTGGTCCCACTGCCAGCAATGGATCATCAATGAATACATCTCTTCAACAAAATAATTGCCTTTGACAATCAAATTGATAAAAAGGGCAAGAAACACAAAGAAAAAAAAAACTTAGGCTCCTTATCTCCCTAACACCTTGCCCTCATCCAAAAGCTGCTTCCGACCATGCCCAAGCCGCTCGCATAAAGGTCCTTTACCTCCAGTCCACTGAAGGTCCAACCAATCGGCGATCCCTTTCTATCTGATACTTCCATCTAGGTAAAGAGCTCGCAATAACTTATCGCTGCTTTTTCTAGGTGTGTATGATCCACATACGAACGCCTCTTGCTGCTAGCTTTTGATATTTATACCATATTAGACCCTCAGGCCCTTCTTGCAAAAAGCCATACTTCCGCTCTCTACCCTGCACCTTAACTGTCTGCTTAATCCAAATCCTAGACAAAGCCTTATGCATGAAATTGCTATCCCTGCAGGCTATCATCCTGATGTCTACCTCTACTGTTCACACGAGCGCAAAACTCCTTGCAATTTACTCGATCTTGCACAAATAACATAGTCCAATTTGAATGTGTTCTTTTTGTTTGACTTTAACACCCGCTTCTTACTTAAGCCTATCCATCCTTCTATTTTCAATTAATAATGAAATAAATATTGAAATACTTTATGTTGTCTTATTCACAAGCAAGCATGTTAGTCCTTCTATATTAATTCACGATGAACTTAATATTTAAAAACCTTATGCTATCCTATTCACAAGAAAATAGTAACTTTTTGTTTCATTCACTACAACTGAAGTCTTTGCTTTAGTTCGCAATAACATAAGTACAAAGTTACTATTTTATTCTATAAGAAAGCATTTCAGAATTGCATTTCATTTTTTTAAATACAAAATTATAATATCAATACATTCTGCTTAAATTTGATTTCAATTTCTAATTCGGGATCTATTGGTTGTAATTAAATATGTGAAATGATTTCATAAATTAAAAAATATTTTTATTCGATGAAAATCAAAGTGTGCTCATTAGAGGGTTTTACAACCTAGTTCTACAGTAAGGCTACCCAATGGTTCAGATTTAAATTTAGAGGAGTTTCTCTCAAGTAACATGTCTTTTAATATCTTTTAGAAGATGTCTAAAAGTTTAATTTGGATTGAGACTTACGGCTCTACTTATAAATTATCTAAAGATGGGTCTTACAACCTAACTCTACAGCAAGGCTGCCTAGGGATTTAATTATTTGGGTAGGTCTTAAAGCTTGCATTTAGAATTTGCCTAAAAGTTGGTCCTACAACCTAATCCTTTATATTATGGTACACACTAATTTGAATCTGGTTACTTGGGAGTTTGGTATTTTATTTAGTAGTTTTCCAAATAATAGATCTCATGAATCCTATTAGAAGTTAGCTAATTATTTGGGTATGACGGGTCTTACTGCTTTCTTTTGGAAGTAGCCCAATTGGTGGGTCTTATAATTTAGCCCTTTAGGCTAAATGGCCTAGAGATTTGATTTCTTATTTTTTTGAGTATATAATAGTTGTTTGTTAGCTTAACACCAGACTATGGTTTTCAGTTGTTCACTAGCAGGTTTTTTACTAGTTTTATAATTACAAGCCAACATTTATCATTGTGTGACACTAGTATTTTTGCTACTGTTGCTCTTTTTATTATGCTAGGCAGCTTCTTTTCAATTCCAGGTAAAATAATCTTTTTTATATATATTTATTTCAGATTTTTTTTATTCAGATTTTCATAATGCATGTTCTCTTCTCATTATAGTATTTAGACATACTCATGCTGACCTGCTGAGTTCTCCCATTTTGGAGCTTGATACTTTGCATACTCCTCCATGTTTCCATTTTCATGTTTTCTTACCAAACCACAATACCACTTCGAACCCAATACCAGGTATTGAAATGTATAATTTTTTTATATTTCATTTATTCCTTCAATCCTTCAATATGTTTATGTTTCAGATGTTGAGCCCATAGATGAAGAGCCTGAATTTTTACTGGGTATCTTGGGTATGCACAGTCATCTGGTTATTAAATATATATTGATGACATTTAAGGTAAATATATGACATGTTTATCACTTATCTATTTCATTACTCAGAATTTCTCCTTTTCACTTTTCTTTTGCATGTATGCATAGATGAACGATCATCATCTTCTCAATTAGTACATAGTGATTCTACACATATTTCATTTGAAGATGTCACTGATGATACTATTACAAAGTTAGTTGTTTCACCTTCTCCCTTCTCAGATTCTTTTTGATGAATGTAGATGATTTATCATCAGGTGTCGCTTTTCATTTCGATGACCACTGCTTGAAAGATTTCTTAGATGAGACATGCCCTTCAGGTATTTTTATATTTTTATTATGGTTTTGCATTTCTTTTCTTATTCTTTCCTTTTCTAATAGCTCTAATGTGTTTTATATTCAGGTTCAGAGCTAACATATTTTACATTTAGAGTACCTTCTCGACCTCATATATATTTTTTTCAACAACTATTGAGTAGAGCTCGTCACACTATCACTACACTGCAGTATCTACAACTAGGCGTGGACCCTGATTATTTGCCATTTCCATATTTGGCAAGCTTCTATGTAGAGGCTTCTCTACTTTTAGACTGTGCTGCAGCTTCTAGACTACGAGTTGTTGCTTTAGAGATATTGGAGTACCTTTGCCGAGTGGTTACTATTGGATTGAACCACCTACACTTTATCTCTAAGGAGTTAGCATTTGGAATTCCTGATGGCTTAGAGGATGGGGTAAAAGCTGCTTAGGGTAGGATAAAGAGAGCTTACATGGATCTTGACTTTGGATTTCAGACTTTTAGGCACTGCTAATGGGATATTTCAGAGGAGTAGCATGAGCTTTTGGAGATATCAGTAGAGCTCAGGGCTTTGAGACAGTGGAAGAGGGCTCTTTTGGAGAGATGATGAGAGCTTCGAGCAGCAGCTGCTTATACTGAGGAGGACTTCGCTTGGATAGGTACTGAGGTTGAGAGATTAGAGTAAGATTTCTCCTTATCTACTGAGGAGTTTGATTTGTTGCATCATCAGTTGGAGACCACTCAGACTAGGCAAATGATGCTGCAGGATCACTTACTCAAAGTTAGATAATAGATAGGCAACCTCCAGTCCAGATTTTGATAGCTTTTCTAGCTTCTTTTTGTTTTGTATATATGCCTGCATTTTAATTAATTTTCTTTCTTTTTTTATTGAATTAGCATATTTTTAGACTTTTAGTCTTTTATATTTAATTAAAAGTGGCTCGAACCTTAGGTTTTGTTAGCACATAGAGTGTTTAAAAGTTCAGTCTTAAATACTTGTACAAACCTAAGGGTTGAGCTAAAAGATCCATTGGTTTAATAAACCTAAGGGCCGAACCTTTCAAATCTTTTATGTTCACAAACATAAGGGTTGAGTTGTTTTTATCAACATAAATAGTTGAAATAAAATACAGGTTTAACAAGCCTTATGACTAAATCTCTAAAAATCTTTCATGCTCACAAACCTTAGGGTTGACCTAAGATCCATTGGCTCAATAAGCCTAAGGGTTAAACCTTTAAAATTTTTAATGCTCACAAACTTAAGGGCTTAGCTATTTTCATCAACCTAAATGGTTGAAATGAAATACAGGTTTAATAAGTATAAGAATTGAACCTCTAAAAATCTTTCATTCTCATAAACTTAAGGGTCGACCTAAGATCCATTGGTTCAATAAGCCTAATGTCTGAACCTTTAAAATCTTTTATGCTCACAAACCTTAGGATCAAGCTATTTTCATCAACCTAAATAGTTGAAAGGAAATACAGGTTCAGTAGGTTTAAGGACCGAACCTAAAAAAATCTTTTATGCTCACAAACTTAACGATCAAGCTAAGATCCATCGGATCAATAATCCTAAAGGCCGAACCTTTAAAATCTTTTATGCTCAGAAACCTAAGGGTCAAGTTATTTTTATCAACCTAAATGGTTAAAATAAAATACAGGTTCAACAAGTCTAAAGATCAAACCTCTAGAAATCTTTAATGTTCAAAAATATAAGGGTCGACCTAAGATCTATTGGCTTAATAAGCCTATGGGACAAATCTTTAAAATCTTTTATGCTCACAAACCTAAGGGTCGAGTTATTTTCATTAATCTACATGGTTGAAATAAAATATTGGTTAAATATGCCTAAGGGCCAAACCTTTCTAAATCTTTTATGTTTGTAAACTTAAGGGTCGAGCTAAAATCCATAGGTTCAACAAGTCTAACGGTCGAACCTCTAAAAATTATTCATGCTCACAAACCTAAGGGTCGAGCTAAGATCCATTGGTTTAATAAGGTTAAGGGAGAAACCTTTAAAATCTTTTTTTCTCGCATATATAATGGTCTAGCTATTTTCATCAACCTAATTAGTTGAAATGAAATATAGGTTCACCAAGCCCAAGGGCCGAACCAAACATATCTTGCATACTCATAAACCTAAAGGTTAAGCTATTTTCATCAATTTACCAAACGGATTGAAGAATAAATATAAATTCAACAAGTTTAAAAGCTTAAATTTTTAAACACTCTATGTGCTCACAAAACATAAGGGTCGAGCCACTTTTAATGAAATATAAAAGACTAAAAGTCTAAACATATGTCAATTCAATAAAATAAAAGAAGGAAGAAAATTAAATAAAATACATGTATATATACATACCAAAAAGAAGCTAGAAAAGGTGTCAAAGTGACTAGAGGCTACCTATCTGATGTCTAACTCTGAGCAAGCGATCCTTTAGCATCATCTGCCTAGTTTGAGTGGTCTCCAACTGATGATGCAACAAGTCAAACCCCTTGGTGGATGAAGATAAATCCTATTGTAATCTCTTAACTTCAGTAGCTATCCATGTAAAATTCTCCTTAGTATAAGCAGTCACTGCTTGAAGCTCTCGTTATCTTTCCAAAGAGCCCTCACCCCCTATCTCAAAGCCTTAAGCTCTACTGATATCTCTAAAAGCTCAAGCTACTCCTCTGAAATATCCCACTAGCAGGGCTTTAAAGTTTGAAGGCAAAAGTCAAGATCCATGTGAGCGCTCCTCATCCTGTCCTAAGCATCTCTTACCCTATCCTCCAAGCCATCAGGAATTCAAAATGCTAACTCCTGAGAGACAAAGTGTAGTCAGTTCAATAAAAAAGAAACCACTTGATAAAGGTACTCTCACATCTCTAAAGTAGCATCCCAAAGTCCAGAAGCTACAGCACAGTCTAAAAGTAGAGAAGCCTCTATATAAAAGCTAGCCAAATCTAGAAATAGCAAATCATCAAGGTTAATTCCTACTAGTAGATATCGCAGTGTAGTGACTATGTGATGAGCTCTACTCAACTGTTGTCGACCAAAATATCTGTGAGCTCGAGAAGGAACTCTGGATGCAAAACATGTTAGCTATGAACTTGAATTTAAAACACATTAGAGCTATTAGAAATGGAAGGGATAAGAAAAGAAATGCAAAACTATAAAAGAAATATAAAAATACCTAAAGAGCGTGTTGCATATGATAAATCTGTCAAATAATGATCATCTAAATGAGAAGCAACACCTGGTGATAAATCATTTACAATCACCAAAGATAAATCTAAGAAGGGAGAAGGTGAAACATCTAACTCTGTAACTGTGTCATCAATGACATCTTCAAATAAAATCTGTGTAGAATCACTATACACTAATTGAGAAGATGATGATCGTTCACCTATGCATACATGCAACAGAATAGTGAAAATAAGAAATATTAATTAATGAAATAAACAGGTAGATAAATATGTCATATAATTACCTTTTGTGTCATCAAATGTATATTCAATAGACAGATGGCTATCCACACCCAACATACCCAGTGAAATTTCAGGCTCTACATCCACGGGCTCGACATCTAAAACATAAATATATTGAAGGATTGAAGGAATAAATGAAATATAAAAAAATTATACATGTTAATACCTGGTACTGGGCTCTAAGTGGTGTCATGGTTTAGTAAGAAAATATAAAAAGGGAAACCTAGAAGAGTATGTAGGGTATATGGCTCCAAAATGGGTAAACTCAGCAGATCGACAGGGGTATGCCTGAATACTGCAATGAGAAGAGAACATACATTGTGAAAAGATGTATATAAGAAAAATCTAAATTAAATATACATAAAAAAAGATGATTTAACTTGGAAAAGAAAAGAAATTGCTAAGCAAAAAAGAAAAAGTTACTGTAGCAAAAACACTATTATCACACAATGATAATTACTAGCTAATAAGTGTAAAACTAGTAAACAAACTGCTAGTGAATAACTAAAAATAACAGTCTGGTGTCAAACTAACAAATAATTAATATCTACTCAAACAAATAAATAATCACATCTCTAGGCAATTTAGTCTAGAGGGCTAAATTATAAGACCCACCAATTAGGCTACTTCTAAAAGGAAGCAGTAAGACCCATCATACCCAAATAATTAAGTAACTTCTAATAAGAGTCATGAGACCTATTATTTAGGAAACTACTAAATAAAATATCAAACCCCCAAGAAACCAAATTCAAATTAACGTACATCTTATTCTAAATGATTAGGTTGTAAGACTCATTTTTACGTAACTTCCAAAGGGAAGCTATAAGACCTACCAAAATAATTAAATCCCCAGGCAGCCTTACTATAAAGCTAGATTGTAAGACCCATCTTTAGGTAACTCATAAGTAGATTTATAAGTATCAATCCAAATTAAACTTTTAAGCATCTTCTAAAAAAAGTTGTAAGACGTATTACTTGAGAGAAACTCTTCTAAAATTAAATCTGAACCTTTGAGCAGCCTTACTGCAGAGCTAGGTTGTAAGACTCACTAATAAGCACACTTTAATTTTCATCGAATACAAATATATTTTGATTAATGCAATTGTTTCACATATTTTATTACAAGCAATAAAGGCAAAATTAGAAATTGAAATCGGATTTAACCAAAATGTATTGATATTATAAAATTATATTTAAAAAAATAAAATGCAATCCTGAAATGCTTTCTTATAAGATAAAATAATAACTTTGTACTTAAATTATTACAAACTAAAGCAAAGACTTCAGTTGTAGTGAATTAAATAAAAAAACTATTGTTTGTGTGTGAATAGTATAATATAAGATTTTTATATATTGATTTCGTTATAAATTGAAATAGAAGGATGGATAGGCTTACTTGTGAATAAAACATCATAAAGTATTTAAATATTTATTTAATTATGAATTGAAATAGAAGGATAAATAGCCTTAAGTCAGAAGCGAGTGTTAAAGTCAAGCATAAAGCACACATGTGCGAGATCAAGTAGGTTGCAGGGAGATTTGCGCTCACGTGAATAAGAGAGGTAGACGATAGGATGACTGCCTATAGGGATAGCAATTTCATGCATGAGGCTTCATCTTGGATTTGGATTAAACATACAGTAAAGATGTAGGCTAGGGAGCGGAAGTCTAGCTTTTTGTGAGTAGGACATGAGGGTTTAATTTGGTATAAATATTGGAAGCAAGCAGTAAGAGTTGTTCGCATGTGGATCGTTCGCAACTAGAACAAGCAGTAGTAAGTTATTACGGGCTCTTTAGTCAACATGTCTATTGACTAAAACACAATAAATCTTGTGTTCATCTTTTTAGCTTGAAATTCTTTCTCGATCTCCTTATTCATTGAACTAGGTGTAATTCTTTTCAAATTATTGAATACTCAGCCTGAGTGCTCACATCCAACAAGAACAAAACAAATTTACACCTTCAATATCATCATTATATGTGAAGAATCAAGCTTTAAAATATTCTTGAGCTATAGGTTATGTTTACTTTACCCCAGCATGTGGAGTATCAAGCATGCAAGTAGGATTTATAACTTCGTTGATGGTCATGCCTATAGGTTGGGAGTCATGTTATGACATGATTTACAATGTGTCGGATTGCATACTTATGATGCACCACCTTGCATACTCTACATTACTTTGCATATTTTTATAAACCATTTTGCATGCTTCTCAATGTGACACATCACAAAAAATTTGGTATGTTCTGTTGCGTTATGTGGGATGCATCATTTTGCATGCTTTTAATAGTTCATGACATGTGCTTTTTGAAGCACTATATTGCTAGCAATTCAATGCCCTGCATAATAGAATTCATGTTTAAAATTTTCAAACTTGCATGCTTTTTAAACAACATAATGTATATTTTTTTTTATGCCTTGCTTTGCATATTTTTCAGCATACCATCTTAATCATTTCATTTATAAAGCTTGCTTGTATTTACACCTTTTCCAATAATAAGAGATTTTCGCTGTTTCTCTTTTTCTTTTTAGTCAAAAAATTTACCCCCAACAAAATTCTTGGGTGATTTTCACGTAAGGAATTCAGTTGAAGCACTGAGTATATAGTTTTCATTGTTCTTCTTTTGTCTTTTCAGGCTAAGAAGTTTGATTGGAGGAGATATCCATCATTATCTTATACAGAGCCTTCAGAAGAAGATATTTGGAAAGAGGTCGATGCATATGATCTTACGCAGTTGGATTCGATTTCAGACTGACTATATTGGCATAGAGAGATGTTGGTTGATAGAGATATATACAACGACCTCTTTACTCAATCACCTTGTATGTTTCCATTTGATTCCAATTTTTTGATTAGATATGATTTTCAGATTAGGTCATCTCTCTCAGACAACGAGATAGTGATGGTGTTTGTCTAGATCGTATTGTCAAGGGGTTGGGTGATGGCGATCAGGACGTTTAACAGCTGACTTAGTAGAGAGTACATGTATTATGAGGTTGCTTAGCTATCGTCTATTACATCATGAGGTCAAAGAACAACACTACGCTCTTATATTTGGTAGTCCCATTTAGGTTCTCAATGGTTACACTGTCTTTGCCTGCTACATGCTCAGGAGGTATCAGTAGATATTGAGACAAGCTAGAGTGTAAAAAGCCATTTATATCTCATTTTTCAATTACAGTCGTTTGTTTTCTTTTTATTTTAAGAGTGTTATTGAACACTGGGACAGTGCTATGAATACTTGTTGGGTTGGACCTAATGAGATAAGAGTTACTTTGTGGGATATACATATTATTTCTAGTCTACCATCTATGTGTATTCCATATGAAGAATGTATCCCTTTCGATTATAATTTATTTGAGTATAAACCAGCTGGTCAATAGAGGAGAGGATAAATTATGTAGTCACCAGGGCTTTACCAGAGTTTGAGGCATGATTACCACCTCTATTAGCAGAAGAAGAGGGGTCATGGTAGGAGAGCGATTATTAACTTGGACACCTGAATTAAGAGCTTGTTGTTTCCAATAGTACTTATTGTAGAATTTGCACATGTTATGATCCTTTCAGTAGAGGATCACATGATACAAAGTAGTATTCAGAGGATCTATTTGAGTCATTATCAGTAGATAGATCGCAGCCCATTTCAGCCAAAGGATTTTTGGAGGATATGCTACTACTGTCTTTCATTGCTACGTGGCTCTGTTACTTTATTTTCCCTAACATAAGTAGAGTTTTTTGACCCTGTACTCTTTTGATGGCTAGTTTAATAGCGAGTGAGAGGCAAATCTTGCTAGCTTCTGCAATTCTTGCATAAATTTTCCACAATTTAAGGCAGATTTATACTACATACGATTATACTCAGTGCGGCTTGACCTCATGGATAAATACATATACATGTTGCCGGCACTTTCAGCTATCTAAAGATATCGGGTTACTTTATAGAGCGTCGCTTTCCTTCTTTGGTTCAGTTAGAAAGAGCGATATTCATTACAAACTGAGCTCTGATCCAGCTATTTATGTTTGCACCTCTGCGGATGACTGACCGTTACAAATTGATCTATAGATCTCCTTATGGCTCTTTTCTTCTACAGTGCTTCAGTGTTTTGTTAACTAATTCCCAGACTGAAAGGGGGCTTTTATTTTACTTATCGAGTTAGGCTACATACCGATTGCTACATACATTATTAGATGAGACCTAGTTGGGTTTGTTATAGACAATATAGCTCTGTGATATTGGAGGGATATAATCCCAATGAGGCAGCGAGACGATTTGGACTGGTTCAATCCACTCATTTAGATGGATTACCAATTATTCCTAGGATAGTTAACACACGTCAACTGGGCTTTATTCCATTGTTAGTATGTTTGGAAGTATCTTCCATAACCTAATCATTTCTTCTTCACCCTAGAAGTAAAGTAGGAGTGCCTCCAAACATACTGACAACAAAAGAGAGCCCAGTTGACGTGTGTTAACATTACGAAGAACTACCAGTAATCCATTTAAATGAGTGACTTGACCAGTCCAAACTGTTGGCTGCCCGATTGGGATTATATCCTCCAATATCACCTTGCCATGTCTTCTGTAACAAACCTAACTAGGTTTCATGCTAATAAAATATGTAGCAATCGGTATGTAGCCTAACCTGATAAGCAAAATGGGAGTCCCCCTCTTAGCCTGTGAATAAGCCAACGGAACACCGAAGTACTGTGGAGGTAAAAAATCATAAGGGGATCTATAAATCAATTTATAACGATCAGTCATCCGTAAATGTACAAACATAAATAGCTGAATCTGAGCTCTATCTAACGAAGAAATCTCTCTAGTTAAAAGAACCAAAGAAGAAAAGCAATGCTCTGTATAGTAACTTGGTAGCCCTAAACAGTTGAAAGTGCCAGTAATGTATATATGTATCCATCCATAAAGGTATTGCCAAGGAATCTCCATGCTGCACTGAGCATGATCGTATGCAGCACAAATCTGCCCCAAAATGTAGAAAATTTGTGCAATAACTATAAAGGCTATCGAGACTCTCTCCCACTCGCTATCAAACTAGCCATCAAAAGAGTGTTAGGTCAAAAACTCTGCTTTAGCTAAGAAAATAAAGTAATATAGCACGTATAAATGAAAGACACTAAAAACATATCATCTAAAAATCCTTAAGCTGAAATAGGTTGTAATCTATATGCTGATCCTAGCTCAAATAGATCCTCTAAAAACTACTCCATATCATCTAATCTCTGGATAAAAGGATAATAAATATGTGCGAAATCTATAGTAAGTAGAGCTTGAAGAAACAAGCTCTCAATCCAAGTGTCCAAGTAAAGAACCACTTCACGACCACGACCATGCCCCCTCTTCTTCTATTGAGAGAGGTGGTAATAATGCCTCAAACTCTGGCAAAGCTCTAGTGAGTAAACAAATTCTCCTCTCCTCTACTGCCCAGCTAGTCGACGCACAAATAAATCATAATCCAAAGAAATACATTCCTTATATGGAATGCCTAGAATTGGTAGACTAAAAATAATATACATATCCCACAAAGTAATTGTCATCTTTTTGGGTCCAACCCAACAAGTATTCGCATCACTATCCAATTATTCAATAATACTCTGAAGTAGAAAGAAGATAAACGACTGTAATCGAAAAGTGATATATAAATGGCTTCATATACTTTAGCTTATATCAATATATGTTTTTGTCTTTTAAGCATGTAATGAGCTCATCTTGTGTAACCATTGAGAACTAAAAATGGGAGTACCAAATATTGAAGCGTAGTGTTGTTCTTCAACCTCATGATGTAGCAGACGATAGCTAAGTAATCTAACAACACATGTATGTTCTTCTAAGTCAGCTATTGGTTGTAAAACATGTTGATCCCCTCAACTCAGTCCCTCAACAATGCGATCCAAAGAAGTACCATCACTGTGCCATAGTCTGAGAGTAATGACTCAGTCTAAAAGAACATGTCCAATTATAAAATCCAAATTAAATGGCAAGATTCATGGAGAATGAGAGAATAGGTTGTCAAAAATGTTTCTATCAATCAATATTTCTCTACACTAAAATAACCATTCTGAAATCGAAGCTGACTTGGAACCATCAAAATCATCAATCTCCCGCCAAATAGCCTCTTCTAAAGGCTCCGTTCTAGATAATGAATGGGGTCTATGCCAATTAGACATTATAACATGAAATAAAAAGGAAGGGCAATGAAAATCTTGTAATCAATAACTGCAACAAATTTATAATGTGAAAGTCACACAATGAATCCATTGGGAGGAAATTTGTTGACTGAAATAAACTTGATAAAATAAAGTAAAAGAAAAATAATAATGAAACAAAAAATGCATCTTTCTTATCTGATCCCACAATAACCAGTTGATCATCAAATAATGCATCTCTTTGTTCTTGTAACTCCCTTTTAGCAAATAAAGATAATAATTACATCAAAAATTGGAACAAAAAAAAAATATAACAATTACACTTTCAATTTCTATGAAATCGATCTCTACCTCCTTCCACATGAGGCCCAACTAAGAGTTTTCTTGATTGTGAGCCCCTGTCTACAAAGCCACCTCTTTACCGCGAGCAAGTCTTCCATCTCTTTACACCCCTCTTCAACTCCCAAACGATACCTCCTTCCACATGAAGCCCAACTGCGAGTTATCCTGATTGTGAGCCCCTGTCTACAAAGCTGCCTCTTAATCGTGAGCAAGTCTTCCGTCTCCCTACACCCCACTTCAATTCTTGAATAAAACACATCATGCAAGACGGCCTCACACCTGCTTTTTCCACTCTTTTGATCTAATCACCTCTCGATTGAGCAAACCCCCCGCAGCCTACCTCATCGTCTTCACCTCACATCATCTGACACCTCTGTCCGGCCCATTCTCGCATGTGAAAACCCATGCACCAATTCGACTACTCCCGTTAGCTCAAGCACGAAACGACCCAGCCTTATATAAGCCCCCCAACCTACACTTATCAGCCCGAAATCCAACAATCAAGCAAATTTGTGAACTCCAAAACCCCTCTAGCACTCACTCAAGGGGGCCAAATTGCTCCTATCTCTTACACACCAGATGCGTGAATATCAAAACCCCTCCATACACATCAGTCCATTTGAAAACTATTCACTTTGCGCCTGGATCAAAGTATAAAGAGAGCCTTTGTTTCTTATACTCCAATTTAAGGATTTTTACACCAAAAAATAGTGCATGAGTATAAGTAGATCAATTATAATCTTATTCCTTTAGTCTCCATCGTATAAAGGCCTATGAATGTACAAAGAAGATTTATTGCCAGCTAATTACTATTTCATCTCATATATAATATTCTATTATTTTATAAAAAGATTTAATTAAACATAAAATATAAAATTAAATGGATGATAGGTATTTCGAACTCAAGACCCCACACCATTGATCTTTTATCTGGGCGAGATGAATTTTATATCAGAAGACCCACCCCATGATTTTTAATGCGGGTGGATGGTTTTAAAATCCAAATACCCACATCATAATTTTTAATCCATGTGGATGGTTTAAATTTTCAAAGACATCGCGTAGTTGAATCTTTAATCCTAGCGGGTTGAATTTTAAAATTTGAAGACCCTGCTTAGCGAGTTGAATTTTAGACTTTGAAGACCCTTCATGCATACTAAAATGCAGATGTTGTAGCGTATGGAGATAGACTGATCTCCCCTCCTATTGATAGGGGCTACTTTAGATGTCGGGTTTCACACAATATTCTAGGTTAAATCATCTTTCTTTATGTATATTTATTTTAGATTTTTATTGTATTCGGATTTTCACAACACATGTTCTCTTCTATTTGTAGTATTCAGACATACCCCTGCTAACCTGCTGAGTTCTCCCATTTTGGAGCTAGATACTCTACATACTCCTTTAATTTTCCCTTTTCCTATTTTCTTACCAAACCTTGGCACCACTTTGAGCCCAGTACCATTGACTTGTATAATCTTTTTATATTTCATTTGTTCTTGAAATCCTTCAATATGTTTATGTTTTAGATGTCGAGCCCGAGGATGCAAAGCCTGAATTTTCACTAGGCATATTGGGTATGAACATCCATCTAGCTATTTAATATACATTTGATGACACTAAAGGAAAATATATGGCATATTTATCAACCAGTTTATTTCATTAATTAATATTTCACCTTTTCACTTTTTTTTTACATGTATGGATAGGTGAACGATCATCTTCTCAATTAAGGCATAGTAATTCTACACATATTTCATTTGAAGATGTCACTTATGACACTGTTACAAAGTTAGTTGTTTCACCTTCTCCCTTCTAAAATTTGTCTTGAGTGATTGTAGATGATTTATTACCAGGTGTTGCTTCTCATTTAGATGACCACGGCTTAACAGATTTGCCAAATTAGACATGCTTGTAGATATTTTGGTCGACAGCTGTTGAGTAGAGCTCATCACATTGTCACTACACAACAATATCTACTACTAGAAGTGGACCTTGATGATTTATCATTTCTAGATTTGGCTAGGTTTTGTGTAGAGGCTTCTCTACTTTTAGACAGTACTGCAGCTTCTGGACTCTAGGATGTAACTTTATAGACATGGGAGTACCTTTGCCGGGTTGTTGCTTTTGGATTGTATCGACTACACTTTATGTCTTAGGAGTTAGCATTTAGAATTCCTTATGGCTTGGATGATGGGGTAAGAGCTGCTTAGGAGAGGATGAAGAGAGCTCGCAAGGATCTTGACTTTTGTTTTCAGACTTTGAGGTGCTACTAGCGGGATATTTCGGAGGAGCAACTTGAGCTTTGGAGATATCAACAGAGCTCAGGGCTTTAAGACAGCGAGAGAGGGCACTTTTGGTGAGACGATGATAGCTTCGAGTAGTGGCTTCTTATACTAAGGAGGACTTTGCTTGGATTGCTGCTGAAGTTGAGAGATTAGAGCAAGATTTATCATCATCCATGGAGGAGTTTGACTTGTTGCATCATCAGTTGGAGATCACTTAGGCTAGGTAGATGATGCTGCAGGATCACTTGCTCAAAGTTAGACAGCATATAGGTAGCCTCCTGTCCAGACTTTGATAAGTTTTCTTGCTTCTTTATGGTATGTATATATGCATGAATTTTATTTTATTTTCTTCCTTATTTTGTTTTGTGAGCACATAGAGTGTTTAGAAATTTAGTCTTTTAGACTTGTTAAATTTAAATTTATTTTCAATCCGTAAGGTAGGATGATGAAAATAACTCAACCTAAGGTTTATGAGCAAGCAAATTTTGTAAGGTTCAACCCTTAGACTTGGTGAACCAGTATTTCATTTCAACCAATTAGGTTAATGAAAATAGCTCAACCCGTAGCTGTGTGAGCATAAAAAATTTTAAAGGTTCTACCCTTAGGCTTATTAAACCAATGGATCTTAGCTTGGCCCTAGGTTTGTGAGCATGAAAGATTTTTAGAGGTTTGGTCCATAGACTTGTTTAACCAGTATTTCCTTTAGACCATTTAGGCTGATGATAATTGCTTGACCCTTAGGTTTATAAACATGAAATATTTTTAAAGGTTCAATCATTAAACTTGTTGAACCTATGGATTTAAGCTCGACCCTTAGGTTTATGAGCATGAAAGATTTAGAATGATTTGACCCTTAAGCATGTTGAACATATATTTCATTTCAACCATTTAGGTTAACAAAAATAGCTCGACCCTTAGGTTTATGAGCATAAAAGATTTTAAAGGTTTGGCACCTAGGCATATTGAACCGATGGATCTTAGCTCGACCCTTAGGTTTGTGAGCATGAAATTTTTTTAGAAGTTTAATCTTTTGACTTGTTAAATATGTATTTTGTTTCAACCATTTAGGCTGATAAAAAAAACTCAACCCTTAGGTTTATGAGCATAAAAATTTTTACAGGTTTGGGCCATAGGTTTATTGAACCAATGTATTTTAGCTTGACCCTTAAGTTTATAAGCATGAAAAATTTTTGAGGTTCGGTCCTTAAACTTGTTGAACCTGTATTTCATTTCAATTATTTAGGTTGACGAAAATAAGTCGACCCTTAGGTTTGAAAGCATAAAAGATTTTAAGGGTGCAGATCTTAGGCTTATTGAACCAATAGATCTTAGCTCGACCCTTAAGTTTATGAGCATGAAAGATTTTTAGAGGTTTGGTCCTTAGACTTATTGAACTTGTATTTCATTTCAACCATTTAGGTTGATAAAAATGGCTCGACCTTTAGGTTTGTGAGCATAAATGATTTTTAAGGTTCAGCCCTTAGGCTTATTGAACCAATGGATCTTCGCTTGACCCATAGGTTTATGAGCATGAAAGATTTTTATAGGTTCAGTCCTTAGACTTGTTAAACATATATAATTAGCTCAACCCATAGGTTTATGAGCAAGAGAAATTTATAATATGGCCCTTAGGCTTTTTGAACTTATAGATTTTATTTCTCAACATTCTTTGTAGGTTAATAAAAATATAGCTCAACCCTTAATTTTTTGAGCGATGCAATTTTAGCAGTTGACTATAATGATGGATCATTTAGTTAATATGTAGTTTCATAATTCCCTTACTTTATTTAACAATTATATATTTTATAAAAATTACATTCTATCTTTACAGGAGGAGATTAAAAAGTTATTTTCCTTACAGGAGCAAACATCTCATGCTTTGTAGGATATAAAATTGCCTTCTATCTTTAAGGAGGAAACTAAATTTATCTCCTGTCTTATAGTAGAATATAATATTTGCCTCCTATCTTTCAGGAGAAAATTGAATTTATCTCATGTCTTGTAGGAGAATATAAAAATTGCCTCACATTTTTCAGGAGAGGATTGATATTTGCTTGTTCCCTTGTAGGAAAATTTTCATACTAACACCTTTTATAGCTAAGAAGTTATGTGTGATATTTCTTTAGATATTTTCTATTTATTGGTGCATAGACCTTTGACCTTTTAGGTCTATGAGTTGATAGGCTCCTCCTTTATACACTATTTCAATGATGAAAGGTTCTTCCCGAATTGGGTAAAATTTACCGCCAAGCTGACGATGAAGGATTTTAAGTCTTCAGCAAACCAGAACAAGTTCACCTTTCTTAAAGCTTCTTGGATGAACCATTTGATTATGTGCCCTTGTCATTCTTGCCTTGTAGGAATCTATACTTTGTTGTGCTTAAAGTTGAACTTCATCAAGAGTTTCAAATTCTTTAACTAGTAGAAAACCATTTTCATCTTTGGTTAATTCATATTGAACAGCAATATAAAGAATAGCAAATATGGGGTGGTTTGCATTATAGTTTTATAAGTGGTATGATATGCCCACAAAGCTTTTGTCAACTTATCATGTCATTCCCTTTTATTTTTAGAGAGAATTTTCTTGAAAATTTTTACCAAAGTTTTGTTAAAAACTTTAGCTAAACCATTGGCTCTTTGATTGTATATCAAAGAATAGTGCCAATCTATTTTATGTCGCTCTATAAATTTATAAATTTTAGCACTTTTAAAGATTGTACCATTGTTAGATATGACTCAATGCGGTACCCCAAATAGATAGATAATATTATCTCGAAAGAATTTCATCATATTATCTGCTTTAACTTCCCTTAAAGGAATCACTTCAGCCCATTTTGAAAAGTAGTCAGTAGCAATAAGGATGAATTGATGTCCTAAATATGATGGCGGTTCTATAGGACCTATTATATCGGTACCCTAATTTTTAAGTGGACCTGATGCTACCGTTGGATGTAACGGGCTGGGAGGTCGATGCATGATATCTCCATGCACTTGACATTGATGGCATTTCATAGCATGGTTGATGTAATCTTAAATAATATTTGGACAATAGTATCTTATACTTTTGATTTTTATTTTCATTTTCAAATCAGATTGGTGTGCATCACACAATCCTTCATGAACTTCACTTATGACTTTTTGGGATACCTCAGGACCCAAACATCATAGCCATATTGGATTAAATGATCTACGATATAATGTATTATTCACGAAATCATACCTTAATACTCTTTAAGATATTTGTGAATTCATAGATTTATTTTCGGGCAATTTCCCTTTGTTGAAGTATCTGATGAAGGGATATCTCCAATCATTTTCATCGGATATAACTAGGCTTTCTTGCATTTCTTTCCCTTCATCTTCTTGCATGACAACTGGAGTTAACGCATGCCTATTTTAAATTGTTATGAGAATTGGATACTTTTGAGAATTTGCTAACTCTTTGGTTAACTTTGCCATTGCATTGGCTTTATCATTTTCACTACATGCAATTCTACTTTGAATTATTTTAGGAATTTGTTGTAGGAGTTTCAGAGCATACCTAAGATATGAGATTAATTTAAGCTTGTTGATTTTAAAAATGTCTATTATTTATTTGATTATAAATTGAGAATCTTCATATATATATGAAGTTTTTAGATTTTCATGTTAATTGCAACTTATAAATCGACTATTAAGGCTTCATATTCAGCCTCAGTATTAGTATGAGGCTCTATTAAGCCATAGGAATATCTAAGCATCCTTTTATGGCGTAATAAATATAAGGCCAATGCCCACCTGAATTATCAGAAATTTAGGTGGCACGACAACTTTATTGACAAAACTCTATCAAATAAAGCTCCCATTCTTGTATATTTTTTTTTCTTCCACTTTGAGTGTTTGCTCGTCTGGCAACTCATCATTAAGTGGAGAATCTGCAGGTAAAGTATGAACTGCTAATAAATCAACTAGAGTCTATCCTTTCAGCACTTTTTATGACATATATGTTATGTCAAATTACATGAGCAAGACATCCCACAAAGCTAGATAACTAGTTATAGTGGGTCTAGTAATTTAAAATTTTAATGGATCCACTTTAAATATTAAAGTAATTTTATGGGATAGCATATAATGCCAGAGTTTTTGAGCAGCGAAGATTAATGATAAGCATTACGTTTTAATTGGAAACTATTTCAATTTTGCATTTATAAATCATTGGCCGATATAATAAAGGGCATTTTCTTTATCATCCTCATTTATTTGTGCTAGCAATGCTCCGAGTGATTTTTCAAGAACTATTGTATATAAAAGTAGGGGTTTACCCAAAATATGGGCAGCAAGGATTGGATGATGTAGCAAATATTATTTTATGCTATTAAATGCTTCCTGACAAGCATCATCCCATATAAAAGGTGTATTTTTCTTCATTAGACTAGTGAATGGCTGTCATCTACCTGAAAGTTAGATATAAACTTTCGAATGTATGTCAATCTACCTTGAATTGAGCGAAGTTGTTTTAAATTTTTTGCATGTGGCATTTCTACAATTGCTTTAATTTTAGTGGGGTCAATTTTCATTCCCCTATGACGTACAATAAATCTAAGAAATTTTTCAGTTGTAACACTGAAAGATTACTTTAATGGATAAGAAAAAGCATGGATCAAAATCTCATAAAGTGAAGAAAAAATTAACTAGGGATAAAACTGTAATTCAAAAATACATCGACTCCATCGATATATCAGCAACCACTAAGGCAATCTGCCAAGCTAGAGGAATACATGGCTAATTTATATGATGACTCAAAATTAGAAAAGGAAGAGAGTATTTCAAACGAGACTTGCCGAGTCATAAATAAACGAGATGGAAGGACTGTGAGAGGATGCAATACACCTCTTACTATTTATAAAGTTAATGTGAAAATGTCTTCTAAGAAAGTACATCATACACTAGCACCTTTCACCAATTTGGATGAAGAATTACATTTCCCTAATAAAGAAAGTGATCACAAGGGTAAGAAGATTCTTAACGAAAAATGCCCAAAACTTGGAAGAAATTTAGATTCTAAAGAAACTGAGGAAATAGAAATTTCAAAGAACTCTAAAGCTGAAGTTAGTTTATCTTCAGTGGTACACAAATCCAACTGAGAAGTGGAAAGCCTGTTCCTCCACCTCAAAAGAAAATAAAGGATAAGGAGAAGAACATTTAGCTCAATGAAGCTACTATTCCACAAGATTTCCTTAAACCCAAAGCAACCAATGTAAATATGGATTATA
Organism: Dendrobium chrysotoxum; assembly: GCA_019925795.1. Lineage (NCBI taxonomy): Eukaryota > Viridiplantae > Streptophyta > Magnoliopsida > Asparagales > Orchidaceae > Dendrobium > Dendrobium chrysotoxum. Next base: position 69,844,169 of record CM034302.1, on the reverse strand, counting down.
ATATATTATCCCATCTCCATAAATTACCTGCACTACTGAGTATATCTGACACCCTCTTATGTCTAAGAACCTTCGAGAAACACTCATCAAAGCTTTAAGAATCAAGAATAGTGCAAGGCATTCTTTGTTGAGCAAAGCATAAAAGAAGCTAATCTAATGAGTCTTAGAATACTCAAAGGATTGACCTTGGACATCTAGTATCTAAATAGAAGCATGGTGTTTCTGTAAGGATTCAACGAACAAGGGCAAAGAACCATAGAATCCTTGGTCTTGCCTTTGAACTTTAGGGAACTCAATATAGAGGCAGCATTTCACATAATTGATTCCAACATATCATACAAGGCACTTCTCGAAAGACCATGACTCCACAAGTATGGTATAGTGCCTTAAACACTTCATTAATGTATGAAATACAATCGAGATAATGAAGAACATCGTATTGATGGTTATGAACAATCATTATTGGTGCATGAAGTCAAGTTCAACGAAGATGGAAAGTACATTATAGCGCAAAAACCAAAAGGTAATGATATTGTGAGAATTCAAGCCGCTATACTGGATTAAGTAAAGTCAAAAGATAAAGGCAAGAATAAATTGAAGAAAATTTGCTCAGTGCCTCACATTGGTAGTGATGCTGAAGAGGATGATGATATCTCCGAAACTTTTAAACCCTTAATCATGGGGAAAATAACGAGTGAACTATTAGTTGTCCCTTTTGATTACGAGGCTAATTATGTAAACAAGATATGTTGTTCAAGAAAATCAAGCATTGAGGAAGAAGAAGAATTTGTTTATCAACCTAAGGGTATTATAGAATCTCAGGAGGAAGGAGACCCATGACCTAGTTCCATATGTAAGAATTTGAAGAAAGTATCAATTTTGATGATAAAGTTATCTGGAAATCAAATATCTATAGATATCATCAAAATAGTATACATGCTGGTGGCACATTCCAAAAGAATGACTACCTCGTCACATACAAACATAAAAATATTAAAAACTTTCAATGTTCTCCGCAAAAGAGGTCTCAATGAATGTGGATCTGCTTTCTATGAATCAAGAGTGATACTACGTCACACTACTCATGAAATAAAATGCAAAGATGATTTGGAATACAGAGATATGTAGATAATCATTCCTAAATATCCTACACCCATTTTGAGAAAGCTTATGAAAAGAAAAATCTTCTTCATGCAAACAAGCAAGCGAGCCCATTATTTCAGAAACCTTTAGCATAACGAGCATGCACAAAAGCCTATTGGTTATGTTTGGTATACAACATGGGGTCTTAGATATGCTCGACATTCATATCTCACGCGCCCTGACATCCATGTTTAATATATGCAACCTCTTATAATATTATAGATAGGGAGGAGGGACCATCGGGATCCGAAAAATAAGTAGAAGATATAATTGCATATCTAAAAGAAGCTCCAAAAGTGTTTTAAAGAAGGTGGTCAGGCTAATATGGATAAACTCAAAATGATAAATTTGGGTACTAAAGATCCAAAACCTACATTTCTCAGTGCTAATATTACGCGGGACATGACAGAAGAACTGAAAATGGTGTTACTTGAACATAAAGATTATTTTGCATGAAACTACACTGAAATGCTTGTTTTATCATTAGTGGTGGTAGTGAATAAACTCTCTATCGATACCAGAATACCACCTGTCAAGCAAGCACCTAGGCAAATGCGACTTTAAATTGAAGAACAAGTCATTTTTGAAACCAAGAAAGTTATTGAACCTGATTTTATTCAAGAAAGAAAGTAAGCTAACTGGATCGCCAATATCGTTCAAAAAAAGAAAAAGAACAGTCAAATCCATGTTTGCATAGATTATTGGGACCTGAACAAAACATGCCCAAAAGATGATTTCTCATTGCCTAATGTAGAAATTTTGGCTGATAATACATCAAACCATGGCATTTTCTCATATATGGATGAATCATCGGGCTATAATCAAATCAGATTGATCTAGAGGATGGAAAATATACCTCATTCCGAACTCCCATTAGCATATAATTGACTCCTCTAAAATTAAAACAATCATGAAAATGCTACCTCCAAAAACTTTAAAACAACTTTGTTCAATTCAGAGTAAATTGACATACATTCAAAGGTTTATATCTAACCTTTCAGGTATATGTCAATCATTCACAAGTCTAATGAAAAAAAATACACCTTTTAAATGAGTAGATGCTTGATAGGAAGCATTTGATAGAAAAAAATAATATTTGTTACATCCTCCAATCCTTGCTACCCCTATCTCGGATAAATCCCTAATTTTATATACAACAGCTCTTGAAGAATCACTTGGAGCATTGCTAGCACAAATTAACGAAGATGGCAAAAAAATGCCCTTTATTATATCAGCTGATGATTAATAGGGGCAGAATTTAAGTATTCACCAATCTAAAAGCAATGCTTATCATTAATCTTTACCACTCAAAAACTCCAGCATTATATGATATCCCATAAAATTACTTTAATATCTAAAGTGGATCCATAAAAATTTTTAATAACTAAACCCACTCTCACTAGTCATCTAGCTAAATAGTTTTTCTTGTTGATGCAATTTGATATAATATATATATATATATATGCCACAAAAAGATGTGAAAGAACACGCTCTAGCTGATTTTCTAGCAGCCCATCCTTTACCTGCAGATTCTCCACTCAATGATAAGTTTCAAGATGAGCGAACACTTAAAGTGGAAGAAAAAGAAAATCTATAGAGTTTCATTAATAAAACCGGCCATGCCACCTAAATTTTTGACAATTTAAGTATATAGAGTTTTTTAACTCATAATTAATTAAATAACAAGTGTTTTCAAAATCAATAAGTCTGAATTAGTCTCATATCATAACTATGCTTTGAAAGTGCTATAATAAATTCCTGAATTAACTCTCACTAGAATTGCATGCAGTAAAAATGGCAAAGCCAATATATGGGCAAAACTAGCCAAAGAACTAGCAAATCCTCAAGAGGATCCAATTCTCACAAGTGTTCAAAATAGGCAAGCATTAACTCCAAATGTTATGCAAGATGATGAAGGGAAAGAAATATAAGAAAGCTTGGATATATTTGACAAAAATGATTAGAGAGAGTCATTCATCAATACTTTAAGCAAGAAAAATTGCCTGAAAATAAATCAATGGCTTAACAAATAGAATAAAGAACATTAAGATATGCTTTCATAAATGATACATTATACGGTAGATCATTTGATCAAATGTGGCTATGATACTTAGGTTCTGAGGAGGCCCAAAAAGTCATAAGTGAAGTTCACAAAGGATTGTGTGGTGCACACTAATCAAGTCCAAAAATAAAAATTAAAATCAAATATATGAGATACTACTGGCCAAGTAAGGTTCAAGATTGTATTGGCCATACTAAGAAATGTCATCAATGTCAAGTGCATGGAGATATCATACATCGACCTCCCAACCTGCAACATCCAACGGTAGCATCATGGCCATTTGAAAATTGGGGTACCGACATAATTAGTCCTAGAGAATCACCATCTTCTTTAGGACATCGGTTCATCCTCAATATCACTAACTGCTTATCAAAATGTGCTGAAGCAATTCCATTGAGAGAAGTAAAAGAAGATAATGTGATGAAATTCTTTTGAGATAATATTGTCTATCGATTTGGAGTACCACATCAAGTTATATCTAATAATGGTACATTCTTTAAAAGTGCTAAAATAAATAAATTTATCAAACAAAATAAAATAGATTGGTATTGTTCTTTGATATATAATCTACGAGCCAATAGTTTAGCTGAAGTTTTAACAAAATTTTAGTAAAATTGCTTAAAAATTCTCTCTAAAAATAAAAGAGAATGACACGATAAGTTGATGGAAGTTTTGTGAGCATATCGTACCACTTATAAAACTGCAATACAAGCCACCCAATATTTGCTAGTTTTCAAAATTGAGGCATATTACCTCTCGAGGTCGAGTTACAGTCACTTCGAATTATTATTCAATACAAATTTACCAAAGAACAAAATGATCTTCTACAGCTTCAATAACTTGAAGCTCTTGATGAGGATCAACTTCAAGTACAACAAAGTCTATAATTCTATAAAGCAAGAATGACTAGGTATGATCTAATGGTATCCTAAAAGCTTTGAGGATGGTGATCATGTTCTGGTTCGCTGAAGACCTACAATCTCTCATCGTCGTCTCGGTGATAAATTTGAACAAATCTAGGATGACCCTTCATAATTGAAAAAGTGTATGAAGGAGGAGCCTATTAATTCAATGACCTAAAAGGTCAAAGGCCCATGCCACCAATAAATGATTAATATCGAAGGAAATACCACACATAACTACCTAACAAGAAAAGGTATTATGCACGAAAATTTTCCTATAAGGGAATAAAAAAGAATAATCTTCTTCCAAAAGATAGAATATAATTTATAAATTCTCCTATAATAAGGGAGATAAATTCAATTCCCTCCTAAAAGATATGAGATAATTTTTATATTCTCCGATTAGATATGAGATAAATTCAATTCCCTTCTTAAAAATAGGAGGCAATTTTATATCTCCTATAAAGTAGGAGATGTTTGTTATATATACACACCTGGAAGGTAGGAAAATAACTTTTTAATCTCCTCTTATAAAGACAGGAGGCATTTTTTATAAAATAACCCTTTACCGAATAAAGTAAGGGAATTATGAAACTATAAATTGATAAAATAATCCATCATTATAATCAACTACTAAAATTGCATCACTCAAAAACATAACCGTTGAGCTATATTTTCATTAACCTACCTAGAAGGTTGAGAAATAAAATCTATAAGTTCAATAAGCCTAAGGGCCAAACTTTGTAAATTTTTCATGCTAATAAACCTAAGGGACAAGCTAATTATTTAGGTTTAACAAGTCTAAGGGTCGAACCTCTATAAATCTTTCATGCTCACAAACCTAAGGGTCGAGCTTAGATCCATTGATTCAATAAGCCTAAGGGTCAAACCTTTAAAATTTTTTAAACTCACATACTTAAGGATCAAGCTGTTTTCATCAACCTAATTACTTGAAATGAAATACAGGTTCACCAAGCCTAAGGGTCAAACCTTAAAAATTTTATATGCTCATAAATCAAAGGGTCAAGCTATTTTCATCAATCTACATAATGGATTAAAAAATAAGTATAAATTCAACAAGTCTAAAAGACTGAACTTCTAAACTCTCTGTGTGCTCACAAAACCTAATGGTCAGGCCACTTTTAATCAAATATAAAAGACTAAAATTCTAAAAATATGTCAATTCAATAAAATAAAAAAGGGGAGAAAATTAATAAAATAAGGCATATATACATGCCAGAAAGAAGCCAAAAAAGCTATCAAAGTCTGGACTGGAGGTTATCTATTTGATTTCTAACTCTGAGCAAGCGATCCTGCAGCATCATTTGCCTAGTTTGAGTGGTCTCTAACTGATGATGCAACAAGTCAAACTCCTCAGTGGATGATGAAAAATCCTTCTCTAATCTCTCAAACTTAGTAGCTATCCAAACAAAGTCCTGCTTAGCACAAGCAGCCGTTGGTCGAAGCTCTGTTGTCTCTCCAAAAGAGCCCTCTCCCACTGTCTTAAAGCCCTGACCTATGTTGACATATCCAAAAGCTCCAGCTGCTCCTCTGAAACATCACACTAGCAGCGCCTCAAAGTCTGAAAGCCAAAGTCAATATCCATGCGAGCTCTCCTCAACTTCTCCTAATCAGCCCTTACCCCATCCTTCAAGCCATCAGGAATTTCAAATGCTAACTCCTAAGAGATAAAGTGTAGTTGATACAATCCAAAAGCAACAACCCAGTAAAAGTACTCTCATTTCTCTAAAGCTGCATCCTAGAGTCCAGAAGCTACAGCACAAGTTATAAGTAGAGAAGCCTCCATACAAAAACTAGACAAATCTAAAAATGATAATTCATCAAGGTCCACTCCTAGTAGTAGATACTGTAGTGTAGTGACAATGCAAAGAGCTCTACTCAATAGCTATCGACCAAAATATCTACGAGCTTAAGAAGGTACTATGGATGCAAAACACGCTAACTCTGAACCTGAATGTAAAACACATTAGAGCTATTAGAAAAGGAAGGGATAAGAAAAGAAATAGAAAACTATAAAAGAAATATAAAAATACCTGAAGGGCGTGTCTCATCTGACAAATCTGTGAAGCAGTGGTCATCTAAATAAGAAGAAAAACTTGGTAATAAATCATCTATAATCACCCAAGATGAATTTGAGAAGGGAGAATGTGAAACAGCTAACTCTATAAGAATATCATGAGTGGCATCTGCAAATGAAATCCATGTAGAATCACTATGCACTAACTGAGGAGGTGATGATCGTTCACCTATGCATACATGCAAAAGAAAAGTGAAAAGGAGAAATACTGATCAAAGAAATAAACAGGTAGATAAATATGCCATATATTTTCCTTTAGTGTCATCAAATGTATATTCAATAGCCAGATGACTAAACACACCCAAGATACCTAGGGAAAATTTTGGCTCTGCATCTATAAGCTCGACATCTAAAACATAAATATATTGAAGTATTGAAGGAACAAATAAAATATAAATAATATACATGTCAATACCTGGTATTAGGGCTTAAAGTGGTGCTGTGGTTTGGTAAGAAAATAGGAAAAGGGAAATCTAGAGGAGTATGCAGAGTATCTAGCTCCAAAATGAGAGAACTCAACAGGTCGTCAGGGGTATGTCTGAACACTGCAAAGATAAGAAACATGTGTTGTAAAAATCTGAATATAAGATAAATCTAAAATAAATATACATAAAGAAAGATGATTTAACTTGGAACATTGTGGAAACATGACGTCTAAGGTGCTCCCTGCTAGTAGAAGGGGAGATTAGTCTATCTCAATATGCTATAACATTTGCTTTTTAGTATATATGAAGGGTCTTCAAATTTTAAAATTTAACCTACTAGGGTCAAAGATTCAACTACACAAGATCTTAAAAAATTGAAACCATCTGCCAAGAATAAAAATCATGACACATGTCTTTGGATTTTAAAACCATCCACTCGCATTAAAAATCACGACGTGGGTCTTCAGATATAAAATTCATCTCGCCCAGATCAGAGATCAATGGCGCAACATCTTGAGTTTGAAATACTTGTAGTCCTTTTAATTTTATATTTTATGTTTAATTAAATCTTATTACAAAATACTCGAATAATTATATATGAGTTGGAATAGTATTTAGCTGGCAATAAATCTTCCTTGCACATTCATAGGCCTTTAGACGATAGAGACTAAATGAATAATATTATAATTGATCTATTATCTTATACTAATGTGCAGTTCATTGGGGGTTAAAAATCCTTAAATAGGAGTATAAGAGACAATGGTTCTCTGTATGCTTTGAATCAGGCGTAGAGTGGATCGTTCCCAAATGGATAGAAGTGTGCAGAGGGGTTTCGACATTCATGCATGTGGTGTGAAGGAGAAAGGAGAAATTTGGCTCATGTGGATGAGTGCTGGAGGGCTTTTGGCGTTCACGAATTAGCTCGGCTGTTGGATTTGAGTCGATCGGCGTAGGTTGGGGCGAGGCAAACTGGGGATGTAACGTGAAGAGCGGAGAATAGGCCGTCGGATGTGAGCAGAGGCTAGGTCATTTGGTGCTTACGCGAATGGGACCAGCTAAATTTGTGTGTGGGTGTTTGCACAAGGGAAAGGGCCAAACGAAGGTGTCGGATACAGTGAGGTGAAGATGATAGGCTTGGCTACTCGGTGCTTGGGCAATAAGGAACTGATCGGATCAAAAGCATGGACAAAGTAGGTGTGAGGCCCTCCATCTTTAGGTGTTTTATCCAATAGTAGAAGTGGGATGTAGGGAGACAGAAGACTTGCTCACAGTTAGAAGGCGGCTTTGCAAACAAGGGCTCACGATCAGGATAACTCGTAGTTGGGCTTCATGTGGAAGGAGGTAGAGATCGATTTTAGAAAAAATGAAAGTGTAAGTGTCAGTTTTTTTAGTTCCATTTTCTGATGTAATTATTATCTTGATTTGCCGAAAGTGAGTTACAGCAACAAAGAGATGCATTGTTTGATGATCAACTAGTTATTGTGGGACTGGATCAGAAAGATGCATTTCTTCCATTATTTTTTCCTCCTCTTTTTTATCAGTTTTATTTTAGTTAATAAATTACCTCCTAACAGATTCGTTGTGTGACTTTAACGTAATGAATTCATTGCAGTTATTGAATGCAAGATTTTTATTGCCCTTCCTTTTTGCTTCAGGTTATAATGTCTAATTGGCATAGACCCCATTTACTATCCAAAATTGAGCCTCTAGAAGAGGATATTTGGCAAGAGATTAATGAATATGATGGTTCCTAGTCAGCTTCAATTTCAAACCGATTATTTTGGTATAGAAAGATATTGATTGATAGAGACATTTTTGACAGTGTATTCTCCCATTCACCTTAAATATTGCCATTTGATTTGGATTTTCCAATTGGACATGATCTTTTAGACTAGGTCATCACTCTTAGACTACGACACAGTGATGGTACTTCTTTGGATCACATTGTTGAGGGACTGAGCTAAGAGAATCAAGTTTATAGCTAGTAGCAGACTTGATAGAGCATACATGTGTTGTTAGATTACTTAGTTATCATCTGCTACATCATGAAGTCGATGAATAACACTATGCACTAATGGTTGGTAGTCCCATTCAGGTTCTTAAGGGTTACACTAGATGGGCTCATTACATGCTCAGAAGACACCAACAGATATTGAGATAAGCTGGCATGTACGAAGTCATTTATATCTCACTTTTCAATTACAGTCGTTTGTTCTCTTCCTGGCTTCAGAGTTTTATTGAATACTGGGATAGTGATACGAATGAACCCAATGAGATGACAATTACTTTATATGATCTGCATATTATTTTTAATCTACCAGTTCTAGGCATTCCATATGAGGAATGTAGTCCTTCGAATTATGATTTATTTGAGCGTCAACCAGCTGGGCAGTAGAGCAAAGGAGAATCTGTATACTCATTAGGGCTTCACTAGAGTTTGAGGCATTATTACCACCTCTGTTAGCATAAGAAGAGGGGTCGTGGTCGTAGAGTAATTTTTTACTTGGACACCTCGATTGAGAGCTTTTTGCTTCTAACAGTACTTGCTGTAGATTTTGCACATGTTTATGATCCTTTTAGCAAGAGATTGTACGATATAGTGCATTTTTCAGAGGATCTGTTTGTGCCAAGATTAGTTGATCGATTGTAGCCTATTTCAACTAGAGGATTTTTAGATGATATTTTTTTAGTATCTTTCATTGATATGTGGCTCTGATACTTTTTTTTTAGCTAGAGCAAAATTTTCCAACAATGCACACTTTTGATGGCTAATTTGATAGTGAGTGGGAGGAGAGTCTCGCTAGCCTCTACAGTTCTTATGTAGATTTACCATAGTCTGGGGCAAATTTATGCTGCATATGGTCATGCTTAGTGCAGCATGGAGATTCCTTGGCACTACCTTTATGAATGGATACATATAAATGTTGTTGGCACTTTCAGCTGTCCAAAGCTACCAGGTTACTATATACAGAGCATCACTTTCCTTCTTTGGTTCAATTAGCTAGAGTGACTTCTTCTATAGATAGAGCTCAAATTTACTTATTTATGTTTGCTCTTTTGTGGATGACTGATCGTTATAGACTGATCTACAGATCCTCTTGTGATTTTTTGCCTCCACAATACTTTGGTGTTTCGTTAGCCGATTCCCATACTGCGAAGGGGACTCCCATTTTACTTTCTAGGTCAAGCTAAAAATTAATTGCTACATACTATATAAGCATGAGACCTTTTTAGGTTTGTTACATACAACATGGCTCCATGATATTGAAGGGTTATAATCCCAATCGGGCAGCGAGACAATTTGGACTGGTTCAAGCCACTCATTTAGACATATTACCAGTCGTTCCTGGGATAGTTGACATACATCAACAGGGCTCTCTTCCATTTTCTGTACGTTTGGAGGCATCTTCCATGACCTGGGCTTATCTTCTTCACCTTGGGATGGGTTCTTAGTTCAATATTCCTCATATGGATGCTCTAACAGGTATTTCACACCTACGACTGTCTTGGATTCATCACACCTTTTTTTATTCCTTTGAGATGGGGATTTGAGTATATAGCAGACGGATTAGAGAATGGAGACCATAAAGGTACCCTTCAGTGCCTTAGGGTTGTACTATTATGCATAGGGAGACGTCTAGAACTGATGATAGAAGAAGGACGAGGAGTCTTGAACCTCCTTTCAGACATGGTGGCCCATGTATGTGATATATATTATTATTGTTTATAATTTTATCATTCAAAAGCTGCCTCAAAATGTATTGATAATGGAAGGGATTCCAATTGACATGTGTTAACTATACTAGGAAAGACTGGTAATCTGTCTAAAGAAGTGGCCTGCACCAGTCCAAATTGACTCGTTGCTCGGTTGGGATTATATCCCTCCAATATTACAGAACCGTGTCTTTTATAACAAATCCAACCAAGTCTAATGCTAATAAAATATATGGCAATTGGTATATAGCCAGACCTAGAAAGTAAAGTAGAGTGTCTCTCCAAGTCCGGGAATCAGTTAACGAAACACTGAAGCGTTGTAGAGGTAAAAAGCCATAAGGAGATATAAAAATTAGTTTGTAATGGTCAGTTAGCCTAGATACGTAAACATAAATAACTGGATCTGAGTTCTATCTGTAGAGGAGGTCGCTTAAGCTAACTGAACCAAAGAAGGAAAGCGACGCTCTGTAAAGTAACTCGGTAGCTCTAGACAGCTAAAAGCACCGGCAACATGTATGTATATCCATCAATAATGGTAGTGCCAAAGAATCTCCATGCTACACTGAGTATGATGATATGTAGTACAAATCTGCCTCAAATTGTGAAAAATCTTCGTAAAATCTGCATGGGCTAACAAGATTCTCCTCCCACTCACTATTAAACTAGCCTTCAAAAGCGTACTCGGTCGAAAGACTGCTCTAGCTAAGAAAAAATAAAATAATAAAGCCACATAACAATGAAAGACACTAGTAGCGTATCCTCCAAAAATCCTTTGGCTAAAATGGGTTGCAATCTATCTGTTGATCAAGATTCAAACAGATCCTCTGAATATTGCTCTGTATCGTGTAATCCCGTACTGAAAGGATCATAAATATGTGCAAACTCTATAGTAAATACTACTGGAATCAACAAGCTCTCAATACAGGTGTCCAAGTAAATAATTGCTCAACGACCACGACCCCTCTTCTTTTGCTAATAGAGGTGGTAATAATGCCTCAAACTCTAGTGAAACCCTATCGAGTACACAAATTCTCCTCTCCTCTGCTACCCTGCTAGTTGACACTCAAATAAATTATAATCCAAAGGAATACATTCTTTATATGAAATACCTAGAACTGGAAGACTAGAAATAATATACAAATCCCACAAAGTAACTGTCATCTTGTTGGGCTCAACCCAATAAGTATTCGTAGCATTATCCCAATTTTTAATACCACTCTGAAGCCAGGAAGAAGACAAACGACTATAATCAAAAAGGAAGAAATAAATAACTTTATACACTCTAACTTGTCTCAATATTTGTTGATGCCTCCTGAGCATATAGTGGGCCAAACCAGTGTAACCAATGAGAACCTGAATGAGACTACCAAACATAGGAGCATAGTATTGTTCTTTGACTTTATGATGCAATAGATGGTAGCTAAGCAACCTGATAGTACAAGTACCCTCTACTAAGTCAGCTATCAGCTGTAAAACATCCTGTTCGTTGTAGCCCAGCCCCTTGACAATTCGATCGAGACAAGTACCATCACTATGTCGTAGTCTGAGTGACGACCCAATCTGAAAAATCATCTCCAATCAAAAAATTAGAATCAAATGGAAACATACGAGGTGATCGAGTAAAGAAGTCATCGTATATATCTCTATCAACCAGCATCTCTCTATTGATTGAAACACAATAAATCTTGACATTGTTTTTGCATTTTTAGACTTCAAATCTTAAATGAGTTCAAGTCAACCTTTATAAGTTATTTACGAGTCAATTACAAACAAATCAAACAGTAAGATATTACCAATTAGGAAAAAATAACTTTTATGACAAACAAAATAGTAATAGAAATGGAAGCGTTAGTAAGAAGGTGTTATCAGCCCTATAAAGTGTCCTTGTTATATAAGAGAAGTCAGGAGAAAAAAAAAGTTATTCCCAATCTAAGGAGCTTCCACCAAGGTAGGGTCTCTGATAAGAAAGAACTGCAATACTTATTTCAATAGCTAACCAAAGAACTACGCAAAGAGCATCACAATGCAAATCTCATTTAGCAAGATATAAAAATGGAAACAGCTCAAATTACAATTAGAAATGGAAAAAGGCTTCAGGTGAGACTAAGCGAAAACCGTCACCTGAAATAAAGTTCTGAGCTCATCCATGTAAAATAATACACCGGCACTAGATGATATTAAAGAAAGAGATACAGAAACAACATCAATTGTCCCATAGAAGGTATGGTGATAGTTTCTGAAATATTGAATCAGAAGCGTGAACAGAGCAGGGTGTGAGGCCCTCAGGCGTTAGGTGTTTCATCCGAGAGTAGAAGTGGGGTGTAGGGAGATAGAAGACTTGCTTGTGGTTAAGAGGCGGCTTCGCAGACAAAGGCTCACGATCAGGATAACTCATAGTTGGACTTCACGTGGAAGGAGGTAGAGATCGAATTTAGAAAAATTAAAAGTGTAAGAGTCAATTTTTTTAGTTCCATTTTATGATGTAATTATTATCTTGATTTGCCGAAAGCGAGTTACAGCAACAAAGAAATGCATCGTTTGATGATCAACTGGTTATTTTGGGACCAGATCAAAAAGATGCATTTTTTCCATTATTATTTTTCTCCTCTATTTTATCAATTTTATTCCAGTCAACAAATTGCCTCCTAACAAATTCATTGTGCGACTTTCACACGAATTCATTGCAGTTATTGACTACAAGATTTTCATTGCTCTTCCTTTTTATTTCAGGTATAATATCTGATTGTCATAGACCCCATTCATTATCCAGAAATGAGCCTCTAGAAGAGCCTATTTGGTAGGAGATTGATGATTATGATGGTTCCCAATCAGCTTCAATTTCAAACCGATTGTTTTGGTATAGAGAGATGTTGATTGACAGAGATATTTTTAACAGCGTATTCTCCCATTCTCCTTAAATATTACCATTTGATTTGGATTTTCCAATTGGACATAATCATTTAGACTGGGTCATCTCTCTTAGACTATGGCACAGTGATGGTACTTCTTTGGATCACATTGTTAAGGGACTGAGTTATGGGGATCAAGATGTTTTATAGCCACTAGCTGACTTGGTAGAGCATACAGGTGTTGTTAGATTACTTAGCTATCATCTTTTATCTCATGAGCTAGATGAATAACACTATGCTTTAATGATTGGTAGTCCCATTCATGTTCTCAATAGTTACATTAGATGGGCTCGTTACATGCTCAGAAGACAACAATAGATATTGAAACAAGCTGTAGTGTACGAAGTCATTTATATATCTCACTTTTTAATTGTAGTCGTTTGTCTTATTCCAAGTTTCAGTGTTATTGAATTTGGGATAGTGATACAAATATTGATTGGGTTGGACCCAACGAGATGAAAGTTACTTTGTGGAATCTGCATATTATTTTTTGCCTACCAGTTCTAAGCATTCCATATGAGGAATGTATTTCTTCGAATTATGATTTATTTGAGTGTCGACCAGCCAGACAACAAAGGAGAGGAGAATTTGTATACTCACCAAGGCTTCACCAGAGTTTGAAGCATTATTACCACCTCTATCAGCAGAAGAAAAAAGGTCATGGCCGTAGAGTAATTATTTTCTTAGACACCTCGATTGAGAGCCTATTGCTTCCAATAGTACTTACTATAGATTTCACATATATTTATGATCCTTTTAATAAGATATTACATGATATTGAGCAATTTTTAGAGGATTTATTTATGTTAGGATCAGTACATGAATTACAGCCTATTTCAGCTAGAGGATTTTCAGATGATATGCTTTCAGTGTCTTTCATTGCTATGAGGCTCTATTATTTTATTTTTCTTAGCCAGAACAAAATTTTTCAACCGAGCACTCTTTTGATGGCTAGTTTGATAGCGAGTGGGAGGAGAGTCTTGCTAGCCTCTACAGTTCTTGCATAAATTTTCCATTGTCTGGGGCAAATTTGTGCTGCATACGGTCATCCTCAGTGTAGCATGAAGATTACTTGGCACTACCTATATAGACATACATATAAACATTGCTAGTGCTTTCAGCTATCAAGAGCTACCAAGTTCTATATATAGAGCGTCACTTGCCTTCTTTGGTACAATTAGGTAGAGTGACTTCTTCTATAAACAGAGCTCAGATTTACCTATTTATGTTTCCTCCTTTGTGGATAACTGATCGTTATAGACTGATCTACAGATCCTCTTATGATTTTTTACATCCATAGTACTTCGGTGTTTTGTTAGCTGATTCCCAGACTGAGAAGGGGACTCCCATTTTACTTTCCAAGTCAGGCTAAAATCGATTACTACATACTTTATTAGCATGAGATATGGTTAGGTTTGTTACAGACAATATGACTACATGATATTAGAGGGTTAAAATCCTAATCAGGTAGTGAGACAGTTTGGACTGGTTTAAGCCACTCATTTAGACGTATTACCAATCATTCATGAGATAGTTAACACATGTCAACAGGGCTCTCTTCTATTGTTAGTATGTTTGGAGGCATCTTCCATAACCTGGGTGTCTGTTCTTCACCTTGGGATGGGTTCTCGGTTCAATATTCCTCCTATGGATGCTCCGATAGGCATTTTACGCCTATGACTATCTTGGACTCGTCACACTTTCTTTTCTTTCTTTGAGATGTGAATCCGAGTATATAGCACACGGATTAGAGGACAAAGACCATAGAGATACCCATCAGTGCCTCAGGGTTGTTCTAATGCACATAGAGAGACGTCGATATGGTGGCCCAAGTATGTGATATGTATTATTATTGTTTATAATTTTACCCTTAGAAAGCTTCCTCAAAATGCACTGATAGTGGAAGGGAGACCAATTGACATGTGTCAACTATACCAGGAACGACTGTTAATCTATCTAAAGGAGTGGCCTGAACCAGTCCAAACCATCTCACTGTCTAGTTGGGATTATATCCCTCTAGTATCACCGAACCATGTCTTCTGTAACAAACTCAACCAGGTCTGATGCTAATAAAATATATAGCAATTGTTATGTAGCCAGACCTAAAAAGTAAAGTAGGAGTGTCTCTCTTAGTCTGGGAATCAACTAACAAAATATTGAAGCACTGTGAAGGTAAAAAGCGAGATCTATAGATCTGTTTATAATGGTATATCATCCATAGATGTGCAAACATAAATAATCGAATATGAGCTTTATCGGTAGAAGAGGCCGCTCTACCTAACTGAACCAAAGAAGGAAAGTGACACTCTGTAAAGTAACTCGGTAGCTCTGCACAACTGAAAGCACTGGTAACAAGTATATATATATATATATATCCATGAAGGTAGTGCCAAGGAATCTCCATGCTACACTGAGTATAATCGTATGTAGTACAAATCTACCTCAAATTATGGTAAATCTACGCAAGACTTGCAAGGGCTAGAGAGATTATCCTCCCACTCACTATTAAACTAGCCATCAAAAGAGTACTGGGTTGAAATACTATGCTCTGGCTAACAAAAAACAAAGTAACAGAGCTACATAGCCATGAAAGACACTAGTAGCATATCCTTAAAAAATTCTTTGGCTAAAATGAGCTGCAATCTATCTGTTAATCAAGGCTCATACAGATCCTCTAAATATTGCTCTGTATCGTGTGATCCCCTTCTGAAAGGATCATAAACATATGCAAACTTTGCAGTAAGTACTATTGAAAGCAATAAGCTCTTAATACAGGTGTCCAAGTAAATAACTACTCTACTACCATGATCCCTCCTATTCTGCTGATAGAGGTGGTAATAATGCCTCAAACTCTAGTGAAGCCCTGGTGAGTACATAAATTCTCCTCTCCTCTGCTGCTCAGCTAATTCACGCTCAAATAAATTATAATTTAAAGGGATACATTCTTCATATGGAATACCCAAAACTAGTAGACAAGAAATAACATGGATATCCCATAAAGTAACTGCCATCTCATTGGGTCCAACCCAACAAGTATTCGTAGCACTGTCCTAGTGTTCAATACCACTCTGAAGCTAGGAAGAAGACAAACGACTGTCATTAAAAGGTGAGATATATATGGTTTTGTACACTCTAGCTTGTCTAAATATTTGCTGATGCCTCTTGAGCATGTAGTGGGACAAACCGGCAATAACCGCTGAGAACATGAATGAGACTACCAAACATAGGAGCACAGTGCTGTTCTTTAACTTCATGATGCAATAAATGGTAGCTAAGCAACCTGATAGTACTTGTACTCTCTACTAAGTTAATTATCGACTATAAAACATCCTGATCGTCGTAACTCAAACCCTTGACAATTTGATCTAGACTAACACCATCACTATGTCATAGTTTGAGAGTGACAACCCAATCTAAAAAATCATGTCCAATAAAAAAATTGGAATCGAATAGAAACATATAAGGTGATCGAGTAAAAAGACCATCACATATATCTCTATCAACCAACATCTCTTTATGCTAATACAGCTAGACTGAAATCGAAGCCGACTGCGTAAGATTGTATGCATCGATCTCTTTCCAAATATCTTCTTCTGAAGGCTCAGTACACGATAATGATGCAGATCTACTCCAATCCAAAATCTTGGCCTGAAAAGATAAAAGAACAATAAAAACCATAAAATCAATGCTTGCAACAAGTTCCTTACATGAAAATCACCGATGAATTTTATCAGGAGGCAATTTGTTGACTAAAAAAATTTAAAGATAGAGAGAGAGAGATGGAAAAAACCTCTCATCATTTCCAAAGTTGTAAATACAAGAAAATTTTATAGATGAAAAAGAGCAAGATGGTGTGTTGAAAAGTAAGAGAAGCAAGGCATAAAAAAAGGATACTATGATTTTTAAAAAAGCATTCAAGTTGGATGTTTTAAACATGAATTTTATTATGCAGGGAATTGAATAGCTAACAATATGATGCTTCAAAAGGCACATGACATGAAGTATTAAAAGCATGAAAATGATGCATCTCACACAATGCAATAGAACATACCAAATTTTTTGTGATGTGTCACACCGAGAAGCATGTAAAATGGTTCATAAAAATGTGAAATGTAATGCAAAAACATGCAAAGTGATGCATTATAAGCATGCAATATGATACATTAAAAAGTATGGCATAACATGACTCCGAACCTATATGTATGACCATCAACAAAGTTGCAAGTCCCACTTATATGCTTGATGCTCCACATGCTAGGATAAAGTAAACATGACCTATAGCTCAAGAATAATGTAAAGCATGATTATTCACATACAGTGATGATATTGAGGGTGTAATTTGTTTTGGTCTAATTGGATGTGAGAACTCGGGCTGAACAATCAAGAATTTAAAAAGAACTACACCAAGTTCAATAAATAAAGAGGTCAAGAAACAAAATTTAAGCTAAGAAAGATGAACACAAGATCTATTGTGTTTCAGTTAAATGACATGTTGAATAAAAATTAATAATAAAAGAAGAAGAAGAAGAGAACGAAGAAATAAAAAAAAAATACTTTTGAATTGAAGAGATACATCTCTTCATAAGATAACCTCCAAATTGGTCCCACTGCCAGCAATGGATCATCAATGAATACATCTCTTCAACACAATAATTTCCTTTGACAATCAAATTGATAAAAAGGGGAAGAAACACAAAGAAAAAAAAAACATACGCTCCTTATCTCCCTAACACCGTGCCCTCATCCAAAAGCTGCTTCCGACCATACCCAAGCCGCTTGAGTAAATCTCCTTCACCTCCAGTCCACGAAGGTCCAACCAATCGGCGATCCCTTTCTATCTGATACTTTCCAACTAGGTAAAGAGTTTGCAATAACTATCGCTGCTTGTTCTAGGTGTGTATGTTCCACATGCGAACGCCTCTTACTACTTGCTTTTTATATTTATACAAAATTAGACCTCATGCCCTTCTCGCAAAAAGCCAGACTTTGCTCTCAAGCATGCACCCTTAATTGTCTGCTTAATCCAAATCCTAGATAAAGCCTTCTGCACGAAATTGCTATCCCTGCAGGCTATCGTCCTGATGTCTACCTCTACTATTCACACGAGTGCAAAACTACTGGCAATTTACTTGATATCGCACAAATAACATTGTCCGATTTGAATGTGTGCTTTTTGTTTGACTTTAACACCGCTTCTCACTTAAGCCTATCCATCCTCTATTTCAATTAATAATGAAATAAATATTTAAATACTTTATGTTATCTTATTCACAAGCAAGCATGTCAGTCCTTCTATTTTAATTCACACTGAACTCAATATTTAAAAACCTTATGCTGTCCTATTCATAAGAAAATCATAACTTTTTGTTTCATTCACTACAACTGAAGTCTTTGCTTTAGTTTACAATAACATAAGTATAAAGTTACTATTTTATTCTATAAGAAAGCATTTCAGAATTGTATTTCATTTTTTTAATACAAATTTATAATATTAATACATTCTGCTTAAATCGATTTCAATTTCTAATTAGGCATCTATTGCTTGTAATTAAGTATGTGAAATGATTTCATAAATTAAAAAAATATTTTTATTAGATGAAAATCAAAGTGTGTTCATTAGAGGGTTTTACAACTTGACTCTACAGTAAGGCTACCAAAGGTTCAGATTTAGATTTAGAGGGGTTTCTCTCAACTAACAGGTTTTATAATTTCTTTTAGAAGATGCCTAAAAGTTTAATTTGGATTGAGACTTACAGCTTTACTTATAAATTGTCCAAAGATGGGCTTTACAACCTAACTCTATAGCAAGGCTGCCTAGGGATTTAATTATTTGGGTAGGTCTTAAAGCTTGCCTTTAGAATTTGCCTAAAAGTGGGTCTTACAACCTAATCCTTTATATTAAGGTACATACTAATTTGAATTTGGTTATTTGGGAGTTTGGTATTTTATTTAGTAGTTTTTCAAATAATAGATCTCATGAATCCTATTAGAAGTTGGCTAATTAGTTGGGTATGACGGGTCTTACTGCTTTCTTTTGGAAGTAGCCCAATTGGTGGGTCTTATAATTTAGCCCTCTAGGCTAAATGGCCTAGAGATTTGATTTCTTATTTGTTTGAGTAGATAGTAGTTGTTTGTTAGCTTAACACCAGACTATGGTTTTCAGTTGTTCACTAGTAGTTTTTTTACTAGTTTTATAATTACAAGCCAACAATTATCGTTGTGTGACACTAGTATTTTTGCTACTATTGCTCTTTTTATTATGCTAGGCAGTTTCTTTTCAATTCCAGGTTAAATATTCTTTTTTATATATATTTATTTCAATTTTTTTTATTCAGATTTTCATAATGCATGTTCTCTTCTCATTGCAATATTCAGAACCTACTCATGCTGACCTGCCTGCGTTCTCCCATTTTGGAGCCTAATACTCTACATACTCATCCATGTTTCCCTTTTCATGTTTTCTTACCAAACCACAATACCACTTCGAACCCAGTACCAGGTTTTGAAATGTATAATTTTTTTATATTTCATTTATTCCTTCAATCCTTCAATATGTTTAAGTTTTCAGATGTTGAGCCCGTAGATGAAGAGTCTAAATTTTTATTGGGTATCTTGGGTATGCACAGTCATCTGGCTATTAGATATATATTTGATGATATTTATGGTAAATATATAGCATGTTTATCACTTATTTATTTCATTACTCAGAATTTCTCCTTTTCACTTTTCTTTTGCATGTATGCATAGATGAACGATCATCATCTTCTCAATTAGTACATAGTGATTCTACACATATTTCATTTGAAGATGCCACTGATAATACTGTTACAAAGTTAGTTGTTTCACCTTCTCCCTTCTCAGATTCGTTTGATGAATGTAGAGATTTATCACCAGGTGTCGCTTCTCATTCGTTGACCACTACTTGACAGATTTGTTAGATGAGACATGCCCTTCAGGTATTTTTATATTTTTATTATGGTTTTTGCATTTCTTTTCTTATTCTTTCCTTTTCTAATAGCTCTAATGTGTTTTATATTCAAGTTCAGAGCTAACATATTTTACAATTTAGAGTACCTTCTCCGAGCTTGTATATATTTTAATCGACAGCTATTGAGTAGAGCTCGTCACACTGTCACTACACTGCGGCATCTACTATTAGGCATGGACCTTGATGATTTGCCATTTCCATATTTAGCAAGCTTCCAGGTAGAGGCTTCTCTACTTTTAGATTGTGCTGCAGCTTCTGGACTACGAGATGTTGCTTTAGAGACATGGGAGTACCTTTGCCAAGTGGTTGTTGTTGGATTGAACCACCTACATTTTATCTCTCTGGAGCTAGCATTTAGAATTCCTGATGGCTTGGAGGAAGGGGTAAAAGCTGCTTAGGATAGGATAAAGAGAGCTTACATGGATCTTGACTTTGGCTTTCAGACTTTTAGGCTCTACTAATAGGATATTTCAGACGAGCAGCTTGAGCTTTTAGAGATATCAATAGAGCTCAGGGCTTTGAGATAGTGGAAGAGGGCTCTCTTGGAGAGATGATGAGAGCTTCGAGCAGCGGCTGCTTATACTGAGGAGGACTTCGCTTGAATAGCTACTGAGGTTGAGAGATTAGAGTAAGATTTCCCATTACCTACTGAGGAGATTGATTTGTTGCATCATCAGTTGGAGACCACTCAGACTAGGCAAATGATGCTAGCAAGATCACTTACTCAAAGTTAGATAATAGATAGGCAACCTCCAGTCCAGACTTTGATAGCTTTTCTAGCTTCTTTTTGGTTTGTATATATGCCTGCATTTTATTTAATTTTCTTTCTTTTTTTATTGAATTGGCATATTTTTAGACTTCTTAGTCTTTTATATTTAATTAAAAGTTGCTCAAACCTTAGGTTTTGTGAGCATATAGAGTGTTTAAAAGTTCAATCTTAAATACTTGTACAAACCTAACGGTCGAGCTAAAAGATCCATTGGTCTAATAAACCTAAGGGCCGAACCTTCAAATCTTTTTATGCTTACAGACCTAAGGGTTGAGTTGTTTTTGTCAAACCTAAATGGTTGAAACAAAATACAGGTTCAACAAGCCTTATGACTGAATCTCTAAAAATCTTTCATGCTCACAAACCTAAGGGTTGACTAAGATCCATTGGTTCAATAAGCCTAAGGGTTAAACCTTTAAAATTTTTAATGTTCACAAACCTAAGGGCTTAGCTAGTTTCATCAACCTAAATGGTTGTAATGAAATACAGGTTCAATAAGTATAAGGATCGAACCTCTAAAAATCTTTCATTCTCACAAACTTAAGGGTCGACATAAGATCCATTGGTTCAATAAGCTAATGTTTGAACCTTTAAAATATTTTATGCTCACAAACTTTAGGATCGAGCTATTTTCATCAACCTAAATAGTTAAAGGAAATACAGGTTCAGCAGGTATAAGGACCGAACCTTAAAAAATCTTTTATGCTCACAAACTTAACGATCAAGCTAAGATCCATAGAATCAATAAATCTAAGGGCCTAACCTTTAAAATCTTTTATGCTTAGAAACCTAAGGGTCGAGTTATTTTTATCAACCTTAATGGTTAAAACAAAATACATGTTCAACAAGTCTTTCATGTTAAAAAACCTAAGGGTCGAGCTAAGATCTATTGGTTCAATAAGCCTATGGGACAAATATTTAAAATCTTTTATGCTCACAAACCTAAGGGTCGAGTTGTTTTCATTAACCTAAATGGTTGAAATAAAATATAGGTTAAACATGCCTAAGGGCCAAACCTTTCTAAATCTTTTATGCTTGTAAACTTAAGGGTCAAGCTAAAATCCATAGGTTCAACAAGTCTAAGGGCCAAACCACTAAAAATTATTCATGCTCATAAACCTAAGAGTCGAGCTAAGATCCATTGGTTTAATAAGGCTAAGGGACAAACCTTTAAAATCTTTTTTGCCCGCACAACTAATGGTCGAGCTGTTTTCATCAACCTAATTTGTTGAAATGAAATACAGGTTCACCAAGCCCAAGGGCCAAACCATACAAATCTTTCATACTCATAAACCTAAAGGTTGAGCTATTTTCATCAATCTACCAAACGGATTGAAGAATAAATTTAAATTCAAACAAGTTTAAAAGATTGAATTTCAAACACTCTATATGCTCACAAAACATATGTCAATTCAATAAATTAAAGAAGATAATTAAATAAAATACATCTATATATATATACCAGAAAGAAGCTAGAAAAAGATGTCAAAGTGACTAGAGGCTGCCTATCTGATGTCTAACTCTGAGCAAACGATCCTTAAGAATCATCTGCCTAGTTTGAGTGGTCTCCAACTGATGATGCAACAAGTCAAACTCCTTGGTGGATGATGACAAATCCTATTGCAATCTCTCAACTTCATTAGCTATCCATACAAAATCCTCCTTAGTATAAGCAGCCACTACTTGAAGCTCTCGTATCTCTCCAAAAGAGCCCTCACCCCCCTGCCTCAAAGCCCTGAGCTCTACTGATATCTCCAAAAGCTCAAGATGCTCCTCTGAAAAATCCCACTAGCAGCGCCTTAAAGTCTTAAGGCTAAAGCCAAGATCCATGTGAGTGCTCCTCATCCTGTCCTAAGCATCTTTAACCCCATCCCCTATATGAGATACTACTGGCCAAGTAAGGTTCAAGATTGTATCAGACATGCTAAGAAAAATGTCATCAATGTCAAGTGCATGGAGATATCATACATCGACCTCCCAACCTGCAACATCCAACGGTAGCATCATGGCCATTTAAAAATTGGGGTACCGATATAATTAGTCCTAGAGAACCACCATCTTCTTTAGGATATCGGTTCATCCTCGATATCACTAACTACTTATCAAAATGGGCTGAAGCAATTCCATTGAGAGAAGTAAAAGAAGATAATGTGATGAAATTTCCTTCGAGATAACATTGTCTAACGATTTGGAGTACCACATCAAGTTATATCTAATAATTGTACGTCATTTAAAAGTGCTAAAATTAATAAATTTATCAAACGAAATAAAATAGATTGGAATTATTCTTTGATATATTATCTACGAGCAAATAGTTTAGCTGAAGTTTTAAAAATTTTAGTAAAATTGCTTAGAAATTATCTCTAAAAATAAAAGAGAATGACACGATAAGTTGACGGAAGTTTTGTGAGCATATCGTACCAATTATAAAACTGCAATGCAAGCTAATATTTACTAGTTTTCGAAATTGAGGCATATTACCTCTCCAGGTCGAGTTACTATCACTTCGAATTATTGTTCAATACAAATTTATCAAAGAACAAAATGATCTTCTACGGCTTCAAGAACTTGAAGCTCTTGATGAAGTCAACTTCAAGTACAACAAAGTTTAGAATCCTATAAAGCAAGAATGACTAGGTATGATCTAATGGTATCCTAGAAGCTTTGAGGATGGTGAACATGTTCTGGTTCGCTGAAGACCTACAATCTCTCCTCGTCACCTCGATAATAAATTTGAACAAATCTGGGATGACCCTTCATAATTGAAAAAGTGTATGAAGGAGGAGCCTATTAACTCATAGACCTAAAAGGTCAAAGGCCCATGCCACCAATAAATGATCAATATCTAAGGAAATACCACTCATAACTACTTAACAAGAAAAGGTGTTATATACGAAAATTTTCCTACAAGGGAACAAAAAATAACAATCCTCTTCCAAAAGATAGAAGATAATTTATAAATTCTCCTACAATAAGGGAGATAAATTCAATTCCCTCCTAAAAGATATGAGATAATTTTTATATTCTCCGATAAGACATGAGATAAATTCAATTCCCTTCTTAAAGATAGGAGGCAATTTTATATCTCCTATAAAGTATGAGATGTTTGTTATATATACACACCTGCAAGGTAGGAAAATAAGTTTTTAATCTCCTTTTATAAAGACAGGATGCAATTTTTATTAAATAACCCTTTGCCGAATAAAGTAAGGGAATTATGAAACTATAAATTGACAAAATAATCCATCATTATAATCAACTACTAAAATTGCATCGCTCAAAAACATAATCATTGTGCTATATTTTCATTAACCTACCTAGAAGGTTGAGAAATCAAATCCATAAGTTCAATAAGCCTAAGGGCTGAACTTTGTAAATTTTTCATGCTAATAAACCTAAGGGACAAGCTAATTATATAGGTTTAACAAGTCTAAGGACCGAACCTCTAAAAATCTTTCATGCTCATAAACCTAAGGGTCGAGCTTAGATCCATTGGTTCAATAAGCCTAAGGGTCGAACCTTTAAAATTTTTTAAACTAACATACTTAACGGTCAAGCTATTTTCATCAACCTAATTAGTTGAAATGAAATACAGGTTCACCAAGCCTAAGGTTCAAACCTTAAAAATTTTATATGCTCATAAATTAAAGGGTCAAGCTATTTTCATCAATCTACCTAATGGATTAAAAAATAATAAAAATTCAACAAGTCTAAAAGATTGAACTTCTAAACACTCTATGTGCTCACAAAACCTAATGGTCAAGCCACTTCTAATCAAATATAAAAGAATAAAAATCTAAAAATATGCCAATTCAATAAAATAAAAAAGGGGAGAAAATTAAATAAAATAAGGCATATATACATGCCAGAAAGAAGCCAAAAAAGCTATCAAAGTCTGGACTGGAGGCTATCTATTTGATGTCTAACTCTGAGCAAGCGATCCTACAGCATCATCTGCCTAATCTAAGTGGTCTCCAATTGATAATGCAACAAGTCAAACTCCTCAGTAGTATTTTTAATCTACCAGTTCTAGGCATTCCATATGAGGAATGTATTCCTTCGAATTATGATTTATTTGAGCGTCGACCAACTGGGCAGCAGAGCAAAGCAGAATTTGTATACTCATTAGGGCTTCAATAGAGTTTGAGGCAATATTGCCACCTCTGTTAGCATAAGAAGAGGGGTCGTGGTCGTAGAGTAATTTTTTACTTGGACACCTCGATTGAGAGCTTTTTGCTTCTAACAGTACTTGCTATAGATTTTGCACATATTTATGATCCTTTTAGCAAGAGATTACATGATATAGAGCAGTTTTGAGAGAATCTGTTTGTGCCAAGATTAGTTGATGGATTGCAGCCTATTTCAACTAGAGGATTTTTAGATGACATGTTTTTAGTATCTTTCATTGATATGTGGCTCTAATACTTTTTTTTAGCTAGAGCAATGTTTTCCAACAATGCACTCTTTTGATGGCTAATTTGATAGTGAGTGGAAGGAGAGTCTCGCTAGCCTCTACAGTTCTTATGTAGATTTACCATAGTCTGGGGCAAATTTATGATGCATATGGTCATGCTTAGTGCAGCGTGGAGATTCCTTGGCACTACTTTTATGAATGGATACATATAAATGTTGTTGGCACTTTCAGTTGTCCAGAGCTACCAGGTTACTATATATAGAGCATCACTTTTCTTCTTTGGTTCAATTAGCTAAAGTGACTTCTTCTATAGATAGAGCTCAGATTTACTTATTTATGTTTGCTCTTTTGTGGATGACTGATCGTTATAGACTGATCTACAGATCCTCTTGTGATTTTTTGCCTCAACAACACTTTGGTGTTTCGTTAGCCGATTCCCAGACTGAGAGGGGAACTCCCATTTTACTTTCTAGGTCAAGCTACAAATCAATTGCTACATACTATATTAGCATGAGACCTTATTAGGTTTGTTACATACAACATGGCTCCATGATATTGAAGGGTTATAATCCCAATCGGGCAGCGAGACAGTTTAGACTGGTTCAATCCACTCATTTAGACATATTACTAGTCGTTCATGGGATAGTTAACACACGTCAACAAGGCTCTCTTCCATTGTCTGTACGTTTGGAGGCATCTTCCATGACTGGGAATTTCTTCTTTACCTTGGGATGGGTTCTCAGTTTAATATTCCTCATATGGATGCTCCGACCGGCATTTTACGCCTGCGACTATCTTGGACTTGTCACACCTTTTTTTATTTCTTTGAACGAGGATCTGAGTATATAGAAGATGGGTTAGAGAATAGAGACCATAGAGATACCCTTCAGTGTCTTAGGGTTGTACTATTGCACATAGGGAGACGTCTAGAACTGATGATAGAAGAAGGATAAGGAGTCTTGAGCCTCCTTTTAGACATGGTGGCCCAGCAATGTGATATATATTATTATTATTTATAATTTTACCATTCGAAACCCGCCTCAAAATGTATTGATAATGAAATGGAGCCCAGTTGACATGTGACAACTATACTAGGAATGACTGGTAATCTGTCTAAAAAAGTGGCCTGAACCTGTCCAAATTGTCTCGTTGCTCGGTTGGGATTATATCCCTCCAATATTATAGAAATGTGTCTTTTGTAACAAATCCAACCAAGTCTATTATTAATAAAATATATGGCAATTGATATATAGTCAGACCTAGAAAGTAAAATGGAGTGCCTCTCCAAGTCTGGGAATCAGTTAACGAAACACTGAAGTGTTGTAGAGGTAAAAAGCCATAAGGAGATATAAAAATTAGTTTGTAATGGTCAGTCAGCCATAGATGTGTAACACATAAATAACTGGATCTGAGTTCTATCTGTAGAGGAGGTCGCTCAAGCTAACTAAAC